>CM070547.1:27431690-27768938 GCA_036346405.1 Phyllostachys edulis
ATATTTATCACGAATAGATATAATTTTTCCCAAATTTTTGGAACTCAATTTGACCCACAGAAAATTTCAAACTCAAATCAATAACCTAAGTTAGGTTTGAATTTAGAATAAGAAAATAATTCTTGAACAATGAGATTTAAGATTTTATTTGAGTACTAGGATGTCCCAAGAACCCTTATGATTCATTTCAGATTTTTAGGCTTTTTATTTATATTTTTAGTGACCTGGTCAAAGTAGAATCATTTGAAATCTAAATAGTCAAACCCTAGCACTGTTGGACTCGGGTGCGACTGACCCGAGCCACGCGACTTGGTCTAGCTGCGCCACCTAGCGACCCGTTTGGACGGTTCGAATGGAACCGACCGAGCGCGTTCGGTCGGTCTGAATGTTCCGACCTGAGCCATGTGGTCCAGCCCAACCAACTAATTGCACCGATCCAAATGCACTCGGGCGCGCGTGTGTTGAGCCGCTGACCTATGGGCCCCACCAGTTAGTTTCTTCTTCTTCCTCATGCAGAGTTGCACCACGCATTGCATGACATCGAGCCGCCCGTCAATGCTGTCAATCCACCGCCCATTGTGATCAGTCCTAGAGCTCCTCCACTTCACGCCACCTCCATTGCCATCATCTTCTCTGGGTTAAAGCCCCTCCAAACCCTAGCAATTCCTCACTTATCCTCTTTCGGCCGAGGAGAAGGAGGCTCACATTGGCTCATCTCTTGGGTAAAATCCTCACCAACACATTCCCCCTCTTTTGCCTTCAATGCCATTTCCATTTTCACTAATACCAGCCCCTGTCATTGCTTCTAGCTCTCAAACCATCTTTGTGCTCCCTACAGCTCTAGAGCGCGCCCCGAAGGCCACCATTGTGCAAACATTGTCTTCGGTGAGTATTATCCTCAACCTTGAGCGTCATATCGTGTCTTTGGGTATGATATGGAAAACCCCTCAATCAATTTTGTCATTGCATGATAGGATCTCATGAATTTTAAGTTTTGTCCATTTTCAGCCGAAGAACACCCCTTCGTCTCCCACTTCATTCCGAAAGCCTTCTCCTCGTTGAACTGTGCAGCCGTCGTCACCTTCGTCGACGTCGAGCTAACTCGAGCCATCTCCGACCTTCTCCTAGCTCAGGTAGCATCCCTAGATCATGTAGATACTCAGGCACCCACTGGAATGGACAATGTGGAGCTTTATCTTTGCATGCACATTTGCCATATTTGCATCGCCGCTCCTCTCCAGCTAGTAACTGGTAGAGGCTGGCTAAGCCATCACCACTACCACCAAAAGTTGCGCACGGCTATTAGGAACTCGTACCTGCCCTTGGTTCACGCTGGCGTGGACCACGTCACTGGTGGTGAGCTTGGCAGTGAGCTCGGGTTGTTTTCGTACGCCGACAGCTGCTGTAGCTAGGCTGTTACGACAAATCACCTTCATTAACTACTAATGATTAATTAAGTATTTAAGTGCTGTCTTAGAATAGTTAATAAGTCACTTACATGTGGGACCTAGAACAGAAATCGGAGGAGATAAATGAAAATGCGTTAGAGAATGACATGTGGGCCCAAGCCCTTAAGTGCACAGTGCACGCTGCGATGCACGGTGGACCGAGTCCAATGGACCATGTCTATGACAATGGGCCCCACATGTCTGTTTGGGATTAAATCGGAAGTTTAAATGAAAAACGCACTATGCACTGGACCCTACACGTCAGTGACTGAGACTAGTGCAGCTTCGGTAAGAAAAACCTAAAATGCTTAAGAAAATCCAGAAATCAATTATTTGTGCACTGAAAATACATTTAACTTCAAAAATACATAACTAATTCATCTTAACTTCAAATACAGTGAAACCAATTTTGATAATTTCCATTTTAAATGAACTTTATTTTAAAATAGGCTTAAAATGTGTCACTTTTATAGAACATTTTGTTTTTGGATATTGATCCAAAACTCATTTATTTTTACGCTAGGAAATGCTTTTAACTTTGAAAATTCATAGAAAATGTTTTTGAACTCCAATTGAGATAAACCAAGTTATTTTGATCTTATAATTTTATCCTACATTTATCTATGTAATCCTTTTCTCCACCATTATTCTACAATTTTTCACCCAATAATTAAATTAGGATGAATAGTGACCGAAGTGCATTTTTCTGGATTTTCCATAAAACTGATTTTCAAACCACCATAACTTTCACATAATAACTCCAAATGACATAATTATTTCACCTAAATTCATCTAAAATCATCCTCTAGCCACTTTAGAAATTTCATGCATTTTTTAGTAATTTGAATTTTATGGTATTTCTTGATGTTTATTCGATGTTGTTAATTCTTTAGATTCTGAAGTAATCGACGTAAACTCCTTCACCACCGAGAGTGAAAAATTTGACATCCATAAAGGCAAGCATCATTTGAACTTTTTTTTATGCATCATATTGATCCCACTTTTAATAAGTTAGTGTTTGAAATGCAATGATATTGCATGCATGCTATTTTCGTATACTGTTATGTTCTGAGTAGTTAGATATGTCCTATACTTGCTGGTTGTCCTTGATAATTTCCTTATTAATATGCTTAAGATATATGTTTGTGATGATATGAGTTTAGGTGTCGAATTCTTAGCCATTGTGGGTCTAGTATATGCATTAGATCAATTGGTGGGATTTGCTCGTCAATTGTGGGAGACACATAACTTTTATTATCTTTATTTTTGTTTAGATCTTCGTATCTGATTCTTGAGTCAAGAACTTTCTTATTTAATTGGTTTTTTTTGGGTCTGGACAAGTGGTTGGTAATGTGGGTGCTGTTATGCGCGAGACTCGGGTATGTGGTTGTCTTGTCCGGACCGTTAAGGACCGAGCCATGGGCTGTCATTCCAAGTAACTATCGTGCTATCACACGCGAGATATGGGTACCGTTCGGTTATGTAAAGAGGGAGTTTTATTGAGTTAAGTCCCAGGTGGTGTGAGGGCATTTGTGTTCGATCATTTCTTCGTAGGACCCGATGCAATTTTCTATAATGTGCATGGGAGCACTGTTTTTCTTTATTTACATTGCATTGGTGTTTCCAACACAACTTGCAAGCCCTCTTAGTGAGCGCTATCGGTCGTTTGTACTAAGTTGGGGTTCATCTCGCAAAGGGGGATTTATCTTAATAGGGCTCTCTTGCTAAATAATACTGGATCTTGATTTCCCCGGTCGGCATACCTAAGGAAGTGTGTCATTATCCAGAGGCTTGCGGGCTAATCAAGTCATGTGGGTAAAGTAGTACACCTCTGCAGAGTTAAATCTATTCGAATAGCCATGTCCACGGTTATGGACATCACTTGGTTTGGTATGCGTCATCGTTAGTCTTGTAATTAAAATTTGACATGGTTACAACTTGTTTCGGCACGAATGGGATGTTCTTGTGATTTAGTTTATCAAAGTGGGCAGCCACTTTGGTATTGATTGATCTATATAACTATCTATGTCTTGTGTACTTATTTTTACAAAACAAATGTTTGCAAAATTGGCAATTTCAAACTAGATGGTCTAGGAATAAGAATTGTTGCGTTTTCTGCAAAACTAAGCCTCTATTGCCATCCTTTGTTATCCTCTAGCATAAATAATTTTTACTTTGTGTAAGACTTGCGAGTACATTTATACTTAACCCGGTTGCTGCAAATTCAGGTGAAGATGATTCTACGCCCAATGAGTTCATTAGCGCCGATTTAGGTGACGCTAACGAATAGTGCTATTATTTAACTCTCAATCGGTTGCCATGGGTTATGGGGCACACCATGCTGGACCTTTTGGTTTTTTACGTTGCTTCCGCTGCTACTTATTGTTCTTATTTGAATTTGGCTGGTCGGCCACTTGTAATAGTTGCAGACTTAACTATTATGATCTATCTCTTTTGGATTATCAATGTATGAATGTTGTATGGATGTGCTTGATGTTGAATGAGAGTATGAGCATGTTGGTCACTGATCTTGGGAGCCAACACGGTCTCATACTCGCTGTTGATGAATTCTCTTTTAACTCATTAAGTGTGGTCTTGGACTGTTTGGAGAACCGGTTATCATGTAGTGCTTGCAAAGGAGCAGTACGCATGATCATCGGAGCTTTAGTTCGGTCAGGACCTCTCACTAAGATGGAGTTAACTTGGAATTCATTTACTTGAGGCTAGAGTTATTTCCATAAGACTGGGAAGGCCTCGGTCTTACAGAAATAACTCGGGGCTCCTCACATAGGAAAAAAAATCACTAAACAACTTATGTCAAACTTTGTTAAAGAATAACCAATACAAAAAGTAAAAGATAAAAAAAACAGAAACTTGTATGAATTATAGAGAAAATCATAGAAGGTGTGCCCGTGGCCAGATAATTTCCTGATGTCTTTCTTGATGATTTACCCGAGATGCCACCAGACAGGGACATAGAGTTCATCATCAACTTAGTTTCTGGAATTCCACCCATTTCTAAGAGACCCTACCATTTGCTTTCTGACGAGCTAGTTGAGATGAAGAAGTAGATCAAGGAGCTCCAGGATAAAGGCTTTGTGACGAGGATTAAAATCTCTATGTATTATTCTAATACATAATAAAAGACCATACGTCTTCATGGTCGTAACCCCTAAGGCTAACGACCTCACTGGTCGTAAGGATTCCAGAGGTTACATAATGGGTACCCTGGTTGGACAAGGTCCTGTACCTAGTCTCCGACCAGGTAGCTGCTTGAAAAAGCTATGAATTGGTATTGGGATCCGACTCAAGGTATATTCTTTACCGTGTGATGAATGGAACACGTGCTATATATTCCATACCACGCGATGTTACATAATCCTAAGACACTGACAACAACCACCATATGGTTGACTGTTTCATAGACACTCAACCGCAGAGCAGTTGATACTTTGTCAACTGTCGCCTCGCTCCAACCAGTCGCGATGCTTCACAAGGGACGTCTTCTCCAGGAGCAACTGCCACCTCTTCAGAAGTTATTTAAAGATGGAGTGCAAACAAAAGGAGGATGGATGGATCAATCGATCATCTGGGATCATAGGAGATCAGATTATAGCAACGCAATTAGCTTTAGATTCATGCTTTAAGTCTAATTGAATAGCATAGCAAGCATCATACTTAGTGTAATTAGGATTAGTCCACCGCTGGGTCGTAGACACCCTATGTAAATCCAGTTCATATTAATAAAGAGCAACCCCATTCTCTACTAGGAAATCTGTGTCATTTTCCTCTATTTTATTTCGTAAGATCGGCGATTCGATCGTCGATAGCTAGCGCCGTCCGTGGGGAAGAAGACGCAAATTTCCTAAAGAAATTTTTCGCTCATAAAATCTTCGCCCATTCCTCATAATTGCTCATGCGGCTATGGCAGGAACTTGGGATGAGGAGAACTGGTTCAACTTGGCAGACTATTCCAACCTCGACATGGAGGAATGCATCCGCACCATGCAAGAAAACAGAATGTCATCATCCTCCTCCGCCGGTTCGCACGTCGCCCTCATTAGCGAAATTGACTGGATGAATGAGGATACACCACTACGATAGTGGCGCTTTCAAAGGAACCAACCATTTCGACCAGCTCGAAATGTCCAAAGACCTCTCCAAGCCCGGTCTTTTCGATCGGCGAAAAAGGTGACAAAAATTCAGCACCGAAACTCGAGAATCATTGTACTCTCGATGAAATCATGGCTGAAAGATACTCACCAATGGCTTCTGGCGATTCCAAGAGCCAACTGACATCTGGTAACGGTGTCGATGAAGCTCCCACCGGTCATGGGCCAAGTGGGAATGATAAGACTCAGCATACGATCGGTAATCCGCCGGATCAGGCTAAGCCCACCATGAAGACCTCAGGAGGTGCTCATCTCCAACCGCTCTCCATCGTGGAAACTCCTAGCAGAAGCATTAGAAGGCTCTCCATTAGTTACGATGGAAGCTCGTCGGAAGATCGCTGCTGGAGGCACGAGGACAATGCGATCGGAGATACAAATCAAGATACCGTGTACGGTCCTACACACTCTGCCACGCCACCACGTGCTGGTAGAAATGATACGGGCCATCAAGAACCAAATGCCGGAGGTAACAGAACTGATAGACGTCTATCAGTTAATTCGCCTGGCTATGCCCCACGAAGAGTAGTTGATCGAACAAAAAAAACCAGGAGGTCGAGGTAAGGTTCAGATCTTCGAACACCTTCTACCAGCATGAATCCTCTGAGACCTTCGATAATGGTACAAAATTTGCAGCGTGTTCAGAATATTTTAAATAATTCTAACCCTGCTCCAGCAGAGACCCCAGGTTTTGTGCAACTTATAGGTCAAGTATCAGAAATTCTTTAGCAGACCATGCAACAAATGGTCTGACCAAGGAGTATGGTCGGATTGGAGACCAATCGATACCAAGACCTCCTCGACGATTCTGACCAAAGAGTCACGAGGGAAGAAGGCTATTTCAAGCAGCCACTCCCTCACCACATCGAGAAGAGCGATCGCTTGTCCCTGATGATCTCCGACATCATCTAAACCAAGCAGGCGGTCGAAGGCGTCATACTAACGTCCATGACCAAATTGAGACACCAGAGCTCCGACATTCTAATTTCGAAAAACGGTCTTCGACCGATTACAATCCAGCACCCTTCCAAAAGAGGCGCCATGAATCAATAACAGGTTGTCAAGCTTTCTCCGCAGGGTTCCAAGCTGTACGTTGGCCAAACAGGTTCTGACCGGCCAACTTGGACAAGTTCAATGGGACTCAGAACCCGTTAGAATTTCTCTAAATATATACCACCACCATCAGGGCTACTGGTGGTGATGAAAACGTGATGGCAAATTATCTACCCACAGTACTTGAAGGGTCGGCCCGGTTGTGGTTACTTAACCTACTGGTTGGATCGATCTATACTTGGGAGCAACTTTGCGACCTTGTGATTGCAAATTTCCAAGGCACGTACGATCGCCCTTGAAAGGAGGACGGCCTTCGTAGAATTCATCAAGGATCCAACGAGACTCTCCGTCAGTACATCAAAAGATTTTGCCAAGTTCGTAATTCAATACCAGAGGTCGCAGAATCTTCTGTCATCCAAGCTTTCAAAGCAGATCTAAGGAATCAGTGGTTTACAGAGGACATTGCAATGAACCCTCCACAAACAAATTGGCGGTTTACAGAGTACATTGTAACTTTTCAACATGGCCGACAAATACGCAGCCGCTAGCGAAGCGGTTGAATGGTGCGAGGCTATTGATCGAAAGGATAAAATCCCCCAATCTGGTTTGGATAAATCAGAGAAGTAGCATAAGAAGGCTCTCAAGAAAAATAAAAACAGCAGACTCGACGATAAGGAAGTCCTTGCAATTCCTGAGAAGTTTACTAAGGGTAAGAAAGATTATACCGGTCGAGGCAAAGCAAAAGCTCTGATCGAAGGATACAAAAAGAACAAGAAGTGATGTCCACTTCACCAGCAGGCAAGGCATGACTTGCACACCTATCGAGTCTGGCAAAAGAAGCTGGAAGATTACTATGTAGGTAAAGGTCCACTCCCCGCAATACCGGAGCTCGGTGAAACGAGTTCCAAGAAGGACAAGGATGGCAATGAAGAAATGGAGTACCAGGAGCCTCAACATACGGTCAACATGATCTTTAGTGGGTCTTCTTCGTACGAATCAAGGCGTCATCTAAAGGCCATGGAGCGGGAAGTCAACCTTGTCGAGCCTCTGATCACTATCAAGCCATCCAGGTGGTCGGACACTGTAATCTCCTTCAACAAAGAAGACTGCCCTATCCCTTCGACTCGACCAGGTAGGTTCCCTATTGTCGTTGAACCTACTATTAATAACTGTAAGGTTAATCGAGTCCTAATAGATGGAGATAGTTCTTTAAATATTTTATTTGCAGGAGCTTTAGAAGAAATGCAAGTTCCCAAGTCAAAGGTGAAACCTGTGAAATATGCCTTCCATGGTATAGTTCCTGGTTTTACCACCAAACCGATAGGACAGCTTTCCCTACTGGTTACGTTCGAAGACCCGACAACTTCCGAACAGAAAAGATTCCATTTGATATGGTGGATTTTGAGTCCACATACAATGGAATCCTTGGTCATCCGGCTGTAGCAAAATTCTTGATAGCTACGCACTACGGTTATCCGAGTTTGAAAATGCCAGGACCTAAAGGAGTCATCACGGTTCGAGGAGATCAGAAAATGGCTTACGCATGTGATCGGAAATCCTTAGAGCTGGTTGATGAACTTTTGAATAGAGAGGCTAATCCAACTACCGTGCAGGTCAAGCACTCGAGGCCAAAGATGACACCAAAGCCTTCCGACCAGACAAAAGAGGTACCACTCGACAAAGGAGCTTCTCCGGACAGAACCAAGTTGCCACCTAGGTCAGGAAACACTGACTCATCTACCCGAAAGATATTGGTTGGGGCAAGACTCGACCCCAAATAGGAAGAGTCGCTCGTCTCCTTCCTCCGAGCAAATCAGGACGTATTCGCCTGGCAGGCGTCCGACATGCTCGGAGTCCCCATGGAGGTGATTGAGCACAGGCTAGCTCTCCAGCCTGACAAGAGACCGATCAAGCAGAAGCTGCGGCATTTTGCACCTGATTAGAAGGAGGCAATCCAGTCGGAGATTGACAAGCTCCTCAAGGCTAGATTTATTCGTGAAGTTGACCACCCTCAGTAGTTCGCCAATCCTGTAATGGTTAGAAAAAATAATGGGAAGTGGCGAATGTGTATTGACTTTACAGATCTTAACAAAGCTTATTCGAAGGATGATTTTTCCCTTCCACGCATTGACCAACTTGTAGACTTTACTTCTAGGTGTGAGTTATTAAGTTTTTTAGATGCGTATTCAGGGTACCACCAAATTAATATGTGTAAAGAAGATGAAGAGAAAACATCCTTCATCACCCCATACGACACTTACTGCTATCTTAAGATGCTGTATGGTCTCAAAAATACTGGTGCGACTTTTCAAAGGTTGATGCAGCAAAACTTTAGTCCTCAGATAGGTCAAAATTTAGAAACCTACATTGATGATCTGGTCGCAAAGAGCATCAATGCTGGTGATCACATTCCCGACCTATAGGAGACTTTCAATAACTTGAGAAGGCATAACCTCATGTTGAATCCAGAAAAGTGTGTGTTTGGAGTTTCCACTGGAAAACTGCTCGGTTTCCTAGTTTTGGCTAGAGGTATCGAAGCAAATTCAATAAAAATATCGGCCATCGATCAAATTCGCCCTCCGACCATGAAGAAAGAAGTTCAGAAACTAACCACTTGTATGGTAGCACTAAGTCACTTCATAGCACTATTAGGTGAAAAAGGATTAGCTTTCTTTAAGCTTCTTCAGAAACATGGAAGTTTCGAGTGGACTAAGGTTTACTAGCAGGACTCCGAGCAGCTCGTTCGCTTGGGATTCGCAGATTACTAGTGAAAGGCGATTCTCAACTAGTAGCGAATCAAGTAGGGAAAGAGTATCAATGCTCACATACCAAGATGTCATCTTATTTGGCGGAAGTACGGAAACTTGAAAAACACTTCTTCGCTTTCTAGATCCAACATATTCCTAGAAAGGAAAACTTTCTAGCAGATCAGCTGGCACGGATGGCCTCCACGAGGTCGACTGTCCCGCTTGGAGTTTTCCTCGAGCAACTTGATTCACCCTTGGTGGTCAAACTTTCCGAGGACATACATGCTTCCCTATAGGTCGTACAAACCGATCGTGAGGACATGGATGCTCCACAGGTCGTTGATAGTTGGCGCTGTCACGATCAAGGTAGAAATTGGATGACGTCGATCTACAATTATCTTCAGCATGACAGAATTCCAGAAGATGATGTAGAGGCTGATCGTATAGCTCGAAAAGCCAAATCATATCTGATCAAAAGTACCTTGTATAAACAAGGATCCCACGGAGTGTTGATGAGATGCATATCTCAAGCGGATGCCATTAAATTGCTAACCGACATTCATGAAGGAGTCTGTGGAGCACATCATTCCTCTGTGAACACCGGCTCAGAAAGTCTTGAGCAAGGATATCTTTGTTGGTCAATCGCCCTTCATGATGCAAAAGAGCTCATGACGGCGCGTATAATGTCGGTTCATAGCCGACAAGTACATCAGCCGGCACAAGCTTTGCAAACAATTCCTCTTTCTTTGCCTTTTGCAACCTGGGGACTGGACATTATGGGACCTTTCCCAAGAGCACCCGGGGGCTTCAAATTCCTTTTCGTCATGATTGACACGTTCACAAAATGGATCGAGGTCGAGCCTGTTGTTAAAACAACAACTATGGCGGCTTAGAGGTTTCTCACAAAAAAATGTGATCACACGATTTGGTGTACCCAATCGTATAATCACAGACAACGGTACCAAGTTCTCAAGCGGTCAATTCCAAGAATTCTATGAAGACCTTGGTATCAAGATACATTTTGCTTCTGTCACTCATCCGCAGAGCAACGGAG
The DNA here is from genome assembly GCA_036346405.1 of Phyllostachys edulis. NCBI lineage: Eukaryota > Viridiplantae > Streptophyta > Magnoliopsida > Poales > Poaceae > Phyllostachys > Phyllostachys edulis. The sequence goes on from CM070547.1 coordinate 27,442,162, forward strand.
CAGTTGAGTGAGCCAATGGTATCATAATGTAGGATATGAAATGACGAGTATTCGACCAATTAATAAAATGGTCAGGAGCTTGGGTTCAAGGACTCCCTTTTGTATTATGGGCTGTTCGAACCACGACCAGTCATGAGACCTGTGAAACGCCATTCGTTTTGGTTTATGATGCTAAAGCCATGCTTCCTCTAGAACTAAAACTTGGCTCTGCTCGAACTGATTGTTTTAACGAGAACGATCAGAATAAACAACGACTTGACGACATCGATTTCCTTGAATAACGATGAAACCAAGCCCTAATATGATCAGTAGTCTATCAACAAGCCATGCGACGGTACCACAGTCGTAAGGTGCAACCTCGCAGCCTCGCTATAGGTGATCTGGTTCTTAGGAAAATTCAGAATCAAGTGAATCGCAACAAACTTTCCCCTAAGTAGGAAGGTCCTTACACTGTGGTCAAAGTTACCCGACCAGGTTCAATACGACTAGCCATGTTTAATGGGCAAGTTTTGTCTAATTCTTGAAACATTAATTAATTGTGTAAGTTCTTTGTTTAATTATTTTGTACATTCTTTCAATTTTAATAAAGATTAGTCATTCCTTTATTTATTTTGACGATTGATATTGTTTATATATCTATACCTATACTCTGGTCGTCTACTATTGTTGTTTACACTGGTTGGAGAAGACTTCCTTCTCTTCGACATCCTTTACAAGGATCTCTGTTACTCTTTGGCAAAGAATTCTAAGTCACACGCTGTAATTGTGGAGACTATATTTCTTCACTTCAAAATTTTGTTCTACTCTCGTTTGGCTACTGGTCGGGACACGGAAAGCCTCCTAGTCGAAGTCTCTCCTTTTTCACATGTGGTTCTGCCCACTGGAAGGAGCTTCCTAGTGACGGATCTTTTCCTACGATCCTCGCTGCCAGTCAGACTTGAGCCTGAACATGTTTCGTGAAGTGTCTTTCATGTCTTCAGTTCTTAGTAGTTCTTCTGACCGGTCATGGATACTACATATAAACAAGGTCACTTATCATTTGTTACATACATTCTTGCATATATTCTTTTCTCATCAAAGCAATTCTTTCTCTTCTGACCATATCATGTTTGGTTTGGTCTATCGATTATGACAAACAGATCTACAACTAGTCAAAATTAGACACTGGTCCTGATCAAATTGATTTCCTAGTATTAATATGATCAGTTTTATCATATAATCGGTTTATACCTTCAAACAATGGTTGAGACTTTAGTTCTCCTTCTTGGCTTACTGCTTATTTAGTAAAGTTCTTCTACTATAAAGTAGTCGAGGGCTAGTGAATATATGAGAACTTCATAGGTCGATAGGATAAACAAAAGACTTGTTGATGACATAAAGGTAAGTTTATACATTTCATAATTCTTATATTACAATCTTCTACTCTTAGAGATCTCCAGACTAGTTGCTGCTCGACGGAGATCCGACCTCTATTTCCTCTGCAACCTTGTCTCCGAGAGGCTTTACTTCCTCGAGAAACTTGTTTGCATCTTTAGGCAAGCAGTTGAAGTATTCTTCAACGGCTTGGAAATTGATGGAGAGGTCGGAAGCCTTCAGTTTTGCCAGCGCAAAACTAACTCTGTTGGCCATAGCTTCTTTCATTGTCTGGGTATAATTTTCTCGAGTAGTGTTGAGTAGACCCTTAAGATCTTCTAGAAGTTGGCCCAAGTAGTCCATCTTCTCTGTTGGATTTATTAAGGTAGGAAGACTCGATCCTGATCCCATATCGAAGATCATTTTGTTAAGTGCAAAGACTTTTTCATCAAGTTTATGCACAAAAGCTGCCTCCTTGTCTTGCTCAAATTCCAGAGCTTTTTTAAATTTATTCAACATCTCAGTTTGCTCTGCATAAGTAAAAAAGTGATGAGTAGGTACGATTAGAAGAGATGATATACTAGTCAAGTCTATGACCGGTTACCTCCAATCTTCTTTTCGAAATTCACAATGACTTCCTTGTGCCTGGTCGTTACGTATGCGATCGACCGATCCTTAGCTTGGCATTCTTCTTCAAGCTTGGTTATTCTGGCTTCTTTAGCCATGAACTCTTCTTTTATTTTCTCCAAATCTATCAAATATAATAAGGGAGAATAAATGATTAACAGAAGAAGAACAAAGTATTGAAGAAGAAGAAAAGTTAAGAGGAAAATCCTTACTTTCTAATTCGAAGTGTTTCTGCTCCAGGAACTTTATTCGCTGGGTCAGTCCTCTGACCACAGCAAAATTCTTGACCATGTGCTGTGCAAATAGCATTCTTCTTTAGGTTTCTTATAAATGTTTAGTGGAAAAACTATAGAGATGGTCGTGGATATATACCCGAATTGCCACGTCATTATAATCGGCAAAAATTGTATGAGGACCTATCTTGACTTGTTGGTCCGATACTTTTCCCCAAACCTCGTCAAGCTCCTTATCCTCGATAAATCGGGGGCAAAAAGGGAACTTGTTAGGTTGAGAGGAATTACCAACAGGGGTCAGAACCTGTTGAGGGCTTTTAGGGGCATCTACCTCCGAAGATGGAGTTAGAATCACCACTGGATCCTGAACGATTGCTGCCACCGACGCTTACTCGGGGGCTTCCTCGACCACTTTGTCTTCAGGAACTTTGTCCTGAGAAGTGTTTTGGATGAGGACTTCCTCCGGTGCTTGGTCTTCAGGAACGTTCTGGACGGAAACGATAGGGACACCAGAAGATCTGTACAAAGCGAAGAAAGGAAGCTCAAAACCTCAGTTGTCAAAGACTATTAAAGGTATGCACTCATATGACTGTTTTGTTTGTACATACATGGTTAATTTTTTGGTCTTGATAATGAAGCGCGCTGGATTAAATTCCGTAGCACTCGCTTTTCTTTTCTTCTCAACCAATTTTACCAGTTCTGAATCGACAGGGTTGGTTAAACCCCTCACATCCTCCAACATAAGGTTGGAAGCAATATTCTCGACTAGTTGGTCGAGGATAGCATCCCTGACCATCGGGTCGGAGGGTGTGGCTTCGTTGACCACCAGAGCAGTTGTTTCAGTAACAACTGTTAGGTCATGAACGACCACTCTGGGGTCTACGAACTCTGTAGCTTTGCTCTACGGACCTTCAATCTCTCCCACCTAAATCAAAAAACAAAATTGATTAGGTGATGAAATTTTCCATTTAAGTATATATATCTTCTAAATACTCTTTTACCTTGGGAAGATCATCTTCTTCCACTGCCTCTGAGCAGGAGTTGATCAGAACCACGGTAGGATTACGATCCTCACCGGATTGTATAACTTTCAGATCGACCGCCACACAATTAGAAAATCAATAACTAATCGGAGGATATATATATATATATATATATATATATATATATATATATATATATATATATATGAAAATGGTATGGTACTCTTGGGAGTACGTACTCCCTCGCCTCATATACTACTTAAGTCGTATGATGATACCTCTTTATCAATTTGAGCATACTCCAATAATGATTATAAGATACCCCAAAGTGAGTTCCATGAAATTTTTTATTAAAATATACTTTTTATAGCAAAATTTGTGTATATACTTCTTTTATATATGAAAAGGGTATATAGCAAAAAATAAATTGCTCCAATGGAAAATTTTCAATCAAGTCGCATTGGAGTATCTTATAATTGGTATTAAGTATATTGAAAGTGATAAAGAGGTATAATATGTGTGTTTAAGTGGTGTATTGGAAGTGGGAGTACATACTCCTAGGAGTACAAAACGGGCGTCCTATATATATATATATATATATATATATATATATATATAAAGGAAAATTGGTTATCTACCTTAAGTCTCCTTAGTTTCTCTTCAACAGAGACTATTGCCAAGATTCCGAGAAATGCTGCCTTCTCATCAGGCTCCCCGGCACAGATCATTTTGATCTGCTCTCTGACCTCGTCAGGAGAAAGGACTTCAAAAAAGACATGAGAGATTTTAAGGTTTTATGATAATCTATTAATAAATTATACTGGTCGGAGCTTCTTCAAAGACTTACCATCCCTTGAGTTTGTGATCGCTTCATCCCGACCAATGAACAATAGTAGAGAATGAGTTCGGAGCTTCAGAGGACTAACTCGGCGTATGGTGAAATCCCTCACCACGTGCCAGGAAGTCAAGCCCTTTCGCCTTAGGTCTTGAATGGCCTCCACGCACCTGCCGACCATCCCTGTCTTCTCCACGGTTCCCCTCCACTTAGGATTCTCGTTCGCCCTAATTCCGGCGAAGTAAGGGCCATCGTCTTTTGTGACCGTCATATAAAACCAATTCTTTTTCCATGACGACCACGACAATTTCGAGTACATTGGGATGTACTCATCGGCCTTCCTGTCATGAAAGCATAGCGTGCATTCTCCAGGAGCCGCCGTGGATATTCCTGACATTGCCAACTGGTAAAAATACCTAAAGAGCTTCAAGTTCGGTCACACTCCTAGGTACGCCTCACATAGATAGGCGAAAATGCTGATGTTGGCGATGGAGTTCGGAGCCAAATTCACCAACTCCACCTCGTAATACTCTAGAACATGGGGGAGGAATTTGTGCGCTGGCAGCCTCAGCCCGCACTCGATGTAGGCGAGACAAATTGGGACTTCCCCGTCCTCACGGCTCGGAAAGTGCTCTCCGGCCGCCGACCTCCATTTGATCAGATTCTTGTCCGGGAGCATCCCAGTTCTCTCTAACGCCTCGAACTTCCTCTCGCTCAGATCTGAAGGCATCCATTTGGTGATTTGATCCAACATGATGAAATCTCGCAAATGGGTGAATAGTGGTCGGAGGGGGCTTTGAGTGGAAAAGAAAGCAGAGGTCGGAAGGGTTTCTTGGCCAGAAACTGAAGGGAATTGAGAGAAGATCTGGAAGCGTAAAAGCTCTAAAGCCCAACAATAGGGATTTTATAGCTTCTAATCTTTATCTGCAATCGGAAGTTACTTAATGTCCTATGGACAAAACCTTTTTGTCCAACGGATAGAAAAACTCTTTGGTTCCCAAGGCAAGTTCTCAACTTTAAAGTGAATACAGACCACTTTGTATGTCACACGACATTAAATGAGGGTCTGCCCAATACGACTTCGTCGGAAGAAAGTGTTCACACGACCTATTCATTTAAAGTTCGGGGGCTAGCTGACGAAGATTAAAATCTCAATGTATTAGTTTAATACATAATAAAAGACCATGCGTCTTCATGGTCGTAACCCCTAAGGCTAATGACCTCACTGGTCATAAGGATTCTAGAGGTTACATAATGGGTACCTTGGTCGGACAAAGTCCTGTACCTAGTCTCCGACCAGGTAGCTGCTCGGAAAAGCTATGAACTGGTATTTGGATCGACTCCAGGTATATTCTTTACCGTGTGATAAATGAAACACATGTCGTATATTCCATACCACGCGACGTGACATAATCCTAAGACACTAACAACAACCACCATATGGTTGAGTGTCTCACAAACACTCAACCGCAGAGCAGTTGATACTTTGCCAACTGTCGCCTGCCTCCCACCAGTCACGATGCTTCACAAGGGGCATCTTCTCCAGAAGCAACTGCCACCTCTTCAGAAGTTATTTAAAGATGGAGCACAGACGAAAGGAGGATGGATGGATCAATCGATCATCTGGGATCATAGGAGATCAGATTATAGCAACACAATCAGCCTTAGATTCATGCTTTAAGTCTGATTGAATAGAATAGCAAGCATCATACTCAGTGTGATTAGGATTAGTGCACCGCTGGGTCGTAGACACCCTTTGTAAATCCAGTTCATATTAATAAAGAGCAGCCCCATTCTCTCCCAGGAAATCTGTATCATTTTCCTCTATTTTATTTTGTAAGATCGGCGACTCGATCGTCGACACATTGTCTGATCAAGTTCTTGACCATGGGGAGCCCCAGTGATCTTCGTTGAAAAAAAGGATGGTACCCAACGAATGTGCGTGGATTATCACTCACTCAATGAAGTCACCATCAAGAACAAGTACACTCTTTCCAAGATTGATGATCTTTTTAACCAGTTGAAGGGAGCCGGAGTGTTTTCAAAAATAGATTTGAGATCAGGTTATCATCAGCGCAAAATTCGTCAGGATGATATTCCCAAGACACCACTTCTTTTGGTGGGGCCAGATTAGAACGGTGTTGATTAATCATGTATAGACATCGTAACTATGACAATTGTATAACAGAAACAATTATATTTTTGAAAGGCAATAGAGTTATATAACAAATACAATATGTTACAATATATACCCGCACAACTATGCAGGAAATTCCGCTAGTTGTTATAACTTAATACTCGTCTATTGCATTGATAGATAGAGGTATAATTTTTTCTTTTTGTTTTTTGCATCTTGCTTTCATGTACTATGTTGAACTACTTGCCCAAGACTTTTAGGTTGTACATACAATCACCAGAGGAAGCATCATCTTCGGATGTTCTACTTTTTATGGACCGCTAATGTTGTGTTGTATGCTTGTACTACATGCATTAATCATTTCATGGGCCATAAGTAATTGTAATGAAATCTACATAATAAATGTATTTGTAGGCACCACATTCCATTTCTATATACAACACTTATTTGAATTTGCAAAAAAGGGATGGCTAACACGAGTTCATCTACTTAGAATTATTGTCTTACTGCAAATTTTGCTATACATAACATACCCTATCCATTTCCCGTAGGTCACAGTAAGGCTCTTGCACGAGCGTAGTTCCCATAATTAATAATCCGTAGAAAAGAAAAATCACATAAATTCTCTCAATAAGAGAGAGAGAGAGAGAGAGAGAGAGAGAGAGAGAGAGAGGATCTGGCAATAACACTTATTTTGGTGGGGCCATATTGTATTGTGGAAACATGCACACGGGATATTAGAATGTAGGAATAGCCAACTAGTATTTAGAAAAATTATTTACAAGATTTTTCCAACTTTTAATTGTTCTCAAAAATTCAAACATTGCTGCTTTTAGTAGAGAAAGATTTTTAATAAATAGCCAAAATGCAGAGAAAAGCTCATAAATGCATAAATTAATATTTTAATATAATTAACATAGAATACAATTTTTGGGCTATTACACAAAAGGCTCATTCCTAAAAAATAACGGCAGGTTCTGCCAGTTCTACATTGGAATAAGGTAATAGCCCACCTGTGCAACCAAGGCAAATCAAACATTCCTATAAAGTTCATAGTTCCCCACTTCTCCTATATGTTCCTCGGTATATTTGTTGCCTGCTGTGCACGCGGCTTCGACTCATGGACTCTATGGATCGACTCAAGGAAGTTGACACCATGCCGGACATATTGTTAGAACTTAATAGTCTTTTGCGGTGATAGATTGAGGTAAATTTCCTGTACTATGTTGAATTAGTTGGCTAGTACTCTTAGCTTGCACATACAATCACAGAAGGAATCATCATCTTCGAATGTTCTACTTTTATGGACCACTATTGTTGTGTTGTATGCATGTACACGTACATTTATCTACCAGAAGTAATTGTAATGAAATCTACATATATAAGAAATGTATTTGTAAGCACCACATTCCATTTATATATACAACACCTATTTGAATTTGCAAAAAACGGTATAGCTAACAAGAGTTGATCTACTTCGAATTATTGCTTACTGCGAAAATCTGCTATATATTATACACGTGCCCTAGCCACACACCGTAGGCAATAGCAAGGGGCGGGAACGACCCTAGTTCCAATAATTAATAATCCATAGAAAAAACACACATAAATTCTATCAATAATATATATAGAGAGGAGGGGGAGAGAGAGAGAGAGGAAGAAGGATCTACACGTCGCATTTATTTTGGTGGGCCAGATTGTAACTTTGTAGATTAATCTTGGTGTTACAAGTATATATTACAGTTATAGAACATGTATTGTCGTAGGGGCAGCCCATCGGCCCCACCAACCTGGCGAAACAGTACCGAGGCTATAGCAAATGCCCTGAAGAGGGTCCGAAGCCTGCGAAGGGTCAACTAAGGAAGCCTCCACGCGAAGCCTTCGGAGGGTCTCCTGAGAGGTACAGGGGGTACCCCGAGGGTGACCCGAAGCCTCTGGAGGGTCCCCCGAGGGGTACGAGAAGTACCCCGAGGGTGACCCGAAGCCTCCGGAGGGCCTCTCGAGGGGTACAGGAGGTGCCCCGAAGATGACCCGAAGCCTGCGAAGGGTCTTCCGAAGTAGCAACCGAAGGAGGCTCAAAGAGCATTCGAAGGGTATTCAGAGGAGATCCAGCCGGAGGAAAGAAAAGAGACAGGTGGACCAGAAGCTAAACATAGGGGTAGGAAAGGATCCTGCAGTCCCTACACTAGTAGTACTTTTGTACGGGTGCTCATGTAATCTCATGTATCCTGCCATTTTGTCTATAAATAAGCATCCACCCCCATGTAATAGCAAAGGTTTTTTCAGAGCAATACACAGTACATCTTTATATACTATACACTTTTCCTGACAATCTGTCCCTTCTTTGAGGACCCTTCGAACATTCCGCGTGTACTAGGGGTCCCCCCTCTTTCATTGTCTGGCCTTTTTGCTACGACAGTTGGCGCCGTCCGTGGGGATGAAGCAACCTCACAATGCCCGCGAAGTACAAAAACTTACAGGCCGGCTGGTAGCCATTGGCCGGTTTCTTTCCCGCTCGGCAGAGAAGTCTCTTACATTCTTCAAGACACTCCGTGGAACGGAGCCGTTCCAGTGTACCGAAGAATGCCAGCACGCATTCGAAGAACTCAAACACACTATTACAGAAAAGGTATTCATAGACGGTTCCAAAACGTCATCATAGATGGTTTCGTGAGCCGTCTGAGTTTATGGGTCAGTGATGAATGAGGTCATCACAACAGTTTTCAAACTGTCTGTGATGCATACTTTCACAGACGGTTGTTAACTAAAACCGTCTGTGATAGGAACCTATCACGGACGGTTAAGCCACAAACCGTCTGTGATATATACCTATCACAGACGGTTTCAGCTACAAATCATCTGTGATACGTATGTATCACAGATGGTTTCATCCACAAACCGTCTGTGATAGGTATATATCACAGATGGTTTGTGGTCAAACCGCTCTGTGATGACTTTTCTCTATAAAGCCCCAAACAAGGGTCGCTTGTGCCATTAAAACTAAATATCATATATATATATATATATATATATATATATATATATATATATATATATATATATTGTTCTAAGTCTGACCACTTTAGGAAGTAGTCCACATGACATGAGAAGGATGAGGCGGTAGCCACGGGCAACCTAATTGAGCCCTGCAAATTTAAAAGTATGGATACAAGGAGACCGTTAGGACATCCAATTACCGATGTTGTCGATAGGTAGTGGACCTAGGTTGAAAAGTGACGTGGACGCGGGTATTCTCGATCGATGTGGCATCATGTATCGAAACCAACCATTCTTGAGCATGTAATCGTCTTTAAACCCAACAAGAACACCAAGCAACAAGTATTGTTGCTTGGCGTTCTTGTTGGGTTTAAAGACGATTACATGTTCAAGAATTGTTCGCTGCCACTTCCCAATCGGAGTATTCGCAAGATCAACGCCACTTTCAACATAGCGACGCCCAATTACCTATCAACAACATCCAAGTAATTGGATGTCTTAACGCCTCCTTGCATCCATACTTTTAAACCCGTAGGGCTCAATGAGGTTGCTCGTGGCTACCGCCTCATCCTTCTTATGTCTGTGGACTACTTCCTAAAGTGGCCGCTGGAGACTTTATAGAGAAGAGATTATGAATGGAATGGTAGGACGACAGGGACGCAAGGTAGGAGAACTTGACCAAAGATGAACACGATTATACGCATAAAGGTGAAATGAATGGCGAGAGACGGTGAAGAGGTGTTGTAGCAAGATGCATAGAATGCACATACACCAATAGCCCTCGGTTTACATCACGAGCAAGGGACTATTAATATGAACTAATTATCACTTCAATTTCAGCATAAGACTATTAACATCATTACATCACAGAGCAAGGGACTATTAATATGAACTAATTATCAATTCAATTTCAAAGATAAGACTATTAACATCATTGAGCGGTTCAACAAAGAAGACAAAGAAGACCAAGGGTGTCCAAACCCGCCACCACACGAAGAGTAGCCCTCGGCATCCATCGCAGAGCACTAGCCATTTTCATCACAGAGCAAGGGGGTAGAGACAGAGAGGGAGTAAGGTAGGGTGATACCTCAGTATAGCGCAACCACGGCAGCTACCCCACCACCAGTACAACCCTCATTGATCCATCTCCTTCACCTTGCATAAATCACACAAACATCAGGACACAACTTAAGGCTCAAGCATAAAAATCAAACTCAACAAAAGACATTAAGCTAACAGATCTAGAGGAGAATAGAGGGAGGATGGGGAAAGCAAAGCCCGGCCAGGGCCCTAGCGCAGGAGGCCGAGCAGGAGAACAAGCCATGGCGGCTCAGGCGACATGTGGGGCCAAGCCTAGTGGCTTAGGTGGCGGTGTCACCGTAGTTGTGGCACAACCCTGACATTACGTAAGACACTCCTATCGTACGAGTGTCTTGTGCAGTGCAGAGTAGTGTCACAACCGGTGGCGACGGCGCTGGGGTCGAGCGGCGGCGGCGAGGTGGGGAGGGGAACGGAGTAAATGCGCTGGGGAGTGACGAGTTAGGGTAGGCGCAAACCCTAGCGGAGCTGGGGAGTGACGAGTTAGGGTGGGCGCAAACCCTAGCGGCCGGGCTCCTACTAATAAAGAGACTTATCACAGACGGTTCCATACTTACATGACATGAAGAAATTACATGTTTATATGTCAATTTTGTCATTTAAATACTGCTGAAAATTTGCTTTAACTATATATATATATATATATATATATATATAGTAAGAATTCAACATATAATTAATATAGTAACTTCACCTCCAAACTTTTTTTTTCATTTTAGAATTTTCATATGGCCAAACAAATGGGCTACCGCTACAAAAAGATTAAAAAAAAGTAGAAACCTATAAATAAACAAAGTTTTTCTAGTGGCGGAGGTAGACTACTATCTCCATCTTCAATACTTCATAGGCGATGGCGTCGGCATCGGACGGTTCCTGATCATCAGCGAACGAAGCCTGAAATACGTCCACCCGCTGATGTGCTCGTTCGAGTGTCTCCCGAAGACCCTCGGACTGTTGAACCAAGAAGAATTGAGCCCATAGGCTCTCTTCCCTTGCTTGAGGGGTCTCGGCCTGGTCGACTCGGTCGCCCGCCGCCTCGATTAAGCAATCCTAGTGACAGCAAGCCTCCTGGAGACGTGCAACGTCGTTGTGGAGGACCACGGCGATGACGCGGTAAACTCGCCGAAAGTGGGAGATCACCCGGAAGACACGGCGGAGGAGGATGTCAAGACATCGGAAGGTGGCCGTCACTTGCTCTGGCAAATTCTCGGCCAGCAGAGGAGTGAAGACATTGTTTAAACAGTGTTCTTCCGTAGCACGGTTCAACGTACGCCGACATAGGTGCTCGTGACAAAGGCGGCCAGTAGGCCATCAATGCCGCCACACTAAGAGGCAACCATTTGCTTTTTTTATTTGTATGTGGGGGATGATCATCTTCGATGGCGGATGATCCTTTTTATAAAACAAGGAATAAATTTAGAGCGTGAGACAAAGAGACGACGGGCAAATGAAGCGGATCGTCTGACGAAGAGACGATCGGGAGCCAAGCAGATCACGATGAAGAGACGATCGGCGATTTAAGAAACTCATCGGGCTTCAACCGGCCGCGGGAGCTATAGAGATATTATCATAGACGGTTATAACAAAAAACCATATGTGATATGTAGTAATATCACAGACGGTTATTGTTAAGAACCATCTGTGATGTTTCACAGATGGTTCTTTGTTGAAAACCATCTGTGATATGTAGAATTATCATAGACGGTTATTAACAAGAACCGTCTGTGATGTTTCACACACGGTTTTAGCTATGAACTGTCTGTGATATTACCTCTTCACAGACGGTTTTTAGCGCAGCCAGTAACACAGACGGTCTCTAAACCAAAACCATCAGTGATTGCATATAATATAGAGAGTTTTGGTCAACCATTTGTGATGAGGCATCCAGTATTAGCCTTTTTGTAGTAGTGACAGTACTTGACCCAGCTGCCAAGCCTTACCTGCCCGAAGCAAGGAGCAGATCTCCTGCTTTACCTCGCCGCCTCATCATCAGCAGTAAGCGCGGTCCTTATCCAAGACGATAATGGCCAGCGTCCAATCTATTACGTCTCTGAAGCACTCCAAGGTGCAAAAACCCGATACACAGAGCTCAAGAAGCTTGCGTACGCCTTGCTCATGGCCTCGCGGAAGCTCCGCCACTATTTCCTGGTGCACACCATCATCATCCCCACTTCCTACCCCCTAGCTTTGTTGCTGCGAAGCAAAGATGCCACAGGACGAGTAGGAAAGTGGGCCACCGAACTCGCACCCTTCAACATTACCTTCGTCGCCAGGACAGCCATTAAATCGCAAGCTCTAGCAGACTTTGTTGCTAAGTGGACACCAAACAGCGAAGACCACACCCTCACTCACGTCGAAAACCCATGGACAACGTACATTGACAGATCATGGTGCATACGAGCGAGCAAGCAGCCATTCTCGTCGCCTCCCGACAGCACATCAGAGCCCACTCAGCCCGCCTCGCCTTCCCAACAACAAACAATGCCTCCGAGTACGAGGCGCTGCTACTAGGCCTCCGCAAAGCGAGGGTGCTGGGAGCAAGGCGAATACTTATCAAAAGCGACTCCAGACTAGTAGCGGGTCATTTTGACAAATCATTCATCGCCAGAGATCTAGAAATGGCAAGTTATCTCGCCGCGGTCCGCAAAGCATCAACCTACTTCCTCGGCCTAACAGTACAAGCCATACCTTGAAGCGACAACGAAGAAGCAGACAGACTGGCAAAGATGGCTAGCTCCGGCCAACACCCTTCACTAGATGTCTTTCACGAGATACTGATGAAACCTTCGGCTGTGCTCGAAGCACAAGGGGCTGCGTCCGAAGAACAAGGGGTTGCGCCCGATGCGCAAGGGGCTCCGCCCAGAGCACATATGGTGTCACGCAGCGTGCTCCAAGTGCCAGAAGCCGACTGGCAAGACGTTATCATCAAGTACCTACGGAGAAGAACCAAGATGAAGCCGGCGTGCGCCCCGAAGACTGAGCCGTAAACTACCATATCCTAGGCGGACAGTTTTACAAGGGGGCGGTCTGCGCCCCTTACTTACGATGCCTGTCTCGGGAAGAAGGCCAAGCCTTCCTTAAAGAGATCCACGAAGGATTATGCGGCGCACATCAGGCACCTCGAAGCATCGTTGGCAAAGCATTTCGCCAAGGATTTTACTGGCCCACAGCGCTCCGAAACGCCCAAGACCTTATTCAACGCTGCCAAGGGTGCCAATGGGCCAGTAGGCAACCCAAAGCCCCCTCTCTCCTGCTCCAGCCTCTGCCACCAGTGTGTCCCTTCGCGAGATGGGGACTTGACTTCATCGGACCATACCCCACTGCAAGGGGTAGCCTGCACTTCACATTTGTTGCCATTGAATATTTCTCAAGATGGGTCGAAGCAGAGCCGGTTGCAAAAACCACTTCCGTGGCAGCACAGCGGTTCATTTGGAGAACCATAATTTGCCGGTACGGGGTACCGCGCAACATCGTCACAGACAACGGGACCCAGTTCAACTCATCAACCTTTCAAGCATTCTGCCAAAACCTAGTCATCACAATATGCTTCGCATCAGTAGGGCACCCCGAGGCTAACGGAGCAGTCGAGCACGCCAACGGCAATGTGCTAGAAGGCCTAAAGAAGCGCCTTGTCGGACTCCCGAAGGGAGTATGGCCAGAAGAACTCCAGAAGGCCCTATGGGCAATCCGCACATCCCCAACAAGGGCCACGGGCTTTTCACCGTTCAAACTCCTCTTCGGTGACGAAGCAATGACCCTTGCAGAATTCACCGCAAAGTCTCTCCGAGCAATATCCGAACCAGACCCAGAGAGGCATACCTCCCTCGATATCCTCGAAGAGCACCGAGTCCAAGCAATCACAACCATGTCCAAGTATGGTGACGGAGTAGTCCAGGCATACAACCGGAGAGTCAAGATCCGCACCTCAGCACCGGGTGATATGGTACTAAAGCGAATTGCAAACCCCATAGCTGTGGGCAAGCTAGAGACCAAATGGGAAGGGCCCTACATCATCACCAGCAACACCCGCGCTGGTACCTTCTGCATCGCCACACCAGAAGGAGAGCAGCTAGGTCACACCTGGAACGCGAAGACCCTCCGTAAATACTATCCCTCACATTGTAACACCGGCTGCGTCCGGCAAATAGCCTTGCTATCACTAGAAGCGGAGCGGGCATGTACAAAACAAGTTGTAAATTCTCGCACCTTTTTGCTCCCTTTCAATAAAAAAAGCATCAAGAGGCTACAATGAAAACAAAGACACCGCGCACGGCCTTTGGCCCCGGTGCACACCGATGCCTCCCGCAGGCATGAGTGTATAAACAAAGACACCGCGCATGGCCTTTGGCCCCGGTGCACACCGATGCCTCCCGCAGGCATGAGTGTATAAACAAAGACACCGCGCATGGCCTTTGGCCCCGGTGCACACCGATGCCTCCCGCAGGCATGAGTGTATAAACAAAGACACCGCGCATGGCCTTTGGCTCCGGTGCACACCGATGCCTCCCGCAGGCATGAGTGCATAAACAAACACCGTGCATGGCCTTCGGCCCCGGTGCACAGCGATGCCTCCCGCAGGCACGGCTGTATAAAATAAGCCCTCGCACATGGCCTTCGGCCTCGCTGCAGGCCAATCATATCAATAAAATGATCGCCCCAGCGACGATGACGCGCAATGCGAACCCCAGTACGATGTGGTCCGAAGACCAAAACGCACCAGGGGGGACGGCGTCATCCTCGCAATAAAGTTAGGGCTCCCCGGAGCCCTATCTAAAAAAGTATGGGGGACGGCGCGAGGCTTCGCCTCCCCCTCGTAAAAATAGAGTTAGGGCTCCCCGAAGCCCTATCTAAAAACAAGTATGGGGGACGGTGCGAGGCTTCGCCTCCCCCTCGTAAAAAATAGAGTTAGGGCTCCCTAGAGCCCTATCTAAAAAAAAAGTATGGGGGACAGCGCGAGGCTTCTCCTCCCCCTCGTAAAAAATAGAGTTAGGGCTCCCTGGAGCCCTATCTAAAAAAGTATGGGGGACGGCGCGAGGCTTCGCCTCCCCCTCGCAAAAATTAGAGTTAGGGCTCCCTGGAGCCCTATCTAAAAAAGTATGGGGGATGGCGCGAGGCTTCGCCTCCCCCTCGTAAAAAATAGAGTTAGGGCTCCCCGGAGCCCTATCTAAAAAATTAGGGGGGATGGCGCGAGGCTTCGCCTCCCCCTCGTAAAAAATAGAGTTAGAGCTCCTCGAAGCGCTATCTAAAAAAGTATGGGGGATAGCGCGAGGCTTCGCCTCCCCCTCGCAATTTTTTTATAGAGTTAGGGCTCCCCGGAGCCCTATCTAAAAAAGTAGGGGGGACGGCGCACGCCTCACCACAGTTCTTTTATTACACTCTGCATAACAGGTACACACATACAAGGGATCGCTCGAAAAAGTGATCTACAAAACAATACAGTACACATCAAGTCACAACAACAGTACAACTCATTACTTGTTACAAGCCACACAACGCAGCACGACCATAAAACACCTCTAAGGGACAAATTCCCACTCCTCTCGGCGGGTAGCCCATTCCAGAAGCTCCTCATCCGAGGCATGAGCAGCCACTAAAGCCGCGTACTCCCTCGCCGTAGCCACGTCCTCAGGTGTTTCGGAGGAGCTAGTCGAACACTCCACGGAGGCCCGAGCCTGCGAAGGTCCGCCAATAGCAAACACTGCACCCCTGTGCTCCCAGAAAGCCCGGATCTCCTCCTGCGCCTTCGCAGCCTTCCGCGCATGAAACCAGAAGAAAGCTTTCATTGAGCCTGCACGATTAGCTTTCTTCCAACGTTGCCACTTAGCACCATGGCATCTAACACCCCGGTAGCAAACACGCAAAGGCCATTTTGATAAAAGAGCCTGTTCATCTTTCGAAGGACGAGTAGGAACAGAACTCTTAATCGGCGGCCAAGGACCCTGTTGCGTAGCACGCTTAAACAAACATTGTTCAACCTGTGCAGAGGCGAGGCGCAACTTCAACACAGCAATCAACATCAAAATATTTTCTATTTAAAGAACAGAGGTCATTACACAAAAAGAGGACAACCTCCACACAAAAAACAAAGGCGGCTCCGATAAAACAACAAACAAAAATAGAGCACACCATCTGCAAAATATCCAACTCCTATCACTATAAACAGCAAGCGGGGGGTTCACACCTTGTCTCCGTGGGTGGACCCCCGCTTGCCAGCTTCGGGAACATCCTCCACAGCTTTCCCCTTCTCCTGACAAGCCTGTGCAATTCGGAATGACCCCTCAGCAGCTTCATGTCCGCGCTTCATCCAAAAGTCTCATTGCAAAACTCTGCTCGCCTTCCGAATCCGAGGATGCGCAGCAACAACCTCCTCCGCCGTAGCCGCGGGAACGCAGCCAGTGGCAACCCCGTCTAGGTGAGCACATCCTGCCTTGTCAAGGGTCGCAAGGGTCGCCAACCAACTAACCCTCGCACAGTGGTCACCATAAGCACAAGCAGCAGGCATGCAAGCCTTGCAACCATGTCAAAGGCGCTCCATAGTAATATGCATCTCAGCCGGGCAGTGACTCCTCTCTGAAGTAACGGCACCCAGCTTCGCCAGAGCACCCTCCTGAGCCTCCATGCATTCCCAAGCAGACTGGCCAATAGCAGTGGATAGCTGCTTCTCATATTTCATATCCTCTTCAAGAGAACCACGGACAGCTCGCAAAACTTTCACTTCCTCTTGAAGGGCAGTGCGCTCCTTGTGGGCATCCATCACTTAGCTTCGAAGTGTAGCATGCTCCGACTCCACCTCCGAAACCTTCGCCTCTAAACCCTTAATTTTTTCAAGAAGGGTCTCCCGCTCAAAATTCAGAACCTCGTTTCGAAAGATGCTCCTTGATCGAGACTTTTTTCGAAGTTTCCCCATACGCTTTGGGTTCTGAGAAGCTTGAGGGCTCGAGACAACATCAAAGTCTGCGCACAAACCAAAATG
Organism: Phyllostachys edulis; assembly: GCA_036346405.1. Taxonomy (NCBI): domain Eukaryota; kingdom Viridiplantae; phylum Streptophyta; class Magnoliopsida; order Poales; family Poaceae; genus Phyllostachys; species Phyllostachys edulis. Next base: position 27,459,398 of record CM070547.1, read on the forward strand.
TCACACAACAAAAATAGAAGGGATATCAAATACGCCTAATGTCAAGCCTTACCCTCGCAGCATTTGCCTCAATGCTGGCAAATAGATCCTTCATCGGAGCGTCCTCAAAAAGACCCAACACAGATGAAGGCGCAGCGAAGTCAGCAACCGCCCTGCTCACAGTAGCAGCACTGGTTGTAGCCTCGAAATCGCCAAGGCACAGTCGGCCTAAATTCATTGCGCTGACAATGGAGGTCACGCGCAAAACCGCAGGGTCCGCATAAGAACCAGTCGCCGCGCAACCCTCCGAAGCCTCCTCAACCTCCTCATTGCCACCATCCTCGCTCGAAACTAAACAATCAAAATTTTTAGTACCAGCAAATATGCGCCGAATTCAAATTAAATAAGGAAAGCTTACTCACCAATTTCCACCTCAAGCGAGGCAGGAGCGCCACCAGAGATTTTGACATTGCCTCCATCGCCGTGCAACCGAATTCCACCACTGGAAGACTCCGTCGCATCCAAACGAGGATAACGAATAGTACCGATTGCTTTTTGCACCTGCGATATGGTACAGCCAGCAACGGTAGTTCCAACAACCTTGGCAGGCGAAGCCGCCCCATTATTCGAAGAGGCGCGGCTGGACACCTCAGCATGCACCTCGAAGGGGTCTTGGACAACCTTCTTAGCAGGCCTCTCCTCAACAGCCCTCAAATTACATGAAGGACCACCAACATCAAAAGGGGGACCGCACGAAGAGGCTTCGTAGCAATAGGTCCCCCGACCTCGACCTCAGGCACACGAGAACATTTTTTCTTCCCAGCGTCGGGGTCGACTCGCTCAGGCAAACTAACCGACGCATTGTAAGCGCGGTTCAGGCGATGGTCCCTTACAACCAAGTGACGCCTCGAATGCTCCTCACCCGTATACGGGCCGAGGAGAACCTCCGCAGTGCATGCTGCTTCGAAAATAGGCAAAACTAGCAAAATAGCCATGTTTGTATTAGGGCAAGCACCAAACTAAAACAAACAAACGAACCACAAACAAACATATACCTATACGGTCCTCCGCATTCAAAGAAGGGATCCCCGTATCCGAGGCCCCGAGTTCCAGCTTCCACTCCTTGGCCAAAGGCCAAATCCCCAAAGCACAGAACTCCTCCACCAAATCTCGAGTAGAAAGACGCTTCGTCATATCAAGAAAAAGCCGAAGAAGGGCTTCCTCCCAGGAGCTCAACACAATCTCTGGGGTACCAACCAACTGAATCAGTCCACCCTCGGAGCGAAGACCATCCTTCGCTGGACTACTGTGATAAAACCACTTCCACGCCCAACAAGATCCCAACGGTTATGAGCAGCCAAGTAGGAATATACGTGGCAGCTACGGCTTCTGCTGAAAATTTACACTACCAAAATTGAGCGTCCCGCCAGAGTTCTTCTTCTTCTTCGGCTGGCAGCGCCCACATGAAGATAAGCGAAGAGGCGACCCTCACCCCTCTCGGCAACAACGCCAGCAGACCTCAATATCCACTCGAAGACGCCGAGTTTAACAATAGAATTTGGCGTCAGTTGTGCAAGCTCCACCCCATACAAACGCAACACCTCAGAGACTAAATCGACACAAGGAATCCGAAGCCCCGCATCAAAAAATGCAACAAAAATAACGGCTTCATCATCACGAGGCTGTGGAACCATCTCAGGCCCAGGAGCTTGGACCTTCGTAATATCCTCAAGCTTGCCCTCGCTCACAAGCGTCTCAAGAAAAAGCCTACTAACAGTAGACCTCCCCAAATTACTAGTGTACTCTGGCTCACCCGTAGCATCCCAACCACGCCTCGCCATACTCGAACAACACTGAAATCACCCTCGCAGCTCACACCAATGCAGTGAAGAAAGAAAGAACCCTCACACCTCACGTCAACGCAGCAAAGACAGAAACCGGTACCACAACAGAGCAAAATGAGAACTGATAGCGACACCAAGCAGAATGGAACGGATATTTATAGCCACAAAGGAACAACAGACAAAATAGCACGCAAATCGAAGCACCAACAGCCAATAGAACATGGATACATGTCAACCCTATGGGTACTCAACGGTCACCCACTGCGCACACACTCCCAAAAGGGCGCCATCATGGTAAAAACGGCATGCAGAACCCCAAGAGACGCCGAAACAACCCTCATCAATGTAAAAGCGGCGCACACCACCCAACTGCAGATGACACAAATCCATCGGAAGAAACAAATAGTTCGCCAGGCTGAAGGAGACGGTGTGCCTGGACCCTTCGGGGCAAAGGCGCGGTTTCAGCCCTGACGAAGCAAGGCATCGACCGCGAGGGGCTTGTCGTAGGGGCAGCCCACCGGCCCCACCAACCTGGCGAAACAGTGCCGAGGCTACAGCAAATGCCTTGAAGAGGGTCCGAAGCCTACGAAGGGTCAACTAAGGAAGCCTCCACCCGAAGCCTCCAGAGGGTCTCCCGAGGGGTACAGGGGTACCCCGAGGGTGGCCCGAAGCCTCCGGAGGGTCCCCCGAGGGGTACAGGAGGTACCCCGAGGGTGACCCTAAGCCTCCGAAGGGTCTCCCGAGGGGTACAGGAGGTACCCCGAGGATGACCCCAAGCCTACGAAGGGTCTTCCGAAGTAGCAACCGAAGGAGGCTCAAAGAGCATTCGAATGGTATTCGGAGGAGATCCAGCCGGAGGAAAGAAAAGAGACAGGTGGACCAGAAGCTAAACATAGGGGTAGGAAAGGACCCTGCAGTCTCTACACTAGTAGTACTTTTGTAGGGGTGCTCATGTAATCTCATGTATCCTGCCATTTTGTCTATAAATAAGCATCCACCCCCATGTAATAGCAAATGTTTTTTCAGAGCAATACACAGTACATCTTTATATACTATACACTTTTCCTGACAATCTGTCCTCTCTTTGAGGACCCTTCGAACATTCCGCGCGTACTAGGGGTCCCCCCTCTTTCACTGTCTGGCCTTTTTGCTACGACATGTATAAAACTTTATTTTTGGTCACAAGCACTAGAGCCGCAAAAACCGCCTTTGCGAGATAAATTAGATCATAATATGTAAAGAATCATTAATTCCATTCAATCACCGTAAGCATAGTTTTTTTTAGGGGAAACTGAAGGGAAGGCCTGTATATATAAAGAAACTTACAAAAGTACCTGAATCATTATTGTCAAAAATGAAACTTCATAAAGAAGCTATACCACATAATGTGGAAACACGCACACGGGCAAGTAGAATGTAGGAATCGACCGGTCGGAGAGACAGCATTGGTTCACAGTCGTATGCCTTTGACGAGGTCGCGGGCGACATACATGGATTCTAGCAAGCCTGCTGATGTGGGTAGCAGCTCGTCCTGCTTCGTGTAGTCAATGTCCATCATGCATTTGTTGTGGCTAAAATACACTTTGTCAAGCCATTTCGTTACATCATCCAGATCCCGCTCTTTCTGCTTCCCGTTGCCTGCAGCCTCAAGGCGACTGAGGCTGGCCAACGACTCCTTGTCCCCATTCATGGCTTCTTCGATCAATGGAATGCAGTTGTCCAGCATCAATTCTGTACTCGTGTTGTTGACATGCCGGATCTCACTTAGGAAGGCCCGAAACCGGGCGACTAGGATGGCGGTGGCAGCACTGGCGACCTTGACATGGCTACCGTTGAAGGAGTCAGCGTACGGGAGGAGGGAGTCGTAGCAGTCTTTCGAATACTTCATCGTATCGCAGCAGGCATGGAGGAACTCCACGGCGGCGGCACAGGGCGGCTTGCCCGCCGCTACAGGTGGTGTCTTTGTGTTCGAAGCTGCACATGTGGATGTGGTCAAGGTTGCAGCGACGATAACTACAAGGAGGGAAACACCCATGATCTCTATGGCTCTATCGGTTCGGGCAGCGCAATTGAGATGGATCGAATTAGTCATGCTCCACATATTTACTTCGAGGGAAGTGTTGGATTTTGACCTATTTATATAGAGCCAGTGCTTCTATTTTAAGTTTCAATCGTACCAACGGTGTTATTAATAGCAGGAGGTCTTCCTTGGGGAGGTTCATTGACCCTTTCTTGAATGGTTGTGCTACAATCACGACTAGCCATGGCTATTTCTTTTCCCTCCATAAATCTTCCCTGGTACATATTACTTTGGTATAATCATAGACTACTAGTACACACGGCACTAGTACTAATCCGCTTTACAGCAACATGCAGCGATAGCATATAGTATATATCTCATATTGCTTAATGGTGATTGCTGAAATGTGAAATGAGCAGGAGCATGGGTGGTTGGTGTACCTTTGTAGGACTTTATCATGGAGCACACGGATTAGCCATATACATGGCATTACTCACCGCCCTGGCCCTTTGCAATGCAAATTGTTGGACCCCCAGGTATGGAATACCCAAAGTGTAATAGCCTCCTTTTAAATAAATGGTAATTATATGCATTTCATGAGCATACATGTCATTTTGGAGCATGTGCACAAATTGTTACAATTGAAAGCCTCAAAATAAAATCTAATCTAAAACATGAAAAGGAACTCCAAAAGAAAATTTGAGCTAATGCTTGTAAAGATCTCTGGAAATTAATTTATTCGAATACTAGATTAATTATCATGAATAAATATCATTTTTGTCAAATTGTTAGAGATTAGTTTGACCTTAAAAAAAATATATGTTCATTATTTAGACCTATTCGGTTAAGGATTTTAAATTTAGTATTTAAATCATGAACAGTGATGTTTTAAAATTTATATGGGATCTATATCATCCCAAGAACCTCTCTAAAAAATTTTAGATTTTTATAAATTTATTTGCTATTTATAACTCCCTGGCCAAACTAGAGGAATTTGATTTCTTTTTGGTCAACTAACCGGACCCGACCCAAACCCGTTCAGACTGTAGCGACTCGAGCCACCGGTCTTGATCGACCAACCAATTCGCGACGCTACTGAGTCGACTGCGGTCTGCTTTGTTTTATCACGACGAGCTGGGCCCGCTCGTCAGCCTTGCCCTCTCTACGCTGCCCCACCGCTTCACTTTGCCACGCCGCCCCGAAGGCTAGCAGGAGGTGGCGCTTGTTTGAGTGATTTCGTCCATGCAATGCCATGTCAACTAGTCGCTGGCTATGCCATCAAGTACCATGGTACCTCGAGGAGACACGGGTGTTTTTCCGTTGCTTAAGCTCCTCAAAATCTCGAACTCATTCTCTCGACCGGATAGAAGAACTCGACCATTCTTTGTGTAAACAGAGAGTTAACCTCTCGTTCTTGTGCCCTTATTCTTCTATTTCCATGCCGTGCTCACTAGGTTAATTTGAGACCTTGATCTTGTTTGTAGCTTCTCAAACCCTGAGGTGTCTTTTTGGTTGCCCGGAGCATGCACCGAATGCCTTCATCTTGCCATTATTGCATCTGTTGAGTTCTTTCTGTTCTTTGGTGTGTCATCTCATGTCTTAGGGTATAAGGAGTAAAACCCCTCAATCAGTTCATTCTTTTGTTAATAGGATGCTCGGGAATTTGTTTTTCTTTTAAGTCCGGCCGAAAGTACCCCTTTCATCTCCATCTCTGGCACGATGCGTTTCTTTTCAATTCCTTTTGGTCAAACCATCTATGGGGTATGCTTAATCTTTTTCGACCATCCATTTCTTTTTGTTTTGCTTATGATTGTTTCTCCATGTGGGAGCTCTTGTCGTCGCCGCTCGGTCGTCATCGCCGGTGAACCACAGGGCTCCTCCGGCCATCTCTTTGGTCCTGGTAGGTTCGCTGGACTCTAAGGATGCTTTTGTACTCATTTGATAGCTAAATACGTGGACGGGTTAGCTTGGCCGCATGTGCCGCAGTAGCGTCGCCGCTCCTCCACGTCGTGCCGCCGTTACAGTTTGCCGCCAGCCAAAATTCGGCCACCACTAGGACCGCAAGGATATTGTGAATCCATTTTTACCCTTAGCTTAGCTCACGCCGCCATGGACCTCAGCACCAACCAGCCACCGGCCAAGCTCACGGGAGCAAGTGCTCTATTGTTGGATTATCGACCGACAACTGTAGCGAGGCAGTTAACCCTAATCTTTGTCAGATTAGCATTTACGTATCGGATAGTTTTGGTTTAACGCCGTAACGCCTCACTAACTGGTGGGATCGCGAACTAAAACTAACGCATTTTAGTGAAATCGGTTCGAGGTGAGTCGCTGACGTGTAGGCCCATTTGACCGGTTACGTGTTTGAGTAAAATTGAGTAGTACGCTTTCTATAAAGGAAAACGTATTTCTTATACGTTTAAACCAAAGGTACGTTTTTGAAATTAGAAAACGTATTTCCTAAAGCCCGCCTCCAGCGTCGCTACACTGGAGCTAGGTCAAAGTGATCAGGTCAACACCTGGCCTTGGGTCCCGCTCATCAGTGACTGAGGTTAGATGCGGTCCGGTATAAAAAGTATTCGTTATGTTTTAAAATCCCGCAATGAGTTACTTTTACACTAAAAATGGTTTAAACTTCAAAAATTCATAAGTAATTCATTACAACTCCAACTCAAGTGAAATAAATTTTGTTAGTTTTAATTTTTACTGTACTTTAATCTGGAATAACTTTGAAACATGTCTCTATTACAAAAAAAAATTGATAATTAAATTAATTGTACATTAAGAACTTTAACTTTACAAAATTCATAGAAAATTCAAATGAACTCCAAATGGACCAAAAATTTTCACCTTAATTCACTTAAAATCAGAACCTCACTGCTATAAATTTGTCATGCATTTTTCAGTAACTGGCATTTTGAGATTTTCTCGGTGTTTATTTGTTATTGTCACTTTTAGATTCTGAAGTGCCTGATGCGAGTGAATATATATCAGAGAATCCTGAGGTTGAACAAGTGGATTATCAACAAGGCAAGTATCCTCTTGCATCATTTTGATCCCAGTTTTTGTAATTTAGTATTTTAATATGCAATGATAATTGCGTGCATGCTATTTTGGTATATCAATAATTTGTGAGTTTAGTTACCTATGTCCTAATCATTGTGGCTTACCTTTAAGCATTCCATACAATTATGCTTAAGTTAGATATCATGTGTTGGTATATTAATTCTTTATGTGAATGCTTAGCCATGCAAGTCAGTAGTTCGGTAGTTTGGTTGACAAGGTTATTTCGTCAATCATGGGAAATATTGAACCAATTTTAATTTGGTATTCTTTGTTAAGATATTCAAAGCTTAGGTTTAAGTCTAAAATTTATCTATTAAAACATGTTTTAGATCTGGACTTGTGCTTGATAGTGAGGGTGCCTTAGTGCACGAGAATTGGGTATTATGGTAGTCTTGTCCGGATCACTAAAGACCGAACTTTGGACTGTCAATTCAAGTACCATGCGTACTTCCACATGCGGTGTATGGGCGTCGCTTGGTTAAGTAGGGGGAAGATTTTATTGAGTTGAAAAACAGGTGGTGTGAGGACATATGTGTTTGATCATATGTTCATAGGGATCTGATGGCAATTTAATATGTGCGAGCGGGCACACTTTTACATTTCTGTTCATTGGGTCGGCATTCCCAACACAACTTGTGTGCCCCGCTTAGCAGGTTCTATCAGTAGCTTGTACTAAGTGGGATCTTGTCTCGCAAGGGTGATTCAACTCAATAAGATCATCTTGCTGAAAAATACTGAGTCTTGATTTCCCCGACCGGCATACCTAAGGAAGTGTGTCATTATCTAGAGGCTTACGGGCTAATCAAATCATGTGGGCAAAGATGTACACCCCTTGTAGGGTTAAATCTATTCGAATAGCCGTGTCCACGGTTAAGGACAACACTTGTTTTGATTGACATCATTATTAGACTCCAAATTAAAACTTGAAAAGGGGTTATAACTTGGTATCGACATGAATGGGTGTCCATGCATGTTAGCTTGTCAAAGTGGACAGCCACTTTGATATGTTTTGATTTATGGTTATACCAAAGTTACTTGATGTCTTTAGTCCAAATTTTTTGTTACACAATGGCGTTTGCAAATTAGAAAGTGTAGCAATAAAACTTGTCGCTTTATGCAAAATTTATGCCAATACAGCCTTCCTTTGGACAGCCTTTAACATGTATATTCTCTAATCCATTGAATAGGCTCTATTATACATTTCCTTTTTTTTGTAAGACTTGCGAGTACCTTTTGTACTCAAACAGATTAACCACTTGTTGCAGGTGAGGACGAATATTCTTACGATCCATCCGTTAGCGCTGAATATGGTGACGCTAACGAATGATGTTGTTTCTATCTACACTCAGTTGCCTTCGGGTGTTGGGCATACTTGGTGGGACTTTTGGTGTTTTATATTTGTTTTCGCTGTGTACTTTTAGTTGACCACTGGGTCGCATGTGTAACTTATGAACTTAAATTCTAGTCTTGTAAATTACTTTTTAATAATGTATGACTGTGTACAATGTTGTTCAGGATATGTGTGTATTAGCCGTTGATCATGGGAGCTAATGCGAGACACATATCCAAGAGCTTGAAATCGGGGTCGTTTTCTATTAAGAGTTATACTTCTAGTATAATCTCTTTACATAGAACGGATTCGATTTCGGGGTCCTCACACGAAGACCCTATGTATATACTGTACAAATCCCATGATCATTGGCTAGTACACACATTCACAACATTTGGCATTCACATCCATACATACTTTTGGTTTATTTATATTGCTTCCATTGTCACTTTATGTTCTTATTTGAATTTGGCCGGTCGGCCAATTGTAATAGTTGTAGACTTGAACTATTTTGTTATATGTCTTTTGAACTATGAATGTATGAATGTTGTATGGATGTGATCAATGCTATATGTGAGTTTGGGGCATGTTGGTCGCTGATCTTGGGAGCCAACATGATCTCATGCTTGCTGTTCATGGCTTCCAATTTAACTCACTAATTGCAGTGCTTGGACTGTTGAAGAACCGGTTATCATGTAGAACTCGCAGAGGTGCAGTATACATGATCGTCGAAGCTCTAGTTATCGGTCAAGCCTCTCGCTTGGATGGAGTTAAGTTAGAATCCATTCACACGGAAGACCCAGTGTTATCTCCATAAGGCCGGGAATGCCTTGGTCTTACAGAAATAACTTGGGGGTCCCCACAGTGTTGGTATCAGAGCCATACTGACTATAGGTTAGAAATAGCACGAGCGTTAAGTTAGTAAGTCCCTTGGCCAAAAATTATTTTTGAGTTATCAAAAATTATTTCAGAAAGTTAAGTTAGGATGTCTTTTATTGTTGGGACCCAAAATATGCAATTCTGGACCCTCTGTGTATACTGCACTAGTCCAGGATCATGCTAGTGCACACAGTGGCGACATCAGTGAAATATCATGTCCATATACAAAGATAACTAATAAATAGGCAAATAACAATAAACATCAGAGTAAAGACCTTATGGTCAAAGCTTACAATTAATTCTTCAGAGGGTGGATAGCTCAATGAAGCTACAGCGGAACAAAACAGAATAACTTCAGTGAAGCCCATCCATATGCCCATAGGCAATCGGCTGGGGTGCGCAACCTAGTTCTCCACGATCCTTGAAGTAGACCTTGTTGACTGGCGATTCCTTCACCTCTACTTGATTTATTAAAGCAAGCATGAATACACACCGTACTCGCAAGTCATACCAAGAATGCAAATTATAGATGCATGCTTATTCCAAAGGAATGGCTTCTGTGGTTCTTTCACAGAAATGCAACATTTGCAATTTGAATACAAATAATAGATTGAAAGCATAATTCAAAACAAATAGACAATAATAAGTTTTATCATTTGTTTTCACAAAGACACATAGCCTAATCAAGTTATTCACATAGCCATATGACTTAAGTCACACAGCTCCCTTCCCAAGGTTTTCATGAAAATCTACCCCTCGTGTGAAATCCCCGAGCATGTCCATGACCGCGGACGCAGCTATTCGAATAGATTGATTTAACACTCTGCAAAGTTTGTACACTTTACCCACAAGATGCAATCAACCGGATCAGAGCTGATCACAACAAAACCTTTCAGAAACTTCATCTCAAACATTGATACTCCCGATGTGCTTCGCGCCAGACTACCCCACACAGGAAGTAATCCAACACACCGTTGGATAGGGACACGACGAACCACCCTGTGATGTGACTACTTGGTAGCACACCTCCACCCATGCAACACAGCCTAACCTACTTCCTGAGTACCAATGTCAAGAATCCATAACTTACTAAGTTAGGCCCGTCCCATCAGGCATGTGGTTGTACGAGAGGCTCAGTTTACCAGTGCACAAAGTTAAGTCCTTAATTGACCAAGGCAAGACTTCCAAGTTGCTACAAATCCCTATGCACACAGGTTATTAAGCCCATGCACACAGCTCCACCAAAAGTAGCATACAGTATCCACCACTTGCCCCAGTCTAAATCCTTTCCCACCCTGTTGGTTAAGTGCAACATATGCCATCAATGAGTAATAGCACATAGTACACATAGTTTTTATCACATAGTTCCATAGTCACTTAGTCAAGTTTATATTTGTAACTTACATGAGATGATGACTCGTAGCATGGCTAAGCAATCTAATCGCATCTAACCATCCCACGTTGGTAATACAATAGCACCAACTAAATAAACCAATCTAGGGTGACAAAAGATTATGGCATACAATTAGACAAGGGGGTCATAACAAACTGGATATTAACTAATCCCAAAAATATTGAAATAAATAATTAAAGTAAATGCAATAATTTGAATCAAAATAATTTTAGAAAAACTAGGTTCAACATGATCAAAGGTATAACTTGCCTCACTATAGCAATGATGATCTTATTTATCTTTAATCTTCTACTTCCTTGATCTTCAGCTCCTTCTTGATCAGGACTTCTCGAAGTAACAACGTCTACTCGCAAACAAGCAAATAAACCAAATAAATAAATAGCAGAGAGCAAATAAACTCCAAAAATTAAATAATAATCTCAGATAAATAGATCTGGAATTGAGATGAATTTAGGAATTTGAATGGACTCAATCGGAGTTCGGAATCAAAAGATATGACCCTCGAAAGAATCACATAAAATGATGAAATTGAGAGAGGAAAGAATATTCAGAGAATATTCCTTCGGATTAAATAGAATGAATTGGAGGCTTACAAGTGGGGTCCATTGGTAAGTGAAACAACGATGAAAACAATGGATGACATGTGGGGTCAAGGTGCTAGAAAGAGGAAGAGAGGGATTGAAAAAAGGGTCCCACATGTAAATCACTTGGTGCATGATGGACTGGATTCATGAACCCTTGGCTTTGGTGGGGATTTGGATGTACCACAAGGACAAAGACACTGCTGCCACATGGACTGCCACCTAAGCAGAAGGGTATGAGATGGCTCTGAGATGGACAATGAGTTGGCATCCTCATCAGCAAGAAGAGAAATGCACAGAGAGAGATAGAAGCTCTCAGTACAAAATCCATGGCCGGCGGCTTGAAGGCGAAGTCGACGGCAAACGATGATGAGGAAGGTGCAACTGAGGACCAAAACAGAATGCCTAGAACATGGGGAAGCTCCAGACGGCATTGGCTCGGTCCGGGCAGCATTAGCTCAATGGTAGCGGCGACTTGGGCGGTGGAGAGGTGCTCGGCTCACGGCGGTGGTAGCGGATTGAGGTCGCCCGACGAAGGACGAGGGAAGCACCGAGTTGGCAGCAGCATGAGGAGCACGATGCAATGCTCGGGATGGCCCAAGGTCGATGAGGATGGTGACTCAACAAGGTTGACCGGAGCTAGAGGGGAAGCACGGTGATGGCGTCCCGGCGGCAGAGGAAACAAAAGAGAGGTAGGGAATCGGATGAGACGGAGTTAGGATGCACGATGACGCGCATAGAAGATCTACTGGGCTTACCAAGGAGTAGATCGTGTGGATGACGCTGGCAGCCGGTTATTGGACGAAGATGACAACGGTGTAGCGGCGGTCTTCGGGAGGAGATGATGAGAGCACCGTGAAGCTTGCGTCGATGCGAAACCAACGGCGGTAGAAGCTTAGGCAGACGTGCTCCGATGGCGACGAATTCCGGCAGCGAAGGCTTCGGGCGTCTTCGGTCTTGCGGCGAAATCCAGCTCAACGAGATCGAGATTGAGGATGAGGTTTTAGGGTTTGAGGAGAGGAGAACAAGGCGAAGAGATTGACGCAATTGGGCTCCTTTTAAAGGCACCAGATGGAGGAGTTGGCATTGGCTATGGTGGCGCAAACGTGCGTGATGCACACAGACTTAGGAGTCCGCGAGGTAGAAGATGGTGAGCTGGCTCGGGTGGGTCCACCGGCAGGGAGACAAAGAAAAAGAAAACAACGGCGGTCTCAGCTGGGCCTTCACTGCTCAGACGTGAAAAGAAAGCAGAGCAGCAGGAGGAAACAAGAAGGGCAGCCGATTTCGGGCTCGTTGCTCGGCCGACTTATTGGACCAAGCGCAAGGGAATGAAAGGGAGCGGGCCAAGTTGGCATTGAGCTACTAGCAAACGGCTGCGGGACAAAAATGGTGGAGCAACTTGGGCTCACGCGCGTGCAGGCAAAAGGAACGGCGGCTCGGGTTGGCTTCGCCCGCGAGCAAGGAAGCAAGGTGGGCTGGGAAAAGAATTGGCGGGCCAGGCCGACGGGAGGAAACGGAGTGGGCCGAATAAATGGAAATAGGTCGAGGGAACGGGAATAGAAGTAGGCCAAAGGAGATTTGAGCCCAAAACAATCTGAGATTTATTAATAGTTTTTCTTTTTAGAAAATAGCTGAAAATCCAATTGGCAAATAGAAAATAGCCAATGCACTCGGAAAAATTCTAGAAAAATCTAGAAAATATATCCAAGCACATAAAATCCAAATAAAATAGTTTTGATAATAGTTGATGTTGAGATTAATCAAATTAAATTATTTTTGATTTATGAAAGTCCCATTTAAGCTTTATTAATTCGAATAAAATGGGTGAATTTTTCCAGGGACCTAAACTACTCAAAAGATTTTTGAAAAGCCAAATTTTGGGACGTTACAAACCTCCCCCCCCAAAGGAATCTCGTCCTCGAGATTCAGGCTAGCTATAGAATAGGTTAAAGAACTCAGCCTTCGGGTTCACTTCTTGTTTCCAAACTGCTCTGACTTTGACAGAACTGCTCTTCTGAACACTTACGGAACAACGTCTTGCTTCATGTTGAACTTCTCGCTTCAACGAAAACTTGACAGATTGGCTCTTGGTAGGAAAGGCATCTTGAAACTCAATTGCTTCTAGCAGGCTGCTTGATCGGTGCTCAAAGACACTCTTGGAGTTGAGGAGATCCTGCTGTTGACTAGTAACTTAAGCTGACAACTAACTCTTCTTCTGAGCTTCGAAATCTGAACAGACTAACACATCTCTGTCACCTCTATCGTACAATCCTTAACACAGATCTTCAACAGGTATTCTGCCGATAAACTTGACTACGAGGGTGATAATCTGCATAATCCACGTAGCTTTTTTGCTTGAACTAAGCTATTTACAATCTCTCTAGGATTAAAGACACTTGGCCTTCTACTTCAAAATTAATGCAAAAATCCACATACTTTGTTAGCTGATCTACTTATGATCAACCACTATGAATTTTAGATGGTGACCACTGCGAACTAGCTGGCAACTGGTACTGTAGGGGAACTCTACACAGAACACTTACTTGCTCGACCTGGTACCATGAGTTAAGGTACAACTCATGTTTTTTAGTCTATCTACTAATTCGGGACGATACACAATACTAAACTGAAACGAGCATCCAAGGCTTCATAGACACTCTGTCGCTGACACAAGGTAAATTGAGATCCTTGGTCTGGCGCTAACTTCTCTGACACATCGTGCAAATTGACCATTTCTGTCGATCTGACACTATACCTATCTCGGTGAGTACCATCTCTGTCGTATACAACCTTTGTTGTATACCACTCTGCTAGATGGTCTCCAAACTCGGTGATATTAATAGGAATGAAACCCTGATTTTCTAGCATCAGTTTGTACTCTAGGGTTCAACAAATATCCTCTTGCACTGACTCAAGACTCAACTTCTGACCTTCACAGGTAACTTTAGCTGACTAAACAATAGATTCCTGTGGTAGCTCTTCTGATTCGAACATCTGCCACTATACTGATCTATCTTGTGGGAGAGGACTTGACCTCGTGGTTCTCAATCCAATAGAACCATTCTTTGCTTCTTCACGACAACAAACTTTGAATTATGACTAGGATAATTCACTGCTTGAAACTTTAGTTAATAGGAAGTGCTGGCGAACTTCCTAACACACTGATTCTTAGATGTCCTGTGATCAAGGTTCTTTCTGGTATCTGACAATACGAACACTGAAATTATGATTAGTCTTTTCTGGAATTCTCACTGACTTAGTTCACTTTTGGTGATCAGGGCGTTCTTGTTCTTCTACAACGATGAGGGTCTTGGCTATCTTGAAACGGCTATCCCACTGATCTTCAACTAACACTGTCTTGTTCACAGATGATCCTGGAGAAAACTGAAATTCTTACACAAACCTCAACAAGGCTGACTCTGAGGTACTGAAGATTAGCTCTTGGATAAATTGAAATCCTCGCACATCCTTGTGCTACCATTTATCAAACAACACTGACACTAGCTAAGATGATGAGCTTGGTTTGACACTTTAGTTGAAAAAATCATCTGATATGTTCCATCATTTCTGCGAACTCATTGGCAACCTTTGCCATATATCATCTCTGACGTAATTCCTTCTGGCATAAGCTGATCAGGGGTACCAAGTCAAAGACAACTTGACTTCTGATACGGTTGTGTGTTGTTTAGATCACTTGCAATGATCAATGCATATTCTCTTGCGGATATGGACATTATCACATGGTTAAATTCTTTAACCATTTGTTGTTGCCTTGTAACATCCCAAATGTACAAATGGAATCAAATCTAGGTTTGTGTTTCAAATGTAATCAATTATGGGTGTTTGTTTCAAATGTAATAAAATGTGTAGAAATTAAAACTTTTTCTCACATCTTGAAACTCTTGAACTTTGCTACAATTCTTGTCAAGAGTGTGGTATTCAAAAACACAAAGCTCTTGTTGCCTAAAAGTCAAACCCTTATTCAACTTGTCACAAATCTTGTGCCAATCTTTGGGAAAATATTTTCCTTGGTTCTAGGGAGGATATGTGACACCCCTGAAGTATTTCATAATTTTTAGAAATTATTTGATAATTTTCGGGGGCAAGTCAAACCTTGGTCAAACCTTTGAAATAACCTTCTGGAATTTCTTGAGAAAAATTCAGTGCATGAAAACCTCTGGAAATTTTATGTAAGGTTAATCCTAAAGTCAGCAAGCTCCAATTAAAATTTCATAAATTTTGGAGTTGATTTGCTATCTCATGTAAATCCTCAAGGTTTTAGCTCAAATTTAATCCCTAAGTCTAACCCACTATTCCTCGGGTCTGAGTCAGACTCGGGCTCGAGCCATTTGACTCGGTCGAGCCAACTAACCGCACCCTCGGACCGTCCTCAACGCGCGAACATGCTCAACCGTTGGATGGAGATCGGGCGGTATCTGCTGGTCACCCTTGGATCTCAATCGGGCGGCCCGTATCAATTGGGCCGTTCAGACCATGAACAACGCCCATTAAATCTCAGCCGTTGGGTTGCAATCTAACGGTCGAAATTCATTGCGCCATTTGGACCACCGCTCTCAGCCTTTAGATCTAAATCCAACCGCCCAAAGCGTTTCCAATCGCGGCCGTTCAAATCAAATCCGACGGTGCGTGTGTGGGTCGGTGTGGTGTGGGTTAGACTCAACCCACTCAGCACTTTGAGCCCGAGCCAATCTCTCTCTCTCTCTCTGACTGGTGGGGTCACCGCGCCGCTGGTCATCTTCTACCTTCCGTCGGTGCCATTGGATTGCACCGCCGTGGCCAGAGCCTCTGGCGGCGAGCCCTTATGTTCACTGTGCATTTTGCCGGTCGTGTACAGCCGCCGTGCCGAGACTCATTAGGGCAGTGATTCGCTTTTAAATGCGCAAATGATTGACCATTACTGTTAATGATTGGTTAAGAAATCGAATCATGTATTAATGAGTCTTCTGTGCCACTTACAAGTGGCCCAGCATAATTAAACCCCACCGGGTGCTGTGTAGTTGTCATTAAGTTAAGCTTCGGGTCATTAATGGCGCTAATCAGTGTAATCATGGATTAATTAAATGCTTAGCATTAATGGTGTCCTAAACCGGCCTCGCAGCCGCTGACCAGTGGGCCCGCCATTTTCAAACCGCGTGGGCGCGTGCGCTGGGCCGTGAGCGTGACTCTAAGTCGCTGACAGTGGGCCCCGCATGTCAGCAAGTCCTGTTCACATCACGAAGGGCCAAGTCACTCACAGCCGTCCATTTCTGGATCTGTGGCTGAGATTGAAGAGACGTTCGGACCGCCCGAACGCCCTTTCAATCCCAGCCCTCCATCTCTAAATCAACGGCCAGGGTTCATTGGGCCGTTCGTACCGCCCGAACCCCGAATCAATCCCAGCCGTTGATTTCAATCTGAGCGGTAAGTTGCCGTTTTAGATTTTGGGCGCACTGTTTTGGCCGCGCTGTGGGCCATTCCTTTCCCGATCTGCGGCCCAGATTGGGCCACGTCTTTTCTTTGCGGTAAAAGTGTTTATATTTCTCGGTAAGAGTTATTTCATAACTGGAAATTCCATTTAACTTCAAAATTGAATAACTAATTCATATTAATTCATTTTCGGTTGATTCAAGTTTTAATAATTCTATTTTCAACAAAAATTTAATTGAAAAATAGTTTTGAGCTCAGTTTAACTCCAAAAAAAGGTATTAATAGATTAATTAGTGTTTAGGCTTTAATTGCTATATCAAAAATTCATTTAACTTGTAAAATGCATAACTATTTCTCCGTATATACTTTTGAGTGAAACCAACTTTGTTGGTTTCCTCTATTAATGAACTTGCTGTTAAAATTAGTTTTGAACATGTTACTGTTTTCAAAAAGACTACTTATGCATTTAACTTTTGCTCATTTTCATGTCTTTAAAAATTTATAGAAAATGCATTATAGCTCCAAATGAGATGAATCCAATTGGGTTGTTCATCTCATGAGGTGCTTGTTTTACCCTAAAAATTTCAGAAACACTACCTTTCTAGAAATTTTTGCTAAACAATTTAATTATGATGAATAGTAACAGATTGCATTTTTATAGGCTGAGCAGTTTTGTTTTGCTCATATCTTTTGCATTGAGAATTCAAATCAATTGGTTCTTGTTGCTAAATTCCTTAAAAATCATGCTCTTGCTGCTGTAAAATTTTCAGAGCATTCGGAGAAAGTTTGCTGTTGAGTCTTTTCGTTTTCTTCGTTCTTATCGGTTGTTTTTCGATTCTTTTGTTAGGTTCCGAAGAGCGCATTGATAACCAAAGCACTCCTTTGTCACCATTTCAACTAACGATTTGCACACTCTTCTATGCAAATCACTAGTTGGAACAGCGACTGACAGTAAATAGGTTCCTGTTGCCATTTGAAATGGCAACAGGAGCTTGTCACAGGTCAAATAGTGACAGAAACCTATTTTTGTAAAAAAAAAATGACTCTTTTTTTAAATTATCTTTTAAATTAATATTATTTAAAAAAATCCAAAATGGCACAATCAGAGCGACTATGTCAAAGAAAGCCTATTAGAAACATGGAGGCAGTCAATGCTAAGTCATGGAGTTGCAGTTACCATGGAACAACAAGCCAAATAAACTAGCAAAGTAAAGTAGCACAAGGATCGTTCCTATGATATCAAGTATTTTTTCCCTATTTTGGCTCTTTTTTATTCTATTTCCAAAAATAACCTCATGAAAAACTATTTACAAAAATGTCACCTTTTGTCCACGCTAGCGCGCACGGTGCTGAGGTTGTACATGTCAATGCTCAAAGCAGACGGTATCCTACTTCAAGGGGGGTCTTAAGAATCCAAAAGAGGTTGCTTAGAATAGATACCTCCTCGCTGTCTTTGCCCCCCCCCCATCTCCTTTATCACTATGCGGTCATTTAGGGAAGTGTTGGCACTGAGAATTAGGACACATTAGTTGTAACACTCCAGCCCAACACTGAGCCTGGAATGCCACTAAACTACTCGTACAATTTAATTTACATCAATTTACAATAAAATTACAGCGAGCAACTCATTATTAAAACCATCCACGGGTCACAATAAATTATGAATAAAGATTGGACAAGCCTAAATAATTAAACTAGAAGCATAGCAAGATAAAATCCACATTTTGCACATAACCAAACGAATAAACTCTATGGAATGAATAAACAAGGCCTAATCAATCATCTAGGATTAAACAATAGCCATCAAGTCCTAAAAGATATTCCATCATAATGAAGTAAAGGTTTCTCACTAAACTATTAATTTTTATCTAAATTTCGATGGAATTTCACTTGAAACAATGACCATTGAAGTGATTCAAAGCAAACTAACATGTATGAGCATGATAACCATGTAGTGAAATTTTAAAACATAATCATAAAAGTCCACTTGAAAGAATCGACTATCTCTATTACACAGGAAATCATTTCACCACGAAGGATGAACACAACCATAAAAGAAAAGTCACTAATAGGGTTTCTCCAATTAAACTGAAAGTGCTAATTTATTTATCATGGTGAATAGCAAAGTGTAATGCACCAAAATGTCTATCCCATTCCCATGCATAGCGCCTTCTCAAGAAGTACCTAAAAAACATAAATATCAAGTGTGAGTCCTTGACTCAGCAAAGTACAACCAATACGATAAACAAATCCTTATGAACCGATTTTGAACATAAATGTTGCTCACATACAACCATCCACAATGGTTTCAAAAATTCTCATCTTATGATTTCATGCAATGCAAATGCCACAAATGCACTTCTCTTCTCTTTGCAATTACCGGTAATACGAAGTATGCATCCATCGATGCATACTCAAGTCTATGCCTTCTAACACTGGGATCTCAAGTTGGATGCATACTCAAGCCTATGCCTTCTAGCACAGGGATCTCAAGCCCACACTCCACGATGTGGGGACCTCATGCCCGTCTAAAACATGATAGGGACCTCAAAATCATCATTACATGGCTACCACGTAAACCAAGTCTCAAGGATCAATGAAATGATGCAAATGATGGTTGTCAACGATTAAGCTTTATCTCTTTACTTAATCAACATGAGCATATAGCATATCCAATAGCAAAACATGAATAAACATTCATATACGTAAGATATTATCAATTCATGAATATTTTCACATTTGTTACTGACTACTTGCACTTGCCTCAACCGTGTGACGAAGGATGACGAGTAGAGGGCCTTGCCCCCTGATTCACACCACCACCTAAGCATTCATAAAAATACACTTAAAAAACAATCCAAGAGTAGTACAATATTACAAAAGAAATAATTAACACCGCTCCTAATCGCAACCCAAAACAACCCTCCTCCAAACAACAACCTTTCCCCTCGGCACTGCTATTTAAACAGCTAATTCTCTAGGCTCAAGAACCCAAACAATAATAGATACATATGTTTTCAGAATCTACACAAAAATTCCAACCTTTTCTACAATATCCTCTTATTGAGATTCTGGCATCTTCAACCCTGTTTTCCTCCTTGAACATTACTCTGTCCAAAACAGAGCAGCCAACTTCCTAAAAACATAACTTATTTTCGACCCATCCAAAAATCATGTTCTTGGACTCTATGGAATCCTTAAGAACTTATATACCTTTTTCATAGAAATAAAAACCCCAAAATAACCAATTTTGTATTTTTTAATCTATAGGTTTACACACGTGGCCAGAACCCGATAGACTTTCGGGACAGCAATCTTGCAAAAAAGACATAACTTCTATTATACCCAACCAAAATTTGTGATCCAGTACTCTATAGAAATCTAACGAAAAATCCTAACTTTTATATAACTAGACCGAATTCAAATTCAGAGTATAACTGTCCCATATCACCCTCGTAACGCTCTGCCCTAATCTGGACGAAACTGGACAGAAAGTTCATCTATCTTTCCTAAAGACAAAATGATCTACAAAATGAAAAGTGATTATCCAAGGGCACTTCTAAAGGTTCCATATCATTACCCACAGAGATATGAAGCCGAACCATGATTTTCCTACAAGATTTCTCTCTTTTCTTCCTCCTTTTCTTCTCCCTTTTCTCCTTTCTTCCTTTCCTCTTCTACTATCAAATCACACGTATCCATACAAAAGATGCAGCAGCAAAATTATCTAGTAGGGGTGCATTGTCACAGGAAGAAACAGTAGGGGCAGTGGCTCTGCAAGGGAGAGTACAAGGAGGAGTGGCCAGAGGCGGCGGCTGGGATGGGAGAGGGTGGCACAAGGGGGAGAAGGGCTAGGGTTTTGGTGGTCAGTTCCCCCCATAGGCCATGGGCCACTATGGTTGGTTCCCCCCCCCCCACTTGACTATGGACTAGCAGCCCATTCCTCTCTCAATTTCTGAATTTTCCCTTTTAATTCCCTCTCTAACTTTTATTGCACTCACTAATGATGATCCGGATATTACATTAGAAGGCGAACACCACTTCGTAGGTGACCAGTAACTGACATGGCTCAACGTGTCTCCGACGTGGAGTACTCAATGCCAAAGTTGTTGGCGCTAAGGTATGCATATTGGCACTTAGTCGTTTTTTCGATGCTGAATCCCCCTGCACTCTCTAGATTAGGGTATAGGCTGGCACTAAGGAGTGAGACTTGAGTGCCAACAGGTGTAATACCCCAAATATCAATTAGAGAGAATTTAATCGGGAAGGAGAAATAAATTAATTTCAGAAATTTTTGGAGGAATTTTGGAACTTGGGCCTCTAGCCCAAGCTAGGGCAGCCAGGTGGCCGACCATGAGTGGGCCAATAGGGGGGAGGCGCCCCTAAGGCCCAAGCCCATGCTACCCCTCCCCTTAAACCCTAGGCCAATCCCACCTCCTCCTCTTTTCCTACCCAAGCCGCCGCCCCTCCCCCTAGTGCAGCCGCCACCACCTCTCCATCTCCTAGTCGCACCCCTCCCTACGACCAGTAGCTGCTCCGAGCAATTCATCTCCATTGGTGCTGCATCCCTGCTGCCGGCCAACGCGAGGGAAGGAGAGGGAAGGCTGCGGGATTGTCGGCCAAAAGGGAGGAAGGAAGAGGGAGTGGAAGAAGAACTTCTTCGCGGGGTTTGATCAGCGACTTCCTGTGGATCTTCAAGGGAAACAAACAATTTTCCTCGCTGGTTGGATCGTAGTAGATGCGTAATTTTCCATGATTAGGGGATCGATATCCTGCTGTGATTAGAATCAGATTCTGTCCTTTTTGTTTGCATCAGTTTTGGCATAGTTAGAGTCCGAATTGAAGGATTTCATCTCCTATAGATTTTTGGGGCTCGCTCTCAGCTTTCCATAGGTTCAAAGATCACCCAAATCGGAGTTGTGGTCTAAAAGTTAAGTTGATTTCATTGATGCTGTCCAGAAAGTCTAACGAACTTGAGCAGTCGTCTTGTTCATTAATTAAGATCATGTTAAGGGCTGATTCAGGGTTTCCACCCAACACGATTGTCATAGTAATTTTGATAAGATTTCCAGATTGTTAAAAATATTGAATTTTTATTAAGCCAATCAAAGTTATGAATTTTACTTTACTGCTGTTTAATTCTGTTAGACAGATTATAGTTTAGACTTTCATCTGATTGTTAGCCTAAGTTGTTGGCTGAATTAGAGGATTCAGCCAACTAGTTTATTGTGGAGGATTTCGTTACCTTTCCAGAGGATCTGAGATCACTCCTTTTCGAGTTTCAAAGCAAAAGTTATGAAGTTTTTAGTGTTGCTGTCCAGTATAGCTTTTTGCTAGAATATCGTTTAACTAGAGTAGAACATATCTATGAACTTTGGCCTTTGGGAAGATGAGGTAGAAGTGTTGCGAGTAGCGTCTCGATATCACGTCATCCTTATGTAAGTAATTTAATTGTATAGGGGGAGAGGATTTGAGATTAGTGGCATCATCCTTGCCTCCTAACGCATCGCAACGCAAAAGGCAAGTACAATTGAATTGTCTCGATTGTTGTTTGTTCCAGTTAATTGATGAATATGCAATGGGTAATTTTGGTATTACTTGTTCCCCTTCATAATTGATATACCATGATTCTTCGATAATATGTTTACGTTCAATATATTCAGTCGTTCATTCTTTCATGTTCACCCACAGTAGTGGGTAGTAAAGTCCCATCATTCCAATATGGGCAAGTACATTGTGATTGTAATGATGGCTAATTGTTCATAGTGTTTGCTGTTCATACTATGATTGAATTCTATGGTCTATGAGTAGATCCAATGGTTTCTGTTTCTTTTCACGTATGATATTCCATGCTTCTTGATATTATGTCTTTCATATTCGTACATTCATTTCTTCATTCATTCGTTTATGATTCACCCACGGGAGTGGGGAGAAAAGTCCCATCATTCCAATATGGGCATGTAAGACCCACCATTCCAATGTGGGCAAATTGGATCCCCGTTATGAAACATTCTTCTTACGGACCGTGGATCCCCGCATTTTGGATAATGCGGGCCTGAGTAAACACCGACGGGTGTTCACTGGCTATACCGGTATAAGCAGAAGAGAAGATCATGTATTTCATTCATTCATATGATTTCTGTTATTCTACATTCACATTCTATTCAGTGATTATTATGTTCTTATTCAGTCATTCTACATTTATATTCTATAATGTGATGGTTATGTTCTTATTCAGTATTGTTCATAGTATTCTGTTGTACTTGCTGAGTCATGGGCTCATTCTTGCCTGTGTCTATTTATTTTAGGTGAACACTGATGACGGCATTCTTGGGAGGGATTAGACATGGATCACTTCATTCACTTCACATTCATCACCTTTTAAATAGTTGAACTTGTTATTATATTTCATTTGATAAGTGGATTGTAATAATTGGAGTTCTAATAGTTGAGATTGTCGTTCTTTATGCTTTGGTTGAACTAGTAAATGCTCACTACTCTTCGTATAGACTTTTGATAGTTTTATCTTAAATAATACAATAGGATTTGATATTTACAAGTTTGATTTGTTGCTAAAATCTAGTTCAATTCTTATGATCATTCTATTGTTCGTTGATCTTTACCTGTTATTAGTTGATAGGTTGTTGAAAATATTTCGTATTGATATTGTATGTTAGTCTTTTAAGTAACATCTTGGCTTTCACATAGCCAGGGTGTTACAACAGGTGTGGCATGGGCAGTCAGCACCATATAGTCTCTGGCACTGACCTATGGCTTCTAAGCACA
This sequence comes from Phyllostachys edulis, assembly GCA_036346405.1. Taxonomy (NCBI): domain Eukaryota; kingdom Viridiplantae; phylum Streptophyta; class Magnoliopsida; order Poales; family Poaceae; genus Phyllostachys; species Phyllostachys edulis. The sequence goes on from CM070547.1 coordinate 27,482,724, forward strand.
CAGGTTACAATTGCGAGTGGGCCATTCCCACTCGCAATCGTAGTACTGTGCATGAAGAGGCGAAGACGTCCACGTCTCCTCCTCTTTCCCCTCCAAATCCACCCAAAATCCACCAATTTGAAGCAAGATTTCACATTAGAATCGCACGAGAAGGTAATCCCCTCATTTTCCAATGTTTTGACCAATTGGATTTGTTCGATTTTGTCCAAATTTGAGGAAACCCTAGTTTAGAGGTGTCCTCCAAAATCTGAGAAATAATCAATTGAATGGTTGTTTTTCGTTGGGATGTGGTGTTCTAATCGGATTAGCAATGCTTGGTACTCCGATTTGGTGGTAGATTTTTGTTACTTTTGTGGTATATGGTTGGTTGGTTTGGATGGATGGAACCGGTAGGGATGAACCATGGAAAATCATTATTGTTCAGTCAGAATAATACAAACTCGGCCTAGTTCATGTTGATGTAGGTTATGAATATTGTGTATTTCATCATGTGGTAGCATTCCGCATTCGTCTTTTAGGTTGTGAATATTGTAGTTTAACATGTGTTTTATTTGTCGTCGTGGATAATGTTGTTGGATTGATCGGTGTAGTACGTTCCATTATGGGTTATTAAAATTTGATCCTTCCATGTGTCTTAATATTTCATATTGTTGTATTGAATTGGTAAAGGAATGATGTTGTTGTTATTTGTGATTGTTGGATGTGTTCTTTTAGATGGATAGAGCGGTTCGTGTGCATCACGGGAGCACAATGACGTATGAAAACAATGATGTACAGTTTGCAAGCATGGCGGTGAGTGTGGTGGTATACGATGCATGCCCGCCATTTGACGTGTTGGTTGCAAGTGTGAAACATAAGTTGGGGTGGACGCGAGATGGGGTGGGTGTGTGGTTGGAAGAAAAATATGATATTGGAGTTGGGATCCAGTCATGGGAGCACATGTTGCCAATTGGTTCTAAGCTTGACTAGGAGACCTACAAGGAGTTAGTGGGTAGGTTCCAAGGTTAGTCGCTCGAATTGGTGGCGGTGAAGGTGTTGTGTGAGCCGCAGGAGATCGGTTTTGATTAGTTCGTACTCTAGCTCATGTGTCATGTTCCATTTGGTTCTTTGTCCTTTATGGACTCCGGTTGCATTTTCTAGAAGTAGGAGTGACCGGGGATCTGCAAAACAAGTCTGAACCCCAGGGCTCCAACTACTCATCATTTTCACATGTTCAACACCTTTGATTATTCTGCTTGATATTAATTTGGGTATCAATTATTTGCAATCTATTATATGTTATCACTTGTATGTCAAATCTATTTTCTAAATCTAGGATAAACCGGAACATTTGGAATTGGATTGGATATCTAATGATCACTAGTATGGTTGGTAGTTGGAATCACTGGTATGTGTTATTGGTAGGTGCGATTCCACTACACTGTGGGTTATCACATAAGGGCGAAGTAACAATTGCCTAAGGCATTCAAGCGTCGTTCACTCACGTTGCCCATAATCCTAGTTATCCATGCTTTGCCAAGTAATTGTTTTGGAAGATGTATCTCTGGGTGGGAATTAAGGACTTTGTGCTTTTGCGGAAGCTCATGGTGGAAGTTGCGGCTTTTTGTTAGAGATATACTGCAAAGGAATATTGGGAAGACAATGAGACAATGTGAGCTCTTGGTCTTGGCCACACACTAAAAGAAATGTGGTTGTCACTCCGGGTAGAAACCACGTCATAGCAGGAAATGGAACTAACAAAAATTATGCCTTTGATGTCTTACGATGTTAGGGTTTCATAATTAAAACTTGACAACTTTTGGCACGAAATGTTTTAGTAAACTATATAGCACATTCTTAAAGACATAGGTCCTTTCTTTAGGGTTTGGTATAATTGGATAGTTAGAGCATGTACTAAATGGCATCTTGTTGTGTACCTTTCGTACACATCCCTATATTATAAATGCCTTGTCAGATTTTGGGGAATTTGTGTTATTGAGAGTTTCGATGTCGAAGATCAAGATGGAGGTAATCCTCGATGGGATATGAATGAAGCTCATGAAGACACTTACTGGGTGTGCTGCCTTCAATTAAGGGGACGAGACGCGAGTCATATAGTTAAAGTAGCTTTTGTTCGCCCAGCGGGCGAGCATCGGCATGGGTTCAATGCTACTTTATCTTGCAAACTTATGCTTAAAACTATAAATTAGTTATAATCTAACTATGGGACCACTACTATTACTTCGTTGTGATGATACTCTGATGTGTACATACTGACATACATAATAAAGTTATACTTTATCTACTTAAGGTAGTGGCATCCTCGGGTCGCCGCACTTTCTCGTTTATTCATGTTAATCGAGTTTGTAACGAGGCAGCACACTTGCTTGCAAAAACTTCAGTTTTTTATGTTTGTTCCGTTTGGCGTTCGGAAGTCCCGGAGCTAATGCGATCAATCCTTTGTAAAGATGTTCAACGATAAATAAAAATGCCTGGTTCATCTCTTTTTTTAAAAAAAAACCTCCTCTCTATTCCACTCTTCTAGGGTGAGCAGGCTATATTTGGTCAGGATTTAGTTCAGTCAGATTTAACATATAAATCCCAACTTAACCCATCTCATCAAAACATACGAGGATTTGTGCTTAGTGCTGACAGGCCCACTAATTTTTGTACGCATAGAAAGCCTAGCCCAACTAAATCTGTCCGACCAGTCTATACTAAAACCGCGGTATATACTGCTTTCTCCTGTATAAGGCCCAAACGGCTTTTCGGGCCAGCCCATAGAAACAGTTTATAGAGGACTTTATGTTTTACTTTTCAGAGCTGCTATACACATTCTTTACGACGCTCGCAGTCGCACGACTCTTCCTTCTCACGTGAGGCAGGGCTGGCACACGCACCAGACGGGCCCACTCCTCCCAAGTTCAACGGAGGAAGACGATTGTCTCCAGTCTCCACTCCGGTGATCCTCTTCTTCGGCGATTCGTCGCACTTCGACGAGCTACTTACTACTACGGCGATTAGATGCGCCTCGCGTCCGCCCTTCAATCTGAGCATGGAAGAGCGTACGAGATAGCATGACCATGAATTTACACATTAGCTCTACGTTCTTTTCCTACAAGAGAGAGCGGATTGGCTAAAGTTTTTTTTCCACTTTTTCCATGGAACTCGTGGATCTGCGACTTCATAGCAGGCCACTTTCAACGTTAATCGATTCCAGTCCAGCGTGCAAATTAATTAGTGAGAATGCGCCCTTATGCTCCTTTTACCTGTTGGTGTCCCGATCCTGATGCATCAGCCATGCACATACATAACTATGTGTTGCACTATAAAGCAGGAATCTTTCCTTTATTTTTGGGCCAACGGCGGCCAAAGCCAGAGAGGCCGGCGAGGAGTTCAACGTCGAGCTCGTAAGAAAGAGAAAATGGTCTCGGTCTATGTAGTAGATCGGGCTATTTTGAACTAGTCCTCCGAAGATCGAATTTATTTCCATTCCAAAAAGACGCATATGTATCGTAGGAGTACTTCGGTTTGTTACATCGTGCATGATATTGTTTCTTATGCACGTACCAAACCTTGTGCGACGTGTTATTCCCAGCTTTATTATAAAGTCTATTTTAATTCGCAACTTCAAATCTCGTCTTCTTTTCGCACTCAATTCTTCGTATAGCAAGGCATCCAACAACGTGAAAAAAACAAGTTCTGGAAGTAGGCACCAAATGGTCTACGACCACAAAGTGACAAAGAGCACCACCGATCATTCTAGTAGGATGTCTACGCATCTTTCATCAGCAGTATTGTCATATATCCATTATTGTGCCTCATGTTGTACCACACAGTCCACATATTAGTCATTTTTTTCATGATGCCGTATGTATCACTTCTGGAACATGACCTAGAAATATTGTGCGGGTGTTTATGATGGATTTATATGTTGAAGTGTCAAAAGTTATCAATCCACAAAAAAGATTATCGGTCTATATATGTATTTACTCTCAGTTAAAAGGATAGTGTTATATTTGGTTACGAAGAGAGGTCTCTATTTTTAAGTTATGGGTTGTTAAATGTTACATGTACATGGTGTTATGTATCACCATACCTTCAATTGTTTTTGATCTTTAAAAAAGAAGTCCCTTTGTTACCATCTTACCAGAGGTTCCAAATCCATAAATCAAGTAGAATTGTCATAATTTACAAACCAACTAGAATTAGACCCTGTCACGTCAATACGGATAGTGTGACCCAACACTATTGTCACGCCATGCTAAATGGCGTGACAAAGGGTCTGTTCGGACCATCCGAACAGGTTCGTCTGAAATCGGACGGTCCGAACAGACCGACCTGTTCAGACGATCCGAACGTCTCCTCCGATCGGACGGTCCGACTCCAATCGAACGGTCCAAAAATAGAATAACTTCAAAAATGCATAACTAATTCAAAGTAACTCAAAATCAAGCGAAACCAATTTTGATAATTTTCTTATTAAGTGAACTTTAATTTAGAATAGGTTTCAAACTTATCTCTATCCCAGAAATTATAGTTTTTTGAAATTAATCAAAAACCTAATTATTATTTTTACACTAGAAAATGCTTTTAATTTTGGAAATTCATAACTAATTCATGTCAACTCTAATTGAGATGAACCAAGTTATTTTGGTCTTATAATTTTATTTTCTATTTATCTATATAATCCTTATCTCCACCACTATTCTACAAAATTTCACAATTGGAATTAGGCCTTATCACGCCACATATAAAGGCGTGACACTACAGGATTGTCACGTCATGATATATGGCGTGACAGATGCCATGCTGGTACAACGCGTCCATGAGAGCTTGCGTGGCATGTTTTGTCACGCCATCGTATGTGGCGTAACAGCACGCCTTGGCCACGTCACGGTTGGTGGCGTGACCAAAGGGGTCAGAATTGGAAATAAAGTTTGCAAGAGATTAACTTTAAAATATTATTAAAAAATATTAAATAAAAAAATTCTTTTTTATCGGCCAAGCCATAACTCTCACTCTCTCTCTCTCTCCAAGCTAGACCTTTGCGAGAAAGATGAATTGGTATGCCTACCTAGTCTTTGCACATAGAGGTGGGAGTCGGTAAGCCATTCCGTGTTCGCCGAGGCTGGGCGGCTCGGCCCAACCAAGCACGGTCGAGCACGCCACGTGGCGGGGGCTGCACGCAAGACGGATGACGAAAGGTGGGCACAGGAAGACAAACGACGGTGGCAAGCGCGGCTCGGCGTGGCGTCTTGTCTCAAGCGGCAACCAAGACGCCAAAGACTGCAGTCTGCTGCCTCGCCACCCCGCCATGCCCTTCAAGATTGACCAGAGGCCACCCGAGCCGGGTTAGCGGCGAGAGGGCTTCGGTCGGCCCTTGAAGTGGCGCGAGGAGGAGCGAAGGTGGCGGGCTAAGCGCCGCGGTGGCAGCCGTCTTTGAAGCGCAGGGAGCCTAGTCCGGCGAGCCAAGGCGGCGAGGTGGCGGTGAACAGAGGTGCGGGCGGCGCGGATGGGCTGGCCATGAGCGGACGCAGAGAGGTGGGAGGAACCGGAGGAGGCGGTGGGCTGGGAGGAGCAAATGAGTCGGGCCGAAAGCAGTGCCATGACGGCCGAGCAGCATGAGCGGCGACGGTGGCATCACTGGGCCACCACCAAGCCAGGAGGGGACCGAGCCGGTGGCTACGCGCCGGCGCGCGTGGAGGAGCGGGCCGACCGGAAGGCAGGCTAGAGGAGGCACCCTAGGGGGATTCGGCCGGGGGGAGATTGGGAGAAGCTTCAAGAAAATGAGGAGAGAGGGGTGGAAAAGAAAGCAAATGGGGGAGAGATAGGAGGTGAAGCATTGTGGCTGTTAGGTTGTGTGGGTGTGAAAATGAGGTGGCGGGTGGTGGACTGGTGGTGAGTATCGATGAGACTTAATGTTCAGCTTTTATTCGAATTGAGAGAGACAAGGAGAGAGAATCAGGGGAAAAAGATAGAGGGAAACAACGAGTGACCGATGTACGGGTCATTAGCAATGTTCGTAACCGTGGTTTTCATTAAAATCGAGAGAGACAAGGAGAGGGAATCGGGAAAAAGCAACATTCGCAACGTTCTGAAGCTCAACGTTCGGGAGCAACTCACCACCATCATCATCTCCGCCTCCGCCTCCTCCGTCTATAGTTACTTAGGACTTGGCTTGGGCTGGCACGGCACGACCCTGTCACGACGGGCTTTGGACCGTGCCTGGGCTTGGCCGAAGATGTGGTGGGCTGGCACAGCCCGGCACGGTGGGGTGACTAGGCCGAACCGACACGGCACGACGTGGCCTGAAGCACTGTAGACCTAGGCCGGGCCGACACGGCACGGCCCAATACCCAGCTCTAGCTGCACATGTGAGGAAGCTAGCTAGCCCCCTCCGGCATACGCGATTACACTTTCACCAAATCAATTTCCTTTCGTGTTAACGTCAAGCACTAGTGCTTTCGCTGTTTTCCACTGGAATAGGAACATTGCGTTCTGGCTTGTTCTGTTAGAAAACCGTGCATTGATGCTACAGTTTTACAGTGGTATGTTCCTTTCAACCTCCTCATTTTTTGCTGCTTGCCTAATTTTGTCAAATGCAATTTGTGTGCACCTATATGTACACAAGAAAAGAGTACTACAATCCAATAGAAAGCTGTCAAATAGAGTAAACCTCACTTTACACCATCTAATGTTACCATTGTTTCACAATGCATCACTCTTTGCACATATTCTCGCTTAACACCATGTATTTTTACCATTTGTTTCAATTTGCACCAGGGAAATGCATTAGCTTGACCAGCTTGGCGCACGAGGCCTGCAGTGATGCGCACAGGAGGCACCGGGGCGACTTGAACTCGAGCACCATCACTACCCTCCTGCTCACCAACGCCCGTTGCTCCGCTTCCGCGCGGTTCCTTCTTCCCCACGCAGCACTGTCCCTTCTCTCCACCCCCCCCATTCTTTCTCAACGCCGTCGTTGATGCCATTTTCCGGCGAGGTGAGCTCCATTCATCTCTCTCTTCTCTGCAATTTCTCAAAATTTGTCATAAACATCCAATGTATCCCAAAATTGATCGCTCCTCTAGCTTCCTCACCTCTCTGCGAATCCAGTGCTACCCTCTTTCCTTCTTCTCCGGTGTCGGTGGGTCTCTGTCGTGCGTTCCTACACTGGCTCTGCCTGCACGCACGCCTACCTAGCACTTTGGTGTCTCTCCGTCCTCACCACCCGCATCATGGAGACCGCCTCGGCACCCTGAAGCTCTATGAGCCCGTGCCCAGGACACTCCATTGTCGGAGCTCACCTCCGGCTGGCGCCCCCGCCACGTCATGAGAGGTCGTCGTCGCTAGCTCTCCAGCCCATCTCTGTGTCGTGATGAGGTGTTGACCCCGCGCCGTGTTGAGCTCTTCCTCCAAATTGAGCGTGTCACCTTCTTCGATTCCCTGCAGACAAGCCTTCATCGTCGCCTTCTCCCTGTTTTGTCTGCCACCCACCGCCGCGAAGGCGCGACCATACGTCTCCATTGATGCCACCACCACCCATATTCTCCACTCTGTTCCCTCTCTCCAATTTCGGGTCACCGCCATCTCACCGGCCATGCCTCGCCACCAGCGAGCTTCATAGAGCAGCTTGTGCGGCTCCCCCCATTTCCCTCTCACTGATAGGGCGTTTCCTTGGTGTTAAGTGCGAAGAATTGCAAAGGGTGTTGCAAAGTGAAACTTTGGTAAAAAGAGATGATGCAAAATGAAATTTACTATAAAAAATGATTCAATGGCTAAAAAACTTTGGTAAAAAAAAGATGGTTCCTCTAGTCATTGATTCTGATTCCGACAGAATGGTTAAAAAATGTGACTCGTAAAATAATTCAGTCGGCTTATATACACATACGCAGCCCCATATTGTGCTTGAACTCGCGAGTCGCTGAAATCAAAAGTGTCCTTAAAATAAAAAATTCAGTCAGCTTATACATAAGACAGCCCCAGATTAGTCAAGGCGTAACCAAAAGTGTCCTTGTCTCGCTGAAAAAGGGGCAAAGAGAAATCTTGGTGACTAACTGCAGACGGCATATGTTTACCATGGTCTAAATAACCAACTCCAGGTTACGTTAAAGTCCACATCAAAATTTCGGCTTCAGTTCCGCATCGTTTTGAGTTTTGACAAGTCAAGCTAACTATTACTCTGTCGGTGAACCAGTAGCAGTTAGTAGTTTCTTAGATTTTGTTTAATTCCTGGTGTATTTACAGAAAGTCACTCTTACACCGACAGTAGTACTAGAGGGCAGTTGAGCTGCTTGAAGTAATCAAAGCATTAGTACACTTTTACGCAGAATGATTAGGGGGTCTACTTTTTCTGAGCAAAAGGAAAAAATAAAGCTCAGAGGATCTAACTGGAAGCAGAGCATAACAAGAGAGTGTGAAGAGATGAAAAATTACAAACTCCAGAGATTACTCAGAGACAAGAGAAAAGAAAAACTTTGAACCCGGTTACAACTAGAGCAGAGGCAGACTAAGAGCAGTGGGCCCTCTCTACTAGTTAATATATCACCATGTGGTCATCATCATCATCATCACTATATACAAAGAAGAAGAAGCCGAAGAAGAAGAAGATCCTTGGTACAATCCAATAACTAAGCAAGAAGCTACAGGCCGACATAGATTGTCCCTAGGAGTACCTCAGCTCTAGCAGAATTCAGCCAGGAGGTTAATGGAAGCATAAAGCATTACAAGAAAGTAAGTATATATGCTAGCTCTGCATGTATGACGATGCCACTCATCAGTTAATCGAAGCTGACGGCACCCATCTCGGGGCACTCGACGATGCTCTCGAGGCTGGGCCGCCACCCGGCGGCGCGAGCGTCGCGCTTGCGCGCCATCTCCTGGAGTACGTCCTCGAGTCGGCGGTCGCCGGCCTTGAGCTGCGCCATGAGCCACTCCAGCTCCCCCTTGGTCAGCACCATCTTCACCTTCAGCACCGACCCTTCATCTTCCTCCTCGCCGCCACTTCTCCTGCTCCTCCTCTGCAGCTGCACTATGCCTTCTCCTGGCGCGTAGCCGGCACCGCTGCTCTGCAGGCAGTTGCCCATGGCGAGACAAGTACACCTAGCTCAAGCTCTGGTTGGCTGTAGGTTGGTTTGGTTGGTTTGGCAAATGGGCTAACTTGTAAGAGGGTGAGGGTGTGAGGAGGGAGGGGTATAAATCTAGCCATTTGGGCTGGGTAGACAGAGTTGCTTTTGTGTGCTAGTGTGGTGCGCTCCAATGGCGATGGTAATCAATAATCCAATTCCAGTCGCTGTCTAGGGCACATGGTGGGGACGATGGGTTTGGTCCATCCGGTTAACACAGTTTGGTGCTCTCTACAGTCTACACTCTGATTGTGGATGTGTGCATCCTTGTAAAAACTGAGAAGCCCTTGGCCCCAATTTTGTAGTATTGGAGAAATTTTAGAGGATTTGTGTAGGAATGCATCGATTTCTGCGTAATTTGTACGTTTGAAAGATGTCACTAAGTTTTAGCGTAGCAAATACGTGCTAGGTAAACATATAACTTCACGTGTCTCAACAAAGGATCATTGACTATTTAGGATTTGTTTGGAACTCAAGGATTTCGTATCAATTCTATGGAAATTGTTGCTTCGAAGTTTATGCTCACAAAAATGTTAAGAGTGCAGATGGTTGCATCTTGAGTTATGGTCAATCTGTCAAGTATTATGCAAGTTGTTGCCAGGAGTACATCGCATTATTGCTGAAGTATGGACCTAATTACCGGTTTGTTACATGTATGTACCCTCATCGATCGATCATCATTGAGGTTTTTGCATTGCACACACATGCATCCAAAGTAGCCCACGAAAGAACATACATGTTGAGTACGGTGACTCTGTATCTTAATCAACTAGGATTTAGATAGGTGTGTTATAAGAACTTCTATATGAATCTTAGTAGGATTAGAATTCTGACTTTTCTTTAGAGGAGAACTAAGGCACAAACACAAGTAACAAACTAACTCATCCAAAGCAACAGTCACACGAGAAGATTAGAGGCTAAGTTATTCTTAGCACTAGACTTTTGTATAGGGCAAAGATCCGAGGGTCCTAAAAGATTCGAGAGGGTTGTCAGAGGACGATAATCCTTTGTACTTTTTTGAGGTCGTGCTTAAGTAATTTGCTGTCAGCTTCGTCAAATCTTTCTCTCTCGCTGTAATTGTTTCGGCACCGTTATTTGGTTTTCTTTGCGGAATTCATCTACTCCATTCTTAATATTATGAACGCATGTGTCGTATCTCACAAACTCTGATCCGGTCTGGGGGCTGCAGCGCATAAGGAGTGGTATCAGAGTATAACAAGTGGTTCAGAGCCAAAGCTAGATTAATTTGATTTGTGAGAAGATTGGCAAAGTGTCAGGTGGCATAACATAAGATCAATGTCGACGATGTGGAGTCAAGTAGATAAATCTGACGGTGGAGGAACTTTCAGCGTGTGGCAATGTGTGGTGAAGAATGTCCTTGTCCAACAAGGGTTAATCGACGCTTTTGAAGGGGACAAACCGGAAAAGACGTCCAACGAAGACTGAAAGGTGATGGAGCGTAAGGCTTTCATTATAATCTGTATATATTGTTGGGATACGGGTAGGCTACGATAGCTACAAACAAAAATTTCTACCACGCAAACCAAGAAGCCAAGCAAGTATATGATCACAGATCGTTACCACCAGACGCGCAGAGCAGCGGAAGAAGGGTTGGAGCAGCCTGGTCCAACGTAGAGCGCGGCAATGTAGTAGTCGTAGTCGATCGTCCAGCGTCGAGTAAGTCGATGCAGTGGTCGTAGTCGATCGTCCAGCGTCGAGCACGTCGATGCAATGGTCGTAGTCGATCGTCTCCTCCAGCAACCTCTGCAGTTCCTTATGAAAATCGTGGATCGTCCTCAAGCGCAACAATCGCAGTAGTGCTTCTACGGTATCCACATGTCCAGGGAAGGAATAACCGTACGCCGGTGTACTAGCACCAAGTCGCACGGCAGATGTCTCAGGAAGATGGCGGCTAGGTTTTCGGTAGAGCAACTCACGTCAACTCGTTTGTTATGTCCACCCGCTGCCAACAGCCTCATGCGTCTCCTTATATAGTGCTTGTGACGGATCCTATCCGAACACGTTTGACGAATCTTATTCGTACTGGTTTGTTCCAACCCGTTAGGTTTATGCGTAATCGGTTGTGACTCGGAAACCCTTTTCGACCACTAATTGTTAGCGGTTCCTAGCAGAACATAGTGATTCCCGAATACACACAAATTATATTGGATGAACCTTAATGTAATATGATCTATGACCAGGTCCTATCTCTATATGACCAGTTCGTATTTAGTCACGACCAGTTCGTAACTCTTACGACCAGGCTTCAACCACTCTGTGATTACGTTCGACCAGTCTACGACCAGCTCGTATCTCCATACGACTAGTCCGTGGAATCGATCGAACTAAGCTTTTCTACGTGTATACTCCTTTGCCTCACGATGTCTGGTTGAACTCCAAGTGAGATGTTGTGTCATCCATGGACTGTTCAATACTTTCTCGATCGAGTGTCGGACAACTTTACATGGTCGAACACTTCGACCACTAGTGGCATGGCAATGCACTTTCTTTATCCGATCACAACGAGGGGCCCAGAGACATCTCTCCTGTTATGTTAGGACGGGCAAATCCCATATCCGACCAGTCACATTCCTCCCCATGTTTCATAGCATACCCGAAAGCTACCTTTATAACTACCTAGTTACGAGCAGCGTTTGGCAACCCCTAAGAGTGTTATTACATATGTAGGAAATCATGCTGATCTCAGGTCTAAGGATTATACATTATCATTGCTTAAGACCAACTAACGACACATAGAATCATAACAATCTCAATAGTGTCTCAAGGTGGGTCTTATCCAACGCCATGTTCTCTAACATGTGTCCATATTATTGGTTTGATATCTCTATATCCATGACCTATGAAACATAATCATCAACCAATACATATACTAGTCTATTCTTATGTGTCCTCATATGTTTCCGACCAGGGAACATTTAAGAATAATCATCGTAGAAATATAGAGTTTCACAATCAAGTCACATACTTGATAATAAATATTAACAATATTATTCTAGAAACAAGATAACATGTTATCCAATGTCATGAACATAATAAAATATAATCATCTCTATGATTGCCTCTAGGGCATATTTCTAACATATATCTCTCCTATGAAGTAAGGTACTCAGTGATCAAGGAGAATACAACAAAGAAATTGTGGAGTGACTTAGAAGAATTGTATATAGCAAAGTCGCTGACAAATCGGCGGGTGTTGAAAAGGTAATCTTATAGGTTGCGCATAGATGATGGCACACAGTTCTTTGACCATCTCAATGTAATCAACAAGCTTATTACACAACTGACTAGTGTCGATGAGAAAATTAAGGAGAATGACAAGGTCGTCATTTTGGTTTCTTCTCTACCACAATCATGGGAGCAATTAGTGTTGAATATTCTCATGGGGAAAATCAATCTCAACTTCAATGAGACAGTTGCATATATTTATTGGAGGTGCAGTCCTTGAAGAAGCCATCAGATTTTTCATCCTCGGGTGATCAAGTATTGGTTATCGTAGGTGTTACAAGCAAAATCAAGAGACACAGGGAGAACAAGGGCAAGAGCAAGGGCACACGTGTATGCTATCTATATGATGAGGAAAGTCATATGATAAAGAACCATCCGAGTTTGAAGCAAATGAGATGTGCATGCTCAATGACGGTAGCGAAAGATGATTCAGACATACTTGTTGTCAGTCAATCAGGTACTTCTCATATATGGATATTAGATTCAGGCTGTTGCTTACACATATGTTCAGCGAGGGAGATGTTTGACGAATGATCTTTACGCCTGGCACATGCAATTGTTCACTTGGCGGATTGCAAGGAGCATGCAATTACTGAGGTGGGAACGATTATATTGGATATGTATGATAGAACACATCGCGCGTTGGTGGGAGATCGGTACGTTCTCGGCTTAAAAAAGAATCTAACATATGTGAGGTCGCTTGAACTCGAAGGTTGTGAGGTATCACTTCGAGGTGGAGCCATGCGAGTTACTTGCAAAGAGCAGGTGATCATGAAAAGTATCTAGAGCAATGGAGGATACGATTGATGGGTAATTGCAAGGGAAGAGCAACCAATGGAAGGTCTGATAAGAATCCTAGCCAGGAGAAGGAAACCATGTCATCAATGGTAGGTACTCATATCACATTTGTAGTTATGTGCGGAAAAGTAAAGATGGTTGCAAAATCTAGTAGGTGCAAAGGCGAAGGTTCGAGTAGTTGAAAGAAGGAAGACATGGTGAAACCAACCATGTGGTACCGGCGAGTAGTTGGAGCTCGGAGACAGTACAAACCTATAGCAAAGAGGGTTGTAAGAAAAGAAGGTGTGGTCAGCTAGAATAAACAATAGAGGAGCTCTTAGGTAGATGGTCTGGACAGGCTTGTCCGGACACTGTTACACACACTACGGTGATGTGTATGAGCCCCTATGGTGGGGGCACTCCCAAAGGTGGGAAGAAAATAAAAAGGGAAAAGCAAAAAAAAAGGCGAAGCTGACTTTGAACGAGTTCTTGGAGGAACACGACGACTTTAAAGGATAATAATCAAGGTGAAGATTTATCGAGTATGGTAACTCGTATCCTAATCAACTAGGACTTGGAGAGATGTGCTACTAGGATTCCTAAATGAATCCTAATAGGATTAGGATTTCGACTTCTCTTTAGAGGAGAACTAGAGAAACTATATAAAGCCATGAGGATACACATCAACTTGTCCAAAGCAAGAGGCGCACGAGAGGATGAGAGGCTAGGTTATTTTTAGCACTAAATTCTTGTATATGGTAAAGATCTGAGTCATAAAAGGTTCGAGATGGTTGTTAGAGAGTGATAATCATTTGTACTCTTTTGAGGTCGTGCTTAAGTAATTTGTGGTCAGCTTCATCAAATCTCTCTCTTGTAGTGATTGTTTCGACGCCGCTATTTGGTTTTCTTTGTGGAATTCATCTAGTTTATTTTTGATATCGTGCACGTATGCACCGTATCTTATAAACTTTGATCCGATTCAGAGCTACGGGTCACAAGAGAGGTATTAGAGTACAACAATACACCATGTACAAAACCAGACATCTTCGCAGGATTACTTATGACAAAAGAGACGCATCGATTCACGAACTACATGCACGATCCTGCTGCACGTGAACCCGCTACGAACCACGCACCTAATCTGTCGTGCGTGAGATAATGCACACCAACACAATATAATGGGCACGAACACAAGATTCCATATTTCCATCCATATGTACATTCTGCGACCTTAAAAGTCGAGCTGGATCGGCGTTGGCCTATCTGCGAAGAGGCAGACAGCACAACATGAGGGTGCAACACGTACGTACATCTCGTGTGTGTACCATCCATACCATGTACGTACGGCGTACGGCGTACCACTGCTTAGTAGGCAGTATTTTCAGTGCGGAGTAATCAGTTGAGCAACCAAAATGTAGCTTGTCCAACTGAACTCTTCGTAAAAAAACGCCAATGACCTTTTTAGGGAAAAATGTTGGCTACTTCAAAGATGTTAATTATACGTGTAGATCGTTCCATGCTTGATAGGAGGTCGACCGAGTAGAGTGAATTGTGGTATGTGTATGATATATGTAGACGACGTTTCACTGTCGCATTAATCATGTGCGATGATTCATGTTTATTCAGACGATCTGACGCATTAAATTTTGGGAGAGTATATGCATATGCATGGTTGTCGCAGTGCAGAGCCATCAAACTTGATGATTAGGTCGAATTATAGTAGAGTTGGACAGGGCATCATCAAACTTGATGATTAGTTTGTCGCAGTGCAGAACCACGTACAGATTTCTGGATCGACGGCTAGCTTAGTAGCTTGTATCCAAGCAAATTTTGGCCTCCCAATTTAATTTGTACGGATGTAGCGATCAGAAGAAACGCCAGCAATGTCACCGTAAATTTGCTTCATGGGTGAGACAACGGAGGTGACGAAACCTAGAAGATGGGATCACATGCAAAACGGTACTACATGCATGACTAGAATCCGATTGATTAGAGCCAGAAATTAAGATGTGGCTAAGTCCATCTCCAATGTTGTGTTTTAGCCGATTTAAATGAGGAGAGAGAAGACATTGAATCGATTCAATACATTAGAGGGGTCGATTCCAACAAAAAAATGCATGAAACCGAACTCTACTTAGAGCATCTCCAATGTTGTGTTTTAGCCGGTTCAAATGAGGAGAGAGAAGACATTGAATCGATTCAATACATTGGAGGAGTCGATTCCAACAAAAAAATGCATGGAACCGGACCCTACTTAGGAATCGATTCAAAGCATTAAACAACTCATATAAGCATTAAACAACTATATAGGAGAGAGTGCAGTTGAGAGAGGATATTATTATTTTGTGGTTTTTTAATGAAACGTGGGTCCTAGTTATTAGTAGGAATCGGTTCAATACATTGGAGAAAAACAAGATCGGTTCTTAAAATGCTTATGTGGCATGACTTTAAATCGACGTCGGTTTAATACACTAAAGATGTTCTTAGGAATCGATTCAAAACATTAAACAACTCATATTAGCATTAAACAACTACATAGAAGAGAGTGCGTTTGAGAAAGGATATTATTATTTTGTGGTTTTTTAATGTAATGTGGGTCCCAGTTATTGGTAGGAATCGGTTCAATACATTGGAGAAAAACAAGTTCAGTTCCTATAATACTTACGTGGCATGACTTTGAATCGACGTCAGTTCAATACACTAAAGATGCTCTAGAGACGTGCAAAGACTAAAGACTCGAGGAGCCAAACTGGAGTCCTTCTGTCCGTACGTCCTTCTAATGTATGGCCGCACTAATGTTGCTAAAGTGCTAGATTTAGCCAGGTCCTTAGTTTGTTCTGGTAGAGAAAGCGTACGTATTCAAGAGTCAAGAGACACGCCATCAAGTTGTAATATATCTTATCCCTGAGTACAAGAAAATCGGTTTCCCCTAGCTATGTGTGAGTTGCCCGATAATTTCTTAAGCGTAAGTCGATATGTGCGACCGTTGAATTCGCATAGAGATTGGCATGACGTTCGATTTGATATACAGTTTGCTCCGATGGATGAAAACGGACGCTTTCAGAAAAAAAAAAGTACATGTTTAGAGGGATACTCCCTCCCGTCACAAATGGACGTTATTAGGTCTCCAAAACGTAACTTTAATCATTTAGTTCCACGGTAGCGCTATTCAGTGTTTGCACGCTAAATAGCTATTTTGCGCGTAGGCCGCGCCCTAGCAGCCCGCGCTTAGCCAACGCCCCTCCTCCCGCTCGAAATCGACACTAAAACCCTCGCGCACGCGTCCAAAATGGAAGTAAACCCTCAGCACATCAAAACGGCAGTAAAAACCTCATGCGTGCTAGCGCCCTGCCTCCCGCTCGAGATCGGCAGTAAAACCTGCGCGCGCGTGAGGATCGACGGTAAAAGTTTGGATGTCACCCAGTATCACAGTAAAACCCAATATCAAAGCGAATATCGGTAAAATCGACAGTAAAACGAAGATCGCATGTCACCTAAATCGGCAGTAAAAGGACTGTTACTACCAGAATCGACGGTAAAACCAAAGAATCACCGCACGCCATGGCGGATCGATTTGTAGTTGAAGAAAGCTACTCCCTAGGGGCACTAGAACAATTGTAACAAAACTACTGGTAAACTCACTTGTATCCAGCTAATTATACTACTGGCTCACTTATTGTTTACTGTCCTGTCATCTGTTTACTGTGATCAACATGATTTACTATTTTTCCCCGACTGAATTACTGTAAGTGCGTGAATTTGTACTGTCTTGGATGTGTGTCTAATTACAGAACGTATTGGCTAGTTTTACTTCACACCAAAATTAGTTGCTTCGATAGGGTCCTGCCTTATCGGGCAATGTTAACCTAAAGAAAAATTCGACTGTCCATGCTATTTTGGCTGAATAATATTTAAGAATTTTTATCTCTTGTTCTTTACTGTTCAATTGTTTTCTTTTGGTTTATTGCCAAAACACAAAAAAAAAGGATATAGTAAAAATGAAAACATGATAAAAATACAGATTTACTACTTTATAATGATTGTTGACCTCTTTCTGCATGTGCTTTTACTGTCACACTACCTTTTCGCCATACTGCC
Organism: Phyllostachys edulis; assembly: GCA_036346405.1. Classification (NCBI taxonomy): domain Eukaryota; kingdom Viridiplantae; phylum Streptophyta; class Magnoliopsida; order Poales; family Poaceae; genus Phyllostachys; species Phyllostachys edulis. Next base: position 27,499,952 of record CM070547.1, read on the forward strand.
TGACGAATATTTACTGTAAAAAATATTATGTGATAGCTCTTTACTGTAAAATGCGAGGGCAATTACTGAGCTTCTATTTTGTTAGTAATTACTGCATACATGTCATGTTTTACTACATTGTGTCCTTACATTTCATTGTACTACCTTCGCACTCCTTTGTTTTATATATTCGAGTGTGCATAGCTAAAAACAAGATACCAAATCAAATCAAACCCTCGTTTTTCCCAAAAACAAATCGTACAATGTCGCTCGGGCTACCCGATGCGTCTCTTCGTCTCCCCCACTACGACTTATAAGGATGTTCTCAGCAGTAAAATATATTATAACTTTATTGTCCTACCGTTGTGTTTTTACTATTAAATACATACATGCTCGAATAAAAATCACATGCCGCACGAAAGGTAGTAAAAATAGATAACAATGTTACTGTCTTATCTGTTATATTTTACTATCAAACAAACGATCTTGAAAAAAAAATCATATGCCGCGAAAAGGCAGTAAATTGATTCACAGATTACTATCACGTCTCATGTTATTTACCGTCAAAATCGAATCCCGCACGCGGTGCGGGCATTTCTGGACCGCCGACTGTAGTTGGTGGGCCGTCGTAGGATGGTTGCGTGCCCGCGCATCGTGTCTGGCTTGCGTCGCACGCGGTGGACTACCCAGACATAGAATAACTATTCTACGCTTGGCTACAAAATAGTATATCTATTCATTTCTATGGTAATATATTTATAAATACTAATGATATTATAATGTTGTGAAAACACTTCTCGAGACAAATATACACATATCATTTTCAGGTATCCAACCTAAATATATATGAAAAAAGATATTAATAGCCAAAGTTTATATAGCGTTTGATTATATATAACCCAATACGACTTCTGTGATTGGCAGAAGGAATATAAACATGACACAGATTTCTCTTCGAGGAGTGGTTTAATGTGTTGGATCTAACGATGTCATGCATATCATGAGCCGTGTGTTACACGTAGGGATGGCAATGGCCCCATTTCCAGTTCCTCGCTGGGGAATTCACCTATTAGGGGCTGGGGTTGAGGTTATTTCTTCCTCTATGGGGTGCTAATATGAAAAATCCTATTCCCTATCGAGGGAAGCAGGGCCAGGGCCATTCCCCTACTCCCCATCTCCGCTACCCGCATGGCCCCCGATAACCCTTATGACATGTGGGCCACTACTGCACAGTCCACTACGCCTCTACACTAAGCTGACCCACAGGCCACAGGTCACAGCCCACTAACCATCCCGTTTCTAACCCTAGCATCCCCTTCCCAGTTCCCACATCCCCTTTAGCCTTCCCTGTCCCAGCCGCCGCCCCTAATTCCCCATCCCACATCCCATCCAGATCCGCATCCTTCGCTCACCGCTTGCGGCTCCTCCATCGATCCCACATCCGCGCACCAAGATCCACCAATAGTCAGCGTTGCCGCCGCCCCAATTCCCCATCTGGCCATCCCGCATTCGGCATCTGCATCCCCCTTCGTTCGGCAGTTCTTCCCTCAGTCCCGCATCCGGCAGCTCCGCATCCACCAACAGATGACTGCTCCACCAACCACAACTTCGTCTAGTCCTCCGGTCCTCCCCAACATCCGACGTCGGCTGCTCCATCAGTCGTGTCAGTTGTTCAACCAACATTCGACGCAGTGACGCTGGCTTCGTCTGGTCCTCTGGTCCTCCCCTACATCCGACGTCGGCCTCCTCCCCAGTAGCCGAGAGCCGACACCGACCTCCTCCAGTCCTCTTCCTCCTCCCCAACAGCCGGTGCTGGCCTCCTCCTCCCCAATAGCCGACGACAACCTCTTCCTGCTCCGGTTAGTCAATCACTCATCCTTCTTCGGTTAGTCAACCACTCATCCTCCTCTCAATTCTCAAATGTTTGATGTCTCCATTTGCTTGCTTGATGTCTCCATTTACTTGCTTGCTTGTTGATGAATTGATGATCCAACTTTCGGGTCTGGGTCTCCATAGGATCCTGATAACCCAATGAGTGTGGGGAACGGAAAAGGGACGGGGATGGAGAACGTGGATTATTCCTTCTCGGGGGCGAGGTTGTTCCACCACTTCTCGCCGAGGAATGACCTCGTTGTCATCCCTAGTTATACGAGGGTACGTACCGTTGTGTAGGCTGCTGACTAGCGAGTGGCTTGTCTCAAGAAGTTAACATATATCTGCTAGTAGCTAGTTTGGTACAGTATGTCCACAATCTAGCCGCCGGGCTTAGGTGCATGGACAATTAACGTGCGTACGCTGTGTATACGATCGACGCGTCATTACCAGCTGTCATGCATGCATATATCTTCTTTTTTGCATAGTGTATGACGGTGAAAGAACACAGACGAGGGGTCAAGCTGTTTTCTGTTAAGCTTATCTTTAATTTCCTCTCGAAGTTACGTTCACAAGCGATCGACTCGTGTCGCCCTCGCTCTTTGGCATCTACTAGACCTGACCTCTCGTCATGAGCTTTCGTAGAGCCTTCGCTGAAGGGAGTGTAAATTGGACTATATACGAGAAATTTTACACTAATTTGGTGAACGGAACTGAGTTTAAAAGTGTACGTATTGGAAAACTGCTAAGGTATGTAGGTGCTAAAATACTGCACCAGTTCAGAAATACAGTCACAAATTGTCGAAATTGATTGAGAATGGATATATATTTGCAGTTCCATAAGAGTACAGGGTGCTTTGGTGTAATTTTTCTCTCTAGCTTCGTTGATAATTAAGACACGCATCAGAATTCATTTGATTGAATTATTCCTGCATATTTGGAGTATCAAGCTTAGAATTCAAGGAGCAAACTCCACATTTTAGCTAGGGGCTTAGTTTACCATAAGCAATGTGTCAACCGTGATTTTGACTCGTTCAACGCAGCCCGAAATCATGAGGGCGGGCGACGACGTCAGGATGAAGCGCGCGTGACGAGATGCAGAAAAGTACACAAGGGTATCCTACGTGGCACTTTAGCGGTTAGCGTCAGCCAAGCTGCCACCGTGCTCGATCGACGGATGTTTCTGTTTTGACTCGGACTCACAATCACGCCGTACTTTTTTTTTTCAGAGAGAGATAGCACAATCAGCCTTTGGATGCAACCGATTCGGAAGAAAAAAGCGTTTGGATGCAACCAGTACACATTAGGTAAATAATAAATATAACAAAAGAATTAATTTCACCGCAGGCATGGAATTTGCAAGTGGAGATTGACGTCCAACAAGTTACCAGGTTCCATTTCGTTTGAATACAAAGCCACCCTTATTTTACACAAGAGCTAAGCTTCCTCTGCTTCTGCCGCAGCTCCTCCTTCCCTAGCCACCCCCGTCCCCCGCCACACTTCGACACTGAACCGTTCAATATTCGGGCTTTCAACTTGAAATTTAATTAATAAGCTTTTTATGCGAAATTCAAACTTTCGGCTAGCAAAATTTGAACTTTTGACTAAAAATGCAAAACTTCCAACTAGGAGTTTCAAAAACTTCCGACCCAGTTTTGATCCTTTCACCATGAATTTGGTAGGCTTCACACCCCTTGTTGCCCTGAACTTTGCAGTGAGTGGGCAAGGGGAAAGGGGGCAGTGCTAGCTTCGCTGGTGGTGGCAAAGGCGGCAGTGTTCGGTGGTTTCGGGTTTTGGAGGGACGAATAGGAGAAGTCACATAGTGGGAGGAGGGGGAGGAAGGCTGTGGCGGTGGAAGTCATCCCGCCATGTCGGCCTTGCCGCCGCCCGTCGGTGCATATCGGATAGAGCCGCACGTGGGGATGCAGTGCCAGCGTCGCATACCAATTTACAAGAACCTTTAGGCCTTGTTTAGCTAGTGGGGAAATTTATCCACAGGAGAAACAATCCAATGGGGATTAGATTGATCCTCTTCCCTCCACCCAATCCCCTCTCACCTTGGATCTAATCCTCTCCCACCTTGGATCTAATCCCTTGATTTGTTTGGATAAATGGTTGGATTGGTAGGGATTGCATATATTAAAAAAATCTGAAAGCAAAAAAAAAATATATAGAAAATTCCAAAAACAACATAAAAAAATTGGATCAATTCATGAAATTTTCCAAAACCAAACCAAAAAATCGAAAAAATAGGAAATTTTCACAAAAAGTCCAGAAAATTCAAAAAAAAAGTGCAGAAAATTCGAAAAAAAAATCATAAAAATTCAGAATAAAGTATTTCATATTACAAATAGTCTCATACAAAAAAGATGTCCACTGTCTATGCAATACATGACAATGTGCATATCCATTGTCCGATATCATCACAAGATAAAAGTATTTCATATTACAAATAGTCTCATGCAAAAAAGATTGCTCATCTAATTTCAATTCAGGAACTCCCCTGCAATCAGTGAATCATCAAGCTTTGCATTCAATGTTTTCCTGAAGAAGAATTTCGAAAGATAACATAATCAATGGACAAGCACAACCATTACTGGCACAAGATAAAAGCGAAGCGTGCAGGCTTAAGCTGGTGCAACGTCATTTCCTGGGGCACTTTGAGACAATGAGACCATTCATTCATTCAAAATTAATCACGCTGCCAATGAAGCACACGTTAGCTAGCTGCTAGCTTAATTTATCAGTACGTACTTGTAGCTTAATGAGTGCAATAGCAAAAGTATCAATTGACTTAGCTAATAATGTAAATAATCACAAGTAACATATCTGGAGTCTCAATACCATTTCCTATACTAAGTTGATGAAACAACTGAGTACTGACCAGATACTGACTTCTCATGTAAATGATTGTCCTATGGACTATGCTGTAATAATAGAAAAGATAATATTTGAAACCTCCGGCACAATGGAAGTAAGCCCCAACTATCCAAGCATGATCAGCATCACCAGTTGATGTCCAGATGGATATAGCTTTTGTCCAAAAGCAGCGATTCGAAAAACTATATGAAACATTAAAACCAGAATTTAGAATCACTTAACATAATTAATTATTTGATAATAAAGACACTGCTATATCCAAAAAAATAGTTCTTAGTAAATGGCATGCATCATATTAGTAATGCTATGGACAACACATTATCTCATTATAGCTAGTCCTGCTGGCTTAAGTATCCATCGCATCTCCTTAAAAAAATATAACTCTGATTGACAACATATCTGCATATATTAAAGTAATTCTTGTCTTCTCGCACATCCCATGCAAGATGCCAAACAAAAGATATTTTTAAAAGAACAAAGCTAATAGTGCGCACTTGTCGAGATTCGATCGCCATTTAACTAAATACATGCTATGTTGTTCGATGCAACAATGGAAGCGTAAAACACGCCAAGACACCCTTTATCAACCCCATTTATCTCCCAAAGACATTTTGTGAAGTGCCATAATACCATGAGTCCATGACACATAACAATGCCATGTACCCACTCGATATTATCTCCCATTGGTACATTCCTTCGAGTCGCTAGATAATGGCATGTATCGTGGAAAACTGAATAATACCCATCCATGCAAAAAGGAGATAAAAAATTTTAAACATCATCACCTCGTAGGCATGACAACAATTTAGCAAAAAATCGGGGATACTGAGCGAAGCAATTAATAGTAACTAATTAACCACGAAGTATTTCGCTCCTTGGACATTACTAGACTAGAAGGTCTCTAAAAACATAGGCACAAGCGATGAAGACTATGAACATGTACGAAATACTAAATAGCAACAAAAACAATTAGTTAACAAGAACCCTTTAGGGCCCATACAAGCATACTATCAAGTAATTTGTCTAACAACGATTGCACAAAAAGTGCACCCAAAGACGAAACACAATTGGACACATGCTTAGCACGAGCAATTTCTGAAGGAACCATTAGTATAGGAGGCATCTAAACAAGGCTCGAACCTTCATGACCAGACTACCATATGGATTTTATCGCAAGACATTGCTATGGAATGCACCATCACCACAGCACAAAAGCACACAAACAAACTTTTAGCAACCTATCCCAAGACCTCATTGCAAACAACTCCCGTTTAACAACCATAACTAACAATAATCTACTCCATCCTACCTTCCTACAATTTTGCATTCCACCTATGGTCAGGTACAATCTCTGCACTCCTTTTACCGGTTTATCCATCACCTGCAGTTACTACCATATCACTAACAAATAGCATCCCCAGAGGGAAAAACAACAGGGAAGGCGCTAAAATTTATACACACACAGAGTCATACATCATCAAGCACCGTCACAAGAGAATTCAGAAATCACACGCTCACTCACAGCACAAGGAGAGTCATAACACAAGCAAATAAAGATTTGCGCGGTTATACTTATATGTTACCTCTCTCAGTCAGCGGGGCATTATGTCGAACACGTCTTGTCTTGGCGCCAAGACGAAGCTCGATCGTCGGGCGGAGGCGCACCACCACCATCGGGTAGTGATATCCACCACGCGCCTCCGGGGAGCGGTGGGATGAGGAGGAAGAGGACTCAGCGTCGGGGAGTCGGTGGAGGAGGAAGACGAGGGAGCGAAACGATCGGAAGGCGCGCGGCGTGGGGAGGAAGACGAAGACAAGGACGAAGTAGGATGCGAGGGATCTGAATGGCGTGGGGGGAGAAAGGGGGAGGCGACGCCGTTCGGAGGAGTCTCGCGGAGTCACGAGCGGAGCCGCAATGATGCTGCGACGGGGAAGAAAAACACGCGACCGAGGTGAGGAGAGGCGGCGACGGCGGTGGGATCGGATCACCGAGTCAAGGGACGAGAGAGGGGGAGGCGGTGCCGTCCGGAGAAGACTCGCCAGTCGCGAGCGCGACGGGAGAAGAACGACGTGACAGGAGCGAGAGAACCACGCGACAGCCGAGTGGTTCGAAACCCCCGTGGATTGGCTTGGATCGAGCTGGGTTTTTTCGATCCCAGGTGTCATCCAAGCAGCGCAGAAGTCGCGTCCGGGAATTCTATCCCCGCCGGGATTTTCCCTGCTTAATCCCGGTCGATCCCGGTTGATCCTGGGCTTGCCAACAAGGCCTTAAAGGCAAATTTGTAGAAACCATGTTCTAGATCACATTCTTGCCAAGATTAGCAAAATAATTAGGAAAGCGTGAGAGCAGCTACAAAAGTCAGAACAAGAAAAATGGATTTTTTTTCTAAAAACACCAACAACTTTCCAAGAGAAGAGAGAAAATACCCGCATCAAAAGAAACGAATCAAGAAACCCCCACCTCAAGAACCAAGAAACACGTGTGGTAGCACGAACAAGCAAAGCAACATTTTCGAATTCCGCACCGCTCCCCGAATCGAACCCACGCCCGCCTCCCAATCTCATGTGCTCATCCCAAATCTCCCCACAAAATCCTACCAAGAAACCCCCTAAAAACTCCCATTCCTCCACCTCCAAAACCGCCCGAGAAAACCCATGGCAAACAGGCCAGCCAATACCATCCCTACTTGGAACCACAAGCCACCAGTCGAAGCCACCATCCCTCAGATCCAAAGAATTGCTTGCAAAAGAAGCACTGTGGCTTCTTCTTCTCCCTTCCCTTTTCGCAGCCCCCTGCTCTGGCTCTCGCCTAAGGTTGGGTGTACCAAGAGCTGTCTATTGAAATGTCCTTGATTTGATTTGCTTCTACCGCTGCTGGTAATGGATGGTATAGCATGTATGGTGGTGAAAGGCAAGAGGGAGCGACTGGGGAGGGGGCGGCGAGGGAGGAGACGAGGGGATGGGGGGGATGCGAGTACGATTGGCTGGTGGAGCGGCGGAGAGGGAGGAAGAGAGCAGGATAGGATCGAGCCGGGTGCAGTGGCGGTGGCAAGGGCGTTGGGGGAGGAGCGTCCGCTCAGAGAAGAGGAGCAGTGGACGGAGGGAAAGGGAGGGGAAAGGACGAGAGGAGTCAGGAGGGTTCGATATGAGCGAAGAGAACTATAGAAGGAGAAGGGAGGAGAGGGGTCGGCTGGTGATAACCCATCACGCGAAAGCAACGCTGCATGAAGGAAAACCCAGGGACAACTGTCCCTACGAGTGGAAGAAAATGCCTGGGAAATGCAGGGAGGCCTCTATTTCTAGGTGCAATAAGGAGCTTCATATTTGGTAGCACTCGTCTCCCGATAAGCTACCTAATTAATGTGCTGCAGATCTGCTCTGCTCCGACAGATACGAAGCCCATGTTGCATTTTTGGGCGAATCTACACGTGCGGGTGTCATGGCAGGACGGCCAGTGGGCGGATCCGAATCCTCTGCATTATTGCAGAGGTTTATCGTGTGAACAGTGTTTTGTGAGTGTGAGAATGGTACTGTATCAACGGTGAAATATTCGACTTTGCCATTAACTGTAGCAAAAACACAGCAGCTACTTATTTTGCTCTTTGATGTTTGATCGGATGGTGGAGATCGCTCATAATGCCACATTGAATCCTTCTCAATGCAGAGGATCCCTATCCCTAGCAGGCAAGGCCCATTCATAGACAGATCAACAAAACAGGGAAAAGGTGGGTGAAATCCCATGAAATAAAGAAATTGTTCTTTTTTCCTGCGAGTACAAAAATTATTGTTCTACCTGTCCAAAATTGCTTTCACAGCGCAATGTAAAGGATTGCTAATTTTTCTTAACAAAATAATTTTATGTTGAGAAATAATGTCATAAGGCTGTCGATCCGGAGAGAATTTTATTTATTAATTAATCCTTTTTAAAATTTTATTTTAAGGTTAACCTCTGGCATACTTTATTTCCAATTCTGATCCCTTTGATCACACCACCATCCGTGGCGTGACAAAACAACGCTGTCACGCTGGGATATGTTCTTGTGACGCCATGGATGGTGGCGCGACAGTATTGTTTGGTCACACCGCCACCAATGGTGTGACCAAAAGTGCTATTTAGCGGATTTATCCTACGGCGTGACAGTATTATTTTGTCATGCCATGGGTGGTGGCGTGACCAAAAGGGTCAAAATTGGAAATAAAGTGCTCCGGAGGTTAACTTTAAAATAAAAATTAAAAAAAGGTTAATTAATAAAAAAAAGTTCATCCGGAGACTGTAACAATGTAACTCCAGGAATACTTAGCTGCGGATGGTACAAGGGCTATAGTTTTTTGAGGGGAAAACAGCAGGGATGATCCTCTATAGCGGTGAAGGAAATTCACCGTTACTACGGTACCATGACACAGCACCATGAGTTTCTACAAAATGTGCTGCAGTGCCTAGCTCCGGTCCAATCAGGGTTGGAGCTAGGCTTTGGACCTTCTAGACAATGGCTTGAGACCTAACGAAAAATTGTCAGGTAAAAATGTGCTGGACAGCCCAAGACCTTGGCCGGCGCTTGCTCCGCCCCTAGGTTCAAACCCTTGCATTTCTCTGTTTCAGGTCCTATTTGGAACGTTGTAAATTTTCCGCGATATGTTTATCTGCGTTCCAAACTGATCTTCGAGGCCTACGGGAGAAGAAATTCATGGCGAATTAAAATTTTGAACAGATATGGTCATGTTCCAGACGAGATGTCGGCTCTTAAGTCGCATGATCGGTCGATGCACTTGACATAACACGTTAGGCACCAACTTAACGTCTGCATAGCAACTGCCAACGAACGAGATTGACACTTGGTCGGCGACACGGACACGCACATGCATGCAATTGAATCGACTCGAACCCCTTGCGCACCAGCACAGCCGTCGAAATGGCAACCTACCATTGGGTCTCCTTACTTGGTGTTTAGGATATTATGCTTGAGATTAAGATATGTGGTTTGGCACAGTGCAGTGCAGAGCACGATTTTTTTTTCTGTGCTGATGGTTGATACTCCTTTCAGCCTTTCAGAGGAACCTGGTCTCCTAGAGCACACGTGTACTGTTGTCCATTCCATGTTGCTGCATTCCTAGACTAGCCAGATCATATAAAGTTCAATTTGCCTGTCCCGGCAAAAACTGGGACTGGAGTACTAGGAGAGATCTGACAGTCCGGTAACTGGTCGGTTTTGCGATGGATTCCGGTAATTTCTTTTATATGTATATATAATTTTCGTTATTTTGTAGATTATGTTTTTTTCTCAAATTCGTTGCTTCTTTGGACTAGAAATAGTCCGAGATTCCTTCGAAATAGTACGTCGGAACAAGGTCGTACAGAAGTTCTGACTTTGCTAGCATCTCACAGAAGGCACTGAATTTGTCAGTTTCTCCTTCCACGGATCCTAACAGTTGAAGGCATGTTTGATTGGTGCTCAATTTTGACTTAAACAATCTGTGGCAGAATTTGGCATTCTCAGATTAATTCCAGTGTAGCATGTCATCCACAGGCTCTCTCTGTCCCTAGCTTGTGGGTTCCAGCACTCAAACCAGAGCGGCACAAGACAATTAGCAGGAAAGAAAGGAAGGAAAAATACTACTACCAGTCGGCGCCACAGCCCAAACAAGCGTCCCTCTGAAAGAACCCGTTCCAAAACGGCACACCCCCAACCCTCCAAATGACCAGGCCAAATACAGCAACAGTAACACCCCCTTGATTTAACTCTCTAAACAAAGTTTTACATCGGAGAACGTGCGTCGACCACGACGACGATCAATCGATGTTACAGTCGGCGACGACGACCAAGCAGCCCAAAAAAATGCCAAACAGGATGACTTGGATGGTTAGAAATCTGTCATGATCAGACCATGGCCATGAGCTTAGCCGTCTACTGCATAGAGGAAACCAGCTGGAGAAGGACGATGCCGATAGTCCTGACCGGCTTCCGCGGAATTGCGTGGCTAGTTTCAGACAGGTCAGCGGTGAAAAAGGTGACATGCGCCTAGCATCAGGCTGATGCAATGCAACTCACTTCTTGAGAAGTTGCCTAAGGAATCAACCAAGCTATAGTGTATCATGATCATCATCATATAATAATCCGCATGCGTCTTCATCAGTGTAGCATTAGCATCTCATTGTATTGTGGATGGCAAGGTACCAGACAAGAACCTGAAAGCAGCATCTGCAATGGAATCGCAATCTGCAGCTGCAATAGCCATGGATTTGGGGGAGATGTTATAATTTCCAACTTGGCAAGCCGACCATGAAATATATTTTTTTAGTTGTTAGGATAACGACAATGATAAGCATAAAGACTACCAATGGTGTTGGAACGTGGCACGTTTCAAGCTCTGCAACTTGGCCTGCAAACACTGCAATCAAACAAGAGCATGACACTGCTACATTACAAGAAGGAAGACAAGGAGATATGAAACCCTGGGCTCCGCAGTCTCAACAAAACAATATAGTGCTATTTTGCAGATAAATGATGTGTGTATCCTGATCCCCTTCCATCCATATGCATCCCTTAGCCAAGAACATAGTGTGGAGATAAGAGAGGCAGATACGGCATCGCGATCACCACAATACCTGAGCAAAGCTACAAAAAAAAAAAAAGAAGTTGCATTACAAATGGAATGCAGATGGAGAGAATGAGCAGCAAGGCCTTCCTATTAAATATTGAATTTGCTTCAAAGTGGATGCTATCATCAACAAATCTGTAGTTTTGGCTTGTAGAATATGAAAACAAAATTGATGGAAATGTAGAATATGAAATTGGACTGAAATGAAATAAGGAGGTAGCGATGCATATAGTAAATTCATAAATTTATACCAATATAAAATGAACACAATGCATACAAGAATGATCGAGAAATTTGAACTAACCACCTGTTATGAGGAATACAAAAATAACACAGTTAGCAGGTTGTTGTCACCACTTAGGCACTCACCACTTTTCAACGAGTGGCACTCATACTCAACTGTTCTAAATCTGAAAATGCACCAGCAAATAGCTCATGGAAGTTACATTCTCTAAACGGAAACTAGAGACTGACCTCCAAATACGACCCAACTTTCCGACGAATCGATAACAATACTGATAAAACATCCGAATGAACGCCAAACATCATACATCTCCCGCAGATGATACCAAGACTAGTTTTACAATGTGATTTCAATGTAACCACTAATTGACCAGTCCTTGAAGCACTAGTCGTGAAAGATGCCAGATGTTCATACTTCGGAATTGTGGTTGTCATCCTCTGTTTCAGTGTATGTCAGTCAGAATTCCTACAGTGTCAGTGAAATGACCAAACCAGCAGATTGCAATAGCGTTGATCTAGCATGCACAGTTCCATTTTCTACACATGACTAGAGAGAGAGGGTAGCACAAATAGTTCCAAGAAGAAACCGAATGTGTATTGATTGCATTGTTCATAGAAACGATGCAACCGTCATGCATGACGAAGAAAGAAAAAGATTGCATGATGGTTACACATGATACAGGAGGAACCGAGGACAACGATGTGGCATTTCAATGGCTCAATTTGTCCGCAATTCAGCTACAAAATTTTCATCTAGTCCATTTAGGCACTTACCATTTCATTGAGGGGCGTGAGGGTTGAGACACTCGTGATGGGCGCTAGCTTGTGAGGGAGCACAAGACTAATGCTGACATAGGGATGCACAAGACAACCACATCGTCAGCTGTCTGCTGACAATAGTTCTACTAGAAGGGTGAACTTGTAAGTCAAAAATCTAGCCAAACAAGAGAAGGAATTCTACTTAACTTGCCATCCAATTCCCAACCCATACTAAACATGGGAATGGGAGTAAAATCTAAATTCCCTTGCCCAATCCCTCCTCCAAACTCCCACCTCTGAATTCCTATTCCCAGTCCAAATGGAATTCATACACCCCTAATTAACCACTTTCAATTAACATCACTTGCAGTAATATGACATATATAAGACCTTAAAGGCTCAAACTATCAAATTAGCAGCACAACATCCTAAGTGATCCAATGCGCAAAATATACTATGGCTGTGTCACACAGCATTCTCATCCAATGCAGTGACAATTATTGGCCTTGTTATGTCATATCCTTCCCTAATCCTCCAAGACTACCACTGCACTTGACACACCCTTTTTGCTGGTGCAACTCTAGTGCCTCACCCACAAATCTTACTCATCAGTCATTTCTCGATGACCCCACCTCCCCACACATTATCTCAATCCAATGCAGCTGATGCATGTTCCAATATAAGCACTAAACCCATCTGAACGTTTTTCATATTGTCAGAGGCACCAGGGACGGAGCCAGAAAATTTTTATCCAGAGGTCCACATGGTGAGAACTAAATATCGAGAGGTATCAAGTATAAATATTTTGCTATTCTATATGAGCAAACTAAGAGCTATATAGAGGACTTCATCAACCATTGGAGACTAAAGTCCCACTAGTCTCCCTGTCTCCATCCCTAGTCAGAGCAAATATTGTTCTTTGAAAAAGAAAAGAAAAGAAAAGAAAAGAAAAGAAAGATTCAGTGCAAAGAGTCTACTAATTGGTGTTAGGGGCCTTGGGTCTATTGAGACACAGCAGCCAACAATAAAACCCTACCAATATCACAAGCCAGAAAAGGAGTTATTGCTGGTATACCTGCAAGAACATTCAGTTAGCCAATACCAGTTCAGTGACCGCTACAAGCACCAGTACTGAATTATTTATACAGAGAGAACGGCCTCTATCTCCTGTACTCACGATTGGTGGTGTTGAAATGAGATAAGCCAGCAAGCATGGTCACTATTTAGTAGTCATCGATATGTCACATAAGTACTGCATGATTTTGTTGGAGATATTAAAGTTTAGGTAAGAGTCAAAGTTATGTGCGAGTCTAAGAGTCAAGTTGTGTGCGTGTCGGATTGTAATCTTTAGCACTATAAATAAAGTGTGTGGGGGTCCTAAGAGATACATTATTCCCCGAAATCCTACATGGTATCAGTGTTGTCCACCATCACCAAACCCTAACCCTCGCTTACCTCAGCCGTTGCCATCGTTGTTCGTCGTCGTCCTCACCGCCTCAGATCACCAGGGCGGGTGGGGAGGAGAAGGCCAGCAGCGGCTCGCGCGCTCAGATGCGCGGGCCGCCGCCGGCGCTTAGGGGCGTCCGCCTCGGATCACCATCGAGAAGCGCGGGATGCTGTCGCCGAGCTATGCTGGCCACCGCTGCTCGCCTGTTCGGGCCAGAGGTGGAGGAGGGGAATTGAAGGAGTAGGACACTAGTGAGAAGAGAGGTATATTGGAGGACCTCATCACGATGGGTTTGATAGGTCCTAGGGCTGAAACAAGATCATTAGAATTGAAGCTGGAATTGATGCCGAATGATGTGAAGCTAGAAGGGAGCAAGAACTACCTGAGTTGGTTCAGGAGGGCTCAGTTAATTCTGAAGATGAAGGGGGTAGAGCACTATCTATAGGAGACCTGCGTCGCACCTACAGATAGGAGGAGTACTGATTAGAGGGTGTGGAACACCACCAACTCCCATCCATTGCTAGGATGGTGGAGGCGATCCCAAGTACAACGGTGATGTGGAAGATGCTACGGAACATGTACATTGGGGCTGGCAATGTGATGATGATGATGGTGGATGTTCAGGGCAAGGTAGATGCTCTGAAATAGGGAGAGAAGACCGTTCAAGAATATGCTAGTAAGCTGCAGTAGTTGTGGGTAGATTTGGATCAATATGACCCACTGCAGGTGACGTGTGCTGGTGATATTGAGTTTGGTAGGGCGTACCTGCAACGTAGGAGGGTCACTCACTTATTAAAAGGTTTGAACCCTGAGTTTGAAAGTAGGTGGTCTTCAATATGTCATCAGGTGGCATTGCCCACTATGGAGGAGGCTATTTCAGCTATGGTTGTCGATGAAATTCGACAGAGAATGATGGTGGGTAGCAACCCTATAAGGTCAGCGTACGCTATAGCTGATGATATGGAGTGTTACAACTATAAGAAAACAGGACATCTGAGTTGGGTGTGTCCTCTCTCTCGAACTAGAGGTCGCGAGTGTGATTGGATTTTTCGTGATGCGAGATGCGACAACTCGAACTTTGCAAGGAGGACTGAGTGTTACAAGTGTGGGGCATCTTGCCCTAGTAGAGGTGGTGGTGGGAATAATAGATCTGCTGAAGGAGGTCAAGGTGGATGTAGAGGAAGAGGAAGAGGTGGCCCCAGGGCCAACGCAGTGACGATAGAGGAGAAGACCGCACGTTGGAGAAATGGCAGAAGGGAGAAGAGGATTGGGACTAGAGTCAAGTGTAATAGGCTATGGTAGTGGTAGAGGTGGTGGAGGCTGAGGGTGGCTTGGGGCATGTGGGTAGAGGAGGAGGAGGAGGTTGAAGTTGAGACAGCTGGTAGATAGTGGAGATGGATTTGGTGACGTCCCTAGTATTATTGGTGGTGAGAGTATTGGTAGGTTTTGGTAGATTCTAGTAATGGTATTGCAATATATAACAAGATGTATATGATTGTTATCTCATGTCCATCTAGAGAGGGAGTATTGGAGATATTAAAGTTTAGGTAAGAGTAAGTCATGTGAGAATCTAAGAGTCAAGTCGTGTGCGAGTTAGATTGTAATCTTTAGCACTATAAATAACTTTTGGTTTAAAAGTCAAATGTGCCAAGTCATAGGTTTAGAAAATAACTATGATATTTGAGCAAACTAGCTTTGTGCTAAAATAAATATGTAGCCCTTCCCTTGAAAGCCTTGCATCTATATAATTGCATTTGCGATAAGGGCTTATTGAGTACTTTTGTACTCATGGTTGCTTAAACATGTGGATTCAAATTGTGAATCTAAAGACTTGGTGTATGGATATTTATATGCATCTAACTAGGAATGGCAATCGGGAGCGGCGAGCATAGGTAGTGCTCGCCCATACCCATGCCCGCCATCCCAAAACTCCCCCACAAGCATGCCCGTGAAGGGTGATGGGCAGAGAACTTCGCCCATGCCCATCTCTCGCGGTCATGCCCGTGTGCCCACCACACGCCCACACTCCAGAGGAGGAGAGGAGGGCATGGCCAGCTGGAGGACGGGGGTAGTGAAAGGAACCAGTCAGAAATGGGGAAGAAGAATGTATCAAGAAAACAGTAGAACAAAAGAGGAGACGGAGGAGAAGACCATCACCAAATCAAGAAGGAACAAGCATATGCAGATGAGCAGCAACAACGGTGGGAGCAAGATGATGTCATCGAAGAAGCTACTGACCGCCATCCTCAGCATCGTCTCCACACTCTCCTTCATCAAGTTGTTGCTCCTCACCAACTCCTCTGCCTCCACCGCCTCCTCCGCACGCCCCTGCTGGTCCATCATCACCACGCACGCCGTGCTGGTTGCTTGTGTTTGGCCTCTCCCCACAGCTCCTCACGCTCACCGTGATCAACTCCATCCAGGGAGCCACCACCGCCTTCGTCACCGACAGCACCGAGGAGCCTAGGAGGATAAGGAGGGCCGACCGGGAGGGAGGATAGGGGCAATGGTGGATGGGGGTTGAGGCCGAGGCGGGTAGACGAGGGCAGCGGCGAGCCATGCGGCGGACGGGGGCTGAGGATGGGATTGGGACTGAGATGAGATTGGGGATTTAGGGTTGGTGGTGGCTGGGGCGCTGGGCTAGATTGCGATTGAGTGATGGCTAGCCGAAATGACAAATGGATATTAGCCTTAGGGTTTCGTCGGGCCCATATGTCAACGTGGGTTGGTGGGTAAACGGGCAAGATGGGCACGGGTGGAGCTCACCCATGCCTATGCCCGTTTACCCGACGTGTAGAGGATTGCCCCATCTCCATGCCCATGGGCAAAGAAAGCACCCTATGCCCGGATTCATTAGGGCATTTGCCCGCGGGTACGTGAGTAATCGGGCACAATTGCCATTCCTACATTCAGCTATGGAGATGATGGAGACAGTGTTAACTAGGTCTTAGCCACAGTCGATTGCATGTGTCAATACATGGAGGCCACACTCTTTTGAAATCTCCCCGCTGCTATTATGATTTCCTTTCTGCTGCTACTATGCTACTTGAACTAATTAGCATGTCGGCCCATTTTGTAAACTTTGGCCTTAATCCATTCCTACATTCAGCTATGGAGATGATGGAGACAGTGTTAACTAGGTCTTAGCCACAGTCGATTGCATGTGTCAATACATGGAGGCCACACTCTTTTGAAATCTCCTCGCTGCTATTATGATTTCCTTTCTGCTGCTACTATGCTACTTGAACTAATTGGCATGTCGGCCCATTTTGTAAACTTTGGCCTTAAGGCCCATTTACCATGTTCTGTAATAATATTTAAGTATTGTTTATGTATGGATGTGATATTCGCCGATATTTATACTGTGTGGGCTAGCTACTGATCATAGGACTAGGTCAGAATACACAGAGGATCTGGATGCAAATCTGGGTCACCATGGCATCCCAACAAAGTGGCGACCTACACTTTCGCCCATACAGAACCTCAAAAGGCGCTACTAGAATGCTAGAGTGGTAGTTGTTATTGTAGGCGAACTCTGCAAGAGCCAGCTGATACTCCCAACTACCCTTCCATGACAAGACAAAGGAACTCAACATGTCCTCCAATGTCTAAATAGTGTATTTGGATTGCCCATCCATCTGAGGGTGAAATGTAGTGCTAAGGCGAAGCTGTGTACCCAAAGCACTCTATAGACTCTCTCTAAACTTGGAGACGAAGTATGCATCTCTATCGGAAACAATGGTAGAAGATAAACCCCTAGCGGTTACCGTAGCCTCCAATCTAGGAGACAGGCATGAATTCATGGTTTGATATATACCACTATGCAGACTTTGTACCACTTTACCCATAGCTACTCTAAGCTCTCTTTACGCTAGGTCTCTCATATTTCCTTTGATACGGTTTCGAGATCAGAATACAGAATATTTTCCAGGTTACATAATTAAGCCTCTACCCATTATTTTTCGTTAGTGTCATGGGACGCTCATGCAGTCGTCCATTGAGTTCTGTAATGTTGGTTGGGGCGGCTCTCTCCGCACCCAACACTCCACCATGCACTACTATAACGCCTTGAATCCCCCACTTTCGGACTTTTCCTACCGGTCCTGGGTTCCTCCATAACTCAACCCATGCAGTATTACTTACCTAATGTGGATAGTATAGCCACGTAACAAGGTAACATTTTATGCCCGTCGAAACGGAAAAATGGTTAGCACATAAATACGACCTCTTATACGAGTAAGAGTTTTGTTGGTCCTTATATATTGTCCATATGTAAAGGGTCCTGCCTCTTCCCTCTTCTCTTTTCCTGCCAAGGGCCCCCTTAACCATCCTACTAGCTGTACTGCTCTCATCTCATTTCATCTCTTTTCTCTTTATCTCTTTTATCCAATTTGATTTTGAGACATAGTTTTGATGCATGTACATATATGATACATCAAAGTAACATTTACATTTAATATAATTAGGTTGATGTTCAAGAGATAGGCTTGCCTTCGTAGTCGTAGAAAAGATCGGCGTTAGTTCGTTTTCTGCAATTTATACGGCAAACACGAATAATTCGTAAATAAATACTTAGTTGCTTTTGGTGCTAGTATGCGTACATAAATCAATTGATTCTCTTTGTTAGCAGATTTTAATTTAATAATATTTTTCGGATCCCCCTTTAAGTTAGCAGTCCCCAACTACTGTTGTTCTACGGTCTATTAGCTCTAGGATTGAGGTTGCCTATTCTTGCGTTTTATCGTGTGAAAACAAAATACTACATGTACTCATATGCAAGTAGGTCTATTTAGTTTTACTCATGCAACTATACCTAATTGATTTTACTCCGGTGTGTATGTATTTATTTACTTCCCTAAATAAAATTGAGGTACGTGTTTACTACTAACGGATTCTGGCCAGTCTGTTCTAAGGGTGATATTTACCGGGGGTTGTTTATTTTAATTATTCTATCATGATTAAATTACTTCTAACACATCAGCTTATTTGTCTAATTTAGTGAGTTCTACCGGTGATTAATTTATTTATATAGTTTTAGATTAATTTTTTTACATCTTTTCCTATTTTTATTTCCGATCGGTCGGTCTAAAGGTATCTATCCTTACATGGCTTATAAATTTGTTTGGTCTAACACCTTCACCGTGCCGACACTTAACAATAGTGGTGCTCATTTTTACAGCTAATTCTACAACTACTAATCCCCCACTAATATTTTACTTTTATACCCTTTTGCTAATTGCTTCCCCTTTTTCTTTCTCTTTCTCTTTCTCTCTTCTCCCTATCCATTCATTTCTTTTTTGTTGAAAGCTTCCTGGGCACTCATTTGGTTCAGCTGAATGCTCATGGCTCCCTTTCTCTTCCTCATTGCTTCATTTCCTGTTCCCTTCTTCCCCATTCCCTTCCTCTTCCCGGGTGCTTGCTCCTGGCCAAATGGAGCTCCATGGCACCACCTCCTCTAGGCGCCGCTCGCGGTCCTGCACCTTGTGCCTACGTTCCTCCTTGACTTTGCTCGCTTGACCTCACGGCCCACCCTGACACGCCTGCCAGCACCGCCTCCCTTGCGCTTGGCCTGACCACGAGCTCGGTTGTGGCTTGGCCCGTGCGCCTGCGCTTGACTAGGTCGCCAGTCTTGGGTGTGGCCGAATATGGTTTAATTTTACTTGGTTTTGATTTTACCCTTTCCCTTGCTTCTATCTCAGTTAGATGGCCCAGCTTGATTTATTTTATGATATTTGTTGCTTACTGCTCATGCATGATGAGATGATGGAGGTGGGCTACTATGGCTATCTACGGCGATGGTACTGTCAAGGTAAAATAATCCCCTCTACTCTCTCTACTCTTTGTCCTTCCTTGCTCTATGATGGATTGGTGATGATCTGTTTGATGATATTGCTACTGTGGTGGGTATGATATGCTACTGCTATTGTGCAATGAGCTCACTGTGCATGGTTTTGGTTAGTGCTAGCATTTTTCTGTGAAATGCTTAGTTCAACTTGGGAGGTTCCTTTTTGGATAAAATGACAATGGGGTGAAATGGTGGGTTACCTCGGTTAGTTGGCTGGGTTGGGAATGGGATGGCAGTGGTGGTGATGTTGGCCATGTGACGATGATGCTCACCTTGTTCCCTTCTGGTCCTTGTTGCCCTTGTCTTGGTCACCTTGTGGTCGATGACGGTCGTAGGTCGACACTTATGCCGTTCCAGCTCCCTTGGTCTTCCCCGACTCCTTTGTTCCTCTCCTCCTTCACTATCTCTCTGTGGTTGGTTTGGTTGTAATGGTGGGTTGTGGATTGGCTTGTTCTTGGTTGGCAGTGGAAGAGAGGGGTTTGTGAAGCTTGTGAGGTGGTTTTGCTTGCTTTGCTTTGTGGAGAGGCAGTGGGGGCTTAGTTCTTTGTTCTTTGGCTGGCTCATTCCCGTGGCCATGTTCATTCCAAAATTACCCTCCTCTTATCTCCTTGACTCTCACATGGGACTATTTGGCTGTGGACATTTGGTCCAAAGGGTGTCTCTGATACTATTACCCAGATTTTCTGCGATGGAGATAAGTCGGTATGACGTGGGTGTCAGATTTCTAAAATTGTTAGGTGATGAAACCTACCGAAGTGAGATGGTGCCTACTGACTGAGGTTAGTATGGGAACCTTGATGAGCTTCATGAAATATGACCGCAATCCTTCTTTACTCTAACCCTAGTTTATCTCATTTGGTTTGCTTTCGATCTTTTGGATTTTGGCGGCCGATAGAAGTGTGGACAGTGGATCGGGTTTGCCAAGGAATGGGTTCGACTGGCTGGTGATACACTGACAAGGATGCAAGGAAGGCTTCGGTGATATGCATGCAAGATTTTATTATTCTTTTGTAAATGTACTTATGCTGTAATCTTTTTATTTTGGACTTGTCGTAATAAGTTCTTGTAATTTAATTATGAGTGTGCATTAACATTTTACTCTCACTTGTAATTAATTCTTATATGTTGCTTTGATGTGAAAAATTATTGTAATTTAATTTCATGTTTGTATTTAATGCTTTCCCTTTTATTGTAATGGATTTTTTGTAATTGACTCTGCGTATATTGATGTTGTGTTATTGTTGTAATAATTCATAATGTAAATTCTTTTGTAAACTTTTGATAACACAAACTTATATGAAATTATTTGGCGACGTGTTCGATACTGAGCTTATGTTTTATTTTTGTTTAGATGAATTTTGTTTACTACTAATTATCGATTAGCATTGTTTAGATCAGTTTGAATTTTTTGGGTTCTCACATCCTCCCCCATTTGGAAAATTTCGTCCCGAAATTGGATTCTCACTTGAACAGACTAAGGTAGGCTTCGCGTAGTTCTTCCTCTTTTTCTCACGTAGCTTCACTGACGAAGTAGTTCTTCCATTGAACCTTGCACGAACGTATAGTCTGGTTCCTTAATCTTCGATCTTCTGTCACTAGGATTTTCACCAGGTGTTCTCCGTATGTCAGATCATCCTGTAGTGGTATGTTGAGATTAATTAAGTGATGTGAGGGCTCCCTTAAGCATTTTCGGAGTTGAGAGACATGGAATATGTCATGAATTCTTGATAACTGACTCGGTAATTCCACTTGATACGTTAGGATGCCTTTATGCTCTAGAATCCAAAATGGTCTGACATACCGTGGACTTAGCCTTCCTTTTAATCCGAATCGGCGCACCCCGCGTATAGGTGATACCTTCAGATACACATAATCTCCTACTTCGAACTGTAGGTCTCTTCGATGTTGGTCTGCATATCTCTTTTGCCGACTTTGAGCAATCTTGAGACGCTCTCTAATTATCTATATTTTCTCGTCGTTTTCTTGCACAAGCTCAAGGCCTAATAATGGTCTTTCTCCGACTTCATACCGACAAATAGGTGATCTGCACTTTCTGCCGTAGAGAGCTTCGTACGGTGCCATTTGAATACTCGATTGGTAGCTATTGATGTAGGCGAACTCCGCCAAAGCTAAGTGTTTTTCCCACGAGTCTCCAAAATTTAGCACATAGGCTCGTAGCATATCCTCTAAGATCTGATTTACCCTTTCAGTCTGGCCATCAGTTTGTGGGTGATAGGCCGTGCTGAAATTGAGGTTGGTGCCCAAGGCGGTGTGTAAACTTTTCCAAAAACCAGAGGTAAATACTGATCCTCCATCTAATGTGATGGTCTTTGGTACCCCGTGTAGAGTGACTATTCTTTCCATATAGAGTTCAGTTGGTTTATTGATGGAATATCTCTGGTTGGTGGGAATGAAGTGGGCCGATTTGGTAAGGTAGTCCACAATAACCCAAATCACGTCTTTCTTTTTGACGGTCAGGGGAAGGCCTGTTATGAAGTCCATACATATATCTTCCCATTTTCATTCATTCATTTCTAAGGGCTTTAGCAATCCTGGTGGGCGTTGGTGTTCAGCCTTAACCTTTTGACAAGTGTCGCGCTAACTCACGTATTCTGCTATTTTTCTCTTCATATTTGCCACCAAAAGTTTTCCCTTAAATCCATGTACATTTTTATGTTGCCCGGATGCACGGTGTACTGGGTATCATGGGCTTCATGTAGTATGGTTTCTTTAATTTGGGGGTGGTCAGGAACACAGATTCGTGCTTGTCGCCATAGAACTCCAGAATCATCAATGTTAAATTCTGAGGGTTGACCTGACTTAATCCTTTGGATTTCTTCTGTGATGAAGGGGTTTGAGAGTTGTTGTTTTTGTATTTGGTCCGGGAGGGTAGGATGGAATATCATGGCTGCAATAGTAGCTTCTGATGTGGTAGTCTTCGCTTCTATCCTCATTTTGGCCAAAGCTTGAATTAGGTCAAATGCGTGACTTTCAGCAGAAAGGTGATGGCATCGAGATTTTCTGCTAAGAGCATCGACTACTACATTGGCCTTGCGGGGGTGGTAATGTATGGTTAGATCGTAATTTTTTTTTATTAATTGTAACCATCTCCTTTACCCTATATTTAATTCTTTCTGAGTAAAGATATACTTGAGACTTTTATAGTCGATGTACAATGTGCACTTTGATCCATAGAGATAGTGTCGCCGAATCTTTAGGGCAAACACTACAGCTCCCAATTCGAGATCATGAGTTGGATAATTCATCTCGTGGGG
Source organism: Phyllostachys edulis (assembly GCA_036346405.1). Taxonomy (NCBI): domain Eukaryota; kingdom Viridiplantae; phylum Streptophyta; class Magnoliopsida; order Poales; family Poaceae; genus Phyllostachys; species Phyllostachys edulis. The sequence goes on from CM070547.1 coordinate 27,522,849, forward strand.
CCTCAATTGTCTGGAAGCATATGCGATGACCTTTTCTTCTTGCATTAACACACATCCTAATCCATACTTTGAGGCATCACAATATACTACATATTCAATTCCAACTTTGGACAGGGCCAGGATAGGTGTTGTGGTTAAGCGCTGCTTTAACTCCTAGAAGCTTCTTTCACATACGTCTATCCATACGTACTTCACATATTTCTTTAGGAGTTTTGTGAGGGGTGAGGTGATTTGAGAAAATCCTTTTATTAATCTTTGGTAGTATCCTGCGAATCCCAGGAAACTCTGGATTCTTGTGGTATTAGTTGCAGGCTTCTATGAGGTGACAGTTTCAATTTTGGAAGGGTCTACTTCTATTCCTCTTCCAGATATAATGTGTCCAAGGAATGCTACTTGGTCGAGCCAAGATTCACATTTACTGAACTTAGCAAAGAGTTGGTTTTCTCGGAGAATCTCCAAGACGATAGTGAGGTGCTGCAAATGTTCTTCCTCACTTTTAGAGTACATCAGGATGTCATCTATGAAGACAACGATGAATTTGTCTAGATATTTCATGAATAATTTATTCATTAGATTCATGAATATGGCAGGGGCATTGGTCATTCGAATGGAACTACGGTGTACTCATGATGCCTTTGATCTGATGGTATCCAGATCTTAAGTCATTCTTCAAAAATACTCATGCTCCTTTCAATTGGTCAAAGAGGTATCTATTCTAGGTAATGGGTATTTATTCTTTGTAGTGACATTCTTCAACTCCCGGTAATCTATACATAACCTTACTCCTCTGTCTTTCTTCTTGGCGAATAATACCGGGCTCCCCATGGTGATGTACTTTCCCTGATAAAACCCTTGGCTTCAAGTTCATCCAATTGCTTTTTAGTTCTATCAAATCTTGAGCATTCATTCTATAGGGTCTTTTGTAGATTGGAATTGTTCCAGGGATTAGGTTAATGGTAAATTCGATTTCCCTATCTGGGGGCATACCGGGTTGTTCTTCAGGGAATACATCAGGAAAGTCTCTCACTACTAGAATGTCTTTTACTTCTTTTGTTTGTAGGCTGGCCAGACTAAGGTCAGATGGTTTCTATCGGGTTCTGATTCTGAGGTATTGTAGTCGTGACCTATCGGGATTTCTGATTGAGGCTTGCTTGGATTTGCAATTTATATTTACCCCCTGGGCGGATAGCCAATCCATACCCAGAATTACTTCTAGGCCACTTAAATTAATTATAAAGAGGTCGGCCAGGAACTTGGTATTGTGGATTATGATGGCCTGCTCTTTTCTAATTGACGTCACTTCTATTGTTCCAGTAGGTGTATTAACCCCAATAGATTTTTCTAGTTGGTCTACTGTTAGATTATGTTCTGCTAGGAACTTACAAGATATAAAGGAGTGAGTTGCTCCAGGGTCAAACAAAACTATACCCATAGAGTGTGGAATCAACAACTTACCCATGATTACATATGTGGCTTCTCCAATCTGCTCTGCGGTCACATGGGTAAGACGAGTTGGTCCTCCTCTTTGTTTTTAGGTGATCGTTGAGGATGACATGTCCTGGGAGGGAGTAGATCATATGGAGAAATCCACATTGTCACATTATTCACCATTTAAATAATATTTCTGTTGCTACCTTTCATTTGGGAATTATTAAATGTAATAATTGAATTCTTAGTATCTCTATTATTCGTCCTTAAAATTATTTCATGCTAGTTGATGGTTTAAAATATCCGGATGTATTCTTGATAACGTTCCACTTGAATGAATTGTTATAAATTGGAATTTAGTACTTAAATCCTTGCTGAAATTATGTTAATTAATTTATCAGAATTGTTTTGTGATGAAGTTTAACTGTCATTATATGTTGATTTATTGAGACAAAGTTTATAATGTTGATTGGTGTTAGTAAATGAGGTTGCCTCTTGGCTTCTGCATAGCTAGGGTGTTACAGTTGGTATCAGAGCGGGCGTTAGATCCGTGAAAAATAAATTATTAACCTACTTACTTCCTCAACTAAAAATTTGACACATTGGTGCACAATAGGGAGGGATTGGGTCATGCATTGCAATTATTTTTCTGATAGATTATTTATTTATAATGCATGTTAGGCTGTACTGAATTGTTTGCGACTTGATGTAAATTTTATGCTTAAATTGATTGGCCATTTCTTCTTTTGGTGACCAGTTATGGTAGGGGGTAGAGGCCGTGGGCATGAAGGGGTTCATGGCCAAGGAGACCATGGCCATGGTCGCGGGCGTGGCTCGACAGTGCCACCACCTTCGACTGAGGAGGTTGTGGGTGATACGGGAGAGGAAGTTGCTTCGGCTGCTCAACTAGCCGCTAGCGCTCAGGCAGTGTCAGCCATTCTGTTGCAAGACCTTCAGAGAGAGGTCCAACAACTCCGTCGATGAGTGCGAGCATCCCCTCTGCTGCGGCCGCTTCAAGACTTTGTTGTCCCCGATCTTTGTCTGGCTCCATAGGAGGTTAGGATCAGCCTCCGTGATTGGATGTCTCTCTGTCTAGACACATTTGACGGAGCAGGCACCCTGGTTCAGGCAGCAGATTGGCTCCGCTATATGGAAAGACAATTTGGAGCTTTAGAGATGTCGTCACTTCAAAAGGTGCACTTTGTGGCCCTTCAACTGAAAGGTCAGGCAGATATCTGGTGGGAGGGGGTGTTGTCAGCTAGGACCCCCGTTCAGGGGCCGGTCACTTGGGAGATCTTTGTTGAGCAGTTCAGAGCTAAGTATTATCCAGGGTCCTTCCTTGAGAGGATGGAGCATTCCTTAATTACTTTTGTTCAGGGAAAGTTGTTAGTGGCAGATTATGAAGTTGGGTTCAACAATCTGGTCCACTTTGTACTAGCAGTGGCTGGTGATGACAGGGAGAAGGTCAAGAGGTTCCACAAGGGCCTCAATCAGGAGTATCGCCATGTTCTGGCAGTGACTGGTCTACGTGACTTCAGCTCTGTGGTCAAGCAGGCCAGGGGTATGGAGTTGGAGAGAGAGCTCACGTCGGAGAGGCAGGCCACGAGTGGCTCTGTTCCTACTGGTGGTTCTGGCAGTGGCCAGAAGCGGAGTTTTGGTTGGGGAGGCGGGCCGTCTCAGCGATCCGTCCCCAAGAGGTTCCAAGGAGGTTAGAACCCTCAGTCGTCCTCTTGACTGTTCAGCAGAGGCAGACTTCTACTTCAGCACCACATTCTTCCTTAGCTACGCCGACAATGTGTCCTGTTCCAGGCCAGGGCATGATTTGTTTCAGATGTGGTGCTGGACATCGTGCTTCAGAGTGTTCTTTCTTAGGGAGTTGTCGTTAGTGTGGCCTGGCAGGCCACAAGATGTCTGTTTACAAGCAAAACCCTTCAAGCATCATTAAGTGGCAACCAGTTCATGCGGCATCTATAGCTGCATCGTCTCAAGGCTTAGTTCAGATGCTTGCGGCCGCTCCAATGCCACAACATCTTCCAGCTTGGGCTCCTCCTGCGGTGTTTCCTTCGGCACGCTCTATCGGGTACTATTGGAACCAGGGATCCTTTGCACCGCCTCAGTTCGCTACTCCACCGGTAGTTCCTGCACTTCCTTCGTCGAGTGTCGGGGTGTCCTCCACCCTAGCACCACTTGGAGTCTACGCCATGCCTACGCCTGAGACAGTAGGTCATCCTAACGTGGTGATAGGTACCTTACTTGTTGATTCTCATGAGGCTTTTGTTCTTTTCGATTCAGGAGCTACCTATTTGTTTGTGTCATTTGAGTTTGCTAGGAGGGTGGGTTTGAGTTTGCAGTATATTTCTCAATCTGTTGTAGTCAGTTCTCCGGGGGGGGGTCTCATTTACAGTTCTATAGTTTGTCTAGGTTGTTCAATTACCATCGATGATGAGGATTTCATAGCTAACTTGATGGTGATTCAATTATCCCCTTTTGATGTTATTCTTGGCATGGACTGGTTGTTCAGTTATCATGCTAAGATTTGTTGTTTCTGGAAAACCGTGAATTTACAAGCTCCGTCTGGTGAAGAGTTGGTCTTTCAAGGAAGTGCACCATCAGATTCTCTCTTTGTGTTGGACAGCTTGTTTCCTAGTCGACAAGCATCAAGAATTGGATTGCTTTGGTCTCTTGACACAAAGTCGAGTTCTTCTCTTCGTATCGAGGAGATTCCCGTGGTGAGTGAATATCCTGACATTTTCCTTGCAGAGCTTCTGGGAATGCCTCCAGAACGGAATGTGGAATTCCGGATTGACCTTATTCGCGGCACTCGTCCTATTTCCTTGTCTTCGTATCGTTTGGCTCAACCATTTTAGGATGAGCTGAAGAAGCAGTTGAACGATTTGTTGTCCAAAGGGATGATCTGGCGTAGTGTGTCGTAGTTGGTGTATATGTGTGGATTATCGCGCTCTCAATTAGGCGATGATCAAGAATAAATACCCTTTGCCCCGCATTAAGGATCTTTTTTGATCAAATGAAGGGAGCTAAGGTGTTCTCCAAGATGGACCTTCAGTCAGGGTACAATCAAATCCGGGTGTGGGAGCAAGGTATTGAGAAGACAACTTTCTCCACGAGGTATGGGCACTATGAGTATAAGGTTATGTCTTTTGGACTAACAAATGCTGCTGTTGTTTTTATGGAAGCAATGAACAGTATGCTACATCAATATCTTGATGATTTTGTAGTGGTGTTCATTGATGATATTCTGATATATTCTAAGTCTGAGGAAGATCATGAGCAGCATTTGAGGTAGGTTCTTGAAACTTTGAGGAAGAATCATTTTTATGCCAAACTGAAGAAATGTGAGTTCTGGATTTCAGAGGTTGGATTTCTGGGTCATGATATTAATCAGGAGGGCATTTCTGTCGATCCTAGCAAGATCTCAACAGTAGTGGAGTGGAAAAGGCCAACCAATGTCAAGGAAATGAGGAGTTTTCTGGGCTTAGCAGGTTATTATCAGCATTTTGTGGAGGGTTTTTCTATCATTGCCAAACCAATGTCTCGGCTAACGCAGAAAGATGTCAAATTTTAGTGGTTAGATGAATGTGAGCGCAGTTTATGTACCTTAAAGGATAAGTTGGTGATTGCTCCTGTTCTTACTCTTCCCGAGCTAGGGAAGCATTTCACCATCTATTCTGATGCTTCCCGAGTTGGGCTTGGTTGTGTACTCATGCAAGATGGTAAGGTAGTTGCTTATGCGTTGAGGCAATTGAAGAAGCATCAGCAAAATTATCCCACCCATGACTTAGAGCTTGCTGTGGTGGTTCTTGCTCTAAATATTTAGCATCATTATCTATATGGTGAGTCTTGTGATATTTTCACTGATCACAAGAGTCTCAATTATATCTTCACCCAGAAAGATCTGAACCTGGGGCAGAGGAGGTGGTTAGAATTAATCAAAGACTATGACCTCACGATCCAGTACCACCCGGGCAAGGCAAATGTAGTGACAGATGCTCTCAGTCGCAAGGCAACACCCCCTACTCTCAGTTATCTTGTTGCTGATTTTGAGCATATGGATATTTCTTTTTTGCTTTGCGGGCACTGTTCAGGCTGAGACATGTTTGCATCCTGAATCTTCTATACCAAAGCGAGTGCGCAAGGCACAACAGCAGGATCAGATGTTTTAGTGAGCAAGGAAGCGTTTGGATGATGGTAAAGAAGGGAATTTTAGCATAGATGAGTTTGGTACTTTAAGGTTCAAAGGCTATCTTTGTGTACCACAAAAGGCTCAGGTCAAGGATGATATTCTAAATGAAGCTCATTGGACTCTTTATACCGTACATCCTGGTGAGACCAAGATGTATCAAGATTTGAAAAAGAGTTTCTGGTGGAAAAGGATAAGGGTTGATATTGCTCAATATGTGGCATCATGTGGTGTTTGCCAGTGAGTCAAGGCCGAGCATAAGCGTCCAGTAGGATTGTTGCAGCCTCTGGAGGTTCCAGTGTGGTCATGGGATGATATCTCTATGGATTTTGTGGTTGGTTTACCTCGCACTCAGCGAGGGAATGATGCTATTTGGGTTGTAGTGGACCGTTTTAGCAAGTCCGCGCATTTCATTCCCATCCATACAACGAATACGACGAGTGATTTGGCTCCTATCTATGTTTGAGAGATAATGCGGTTACACGGCATGCCAAAGACTATTATTTCTGATCGTGATGCCAAGTTTGTCTCCAAGTTTTGGGAGAGCTTGCAGAGTGCCTTGGGCACGCAGCTTCGTCTTAGCACCGCGTTTCACCCTAGACGGATGGCCAGTCTAAGTGTACAATTCAGACACTTGAGGACATGCTTAGGTCCTGTGTCATGTCCTGGAAAGGAAGTTGGGAGGATCACCTAGCACTAGCAGAGTTCGCCTACAACAACAGTTATCATGCCATTATCCAAGCTGCACCGTTCGAGGTCCTATATGGGCGAAGGTGTAGGTCTCCGTTGTGTTGGGATGCTGTTGGTGAGCGGGCAGTTTTGGGTCCTGATTGGGTTCAGTAGACTGTTGATAGTGTGGCAGAGATTAGACAGAATCTGTTAGCCACCCAGAGCCGACAAAAGAGCTATGCTGATGTGAGGAGGCGGGAATTGGAGTTTGAAGTGGGGGACCGAGTGCTTTTGAGAGTGACTCCCACTAAAGGCATTGTGTGTTTTGGTACCAAAGGGAAGCTTAGCCCAAGGTATGTTGGACCTTTCCCGATCACAGCACGAATTGGAAAATTGGCTTGTTGCTTGGACCTTCCAGAGTCCATACGTGGCGTGCACAATGTATTCCATGTCTCAATGTTGAGAAAGTATTTGAGAGATCTGGAGCATGTGATTCTACTAGAACCTTTGGTCATTGAGCAAGATCTTACCTTCGAATCCCGACCAGTGCAAATTTTAGAAGAGTTAGAGCGAGTTCTGAGAAACAACACGCTGAAGTATGTCAAGGTGCTTTGGTCTTATCAATCCGAGAGAGAGTCCACTTGGGAACTGGAGTCTCGTATGCGCGAAAAATATCCAGATCTGTTCATGATGGGTATGTGAATTCTGTGTTAACTTTCAGTTGTGGTTATTCCTTCGCGTAGTTCAGTGTGAAGATTCGGGGTCAAATCCTATCTAAAGGGGGTAGAATGTAATACTTCGAATTGTTCTAAGGAAGGAAATCGCTTAAAAGAGAAAATTAGAAGGACAAAAAGGGGGGTTTCGCAGTTGCGCGAGAACCTGGGCCTCAGGCCTTTGGTCCATGAAGCCCAAGAGGAGGAGATGGGGGGCCAGCCAAGTAAGCAAACGGAGGGTGGGGGGGGACCCTAGCCATCTACTATAACACCACCGCTCCTCCCTGCTGCTGCCCCAAGACCGGCGACCTTTCCTCCCTACTGCTGCCAAGGGATCAAGAGGAGAAAGGAAGGGGAAGAGGTAGAAGGAAGGCCAGAGGAGGTCCTCGTGGGGAATTCAGTGGGGTCCAATGAGGTATTCATAGATGTTTTCATTTTTCCATTATTTAGAGTAATTCTTGTCTATACATTTGATTGCGGGTAGCAGATCGGGTGTAGACAATTTGTAGTGCGCTATAGATTTGGTCCATGTATTTGTGAAATATTGTTTGGTCACCAACTAGATATTTTTAGGTAATATCCGTAGCTCTCCATAGAGTCTTTGATCATATTATTTGGATGTATAGATCTCCATAAGTGAATTTTGCATTTCTGCTATCCAGAACCTCTGTCAAGTAATAGCTATCGTATTAATTAATACACTAAAATTGTATAATGGCCAAATCAGGGATGTAGACCAACACGACTTTTGTAGGAAATTCTATTAGCTTTCCAGAATGTTAAAGAACAAAATGTTTTAGATCGGCCGAATGAAAGTTATAGCTATTTTATTTCTAATGTCCAGTTTGTTTGTCTATTTCTGACAGTGGTTTTCATCGGGTTGTTAAAATTAGTTAAATGCAGAATTAGGAGATCCCACCAACTTAAATTTTGTAGAAAAATTTGTAAAATTTCTATAGATACTAAAAATGAATTTTTATGATAAGCAGAATAGGAGATATGTATTTTAGAAGGTTGCTGTCCAGATTTGAGTTACTGTTAGTTCGTCGTTCCGCTTGAGTAAAATAAATATTTGAAGTATGGGTTTTTGGGAGTGCGGATTAGAGCATTGCGAATAGCGTTGTTTCATCTTGTCAAACTTGTTTTGAGTAAATTATTTATTGTAGGTGGAGTGACCTTGGGATTGGTTTCACCTACTTTACCTTCCAACTTGTTGCAACACGAAAGGCAAGTACAGTTTTAGTTATCTTGGATGTTTGTTTGTTCAAATTGGTTTTATGATTATGACGTGGTTAAATCCTATGAAGTATGAGTACTTCTGTTCTTTACATGCTTTTGTTATTATTGATATCAAATTGCTAGTATGGAAGAATGCATTCATTTCATTTCCTTCATTTCCAGCATTCATGCTTAACCCACGGGACTGGGTATTGAGATCCTCATATTTTCAATATGGGCAACTAGATCCCTGTATGAAAGATTTTTCATATGGGCCCTGGATCGCCGCATTTTGATAATGCGGGCATGAGTGAACATCGACGGGTGTTACACTGGCTATACCGGTATATGGAGAAGAGAAATGGAGTCATATGCATCTTTCGTCACATTCATAGAATGTTCATATGTATGGAATAATTTGAGAATGATTTGTATCCAATTCAATGTTTCTATTTGGCATTCGATTCAATGTTTTCTATGTCATTCATTCGTACTTGCTGTGTCTTGGACTCACCCTTGCAAATTTTGTTTTTAGGTGATCATTGAGAACGACACGTCCTGGGAGGGAGTAGCCACATGGAGAAATCCATATTATCACATTCTTCACCATTTAAATAATATTTCTGTTGCTACATTTCATTTGGGAATTATTGAATGTAATAATTGAATTCTTGGTATCTCTATTGTTCGACCTTAAAGTTATTTCATGCTAGTTGATGGTTTAAAATATCCGGATGTATTCTTGATAACGTTCCACTTGAATGAATTGTTACAAATTGGAATTTAGTACTTAAATCCTTGCTAAAATTATGTTAATTAATTTATCAGAATTTTTTTGTGATGAAGTTTAGCTATCATTAGATGTTGATTTGTTGAGACAAAGTTTATAATGTTGATTGGTGTTAATAAATTAGGTTGTATCTTGGCTTCCGCATAGCCTGGGTAGGACACCACTCCAATGAAGAGTAAGGCTTACCAGAGTTAACGTAGCAAAACAATAAGATAGAAACTGTACTTTATTACACACTTAGCCACGCAAGGCTATAGTCTTTAATACAATTATTTAATTACACCGAAAAAGAATTCCCCTCGCTTGCCTGCACTGCTCCACCGGTCGTCTACTTGTCCCACTCACCGAATAAGGCGTCCACCTTGCCCTGCTCCTCAAAGTAAGCGCCCTCGCCTCCTGTGGCTCCTCGACACCTGTGTATCTCTCATCCCACTCGGGATAGTTCCTAGTCGGACTAGGATCTACAAAGGACAATAATAGCTAGATTGAGTACTAGTGTACTCAGCAAGCATGTATTAGCAAATATGTACTGTATGACTCATCTCTGTTCGTTATCACATTTTTTAGCTCATCTCTATTTCTAGAAAATAGTTTACCAAGATTTAGATGGCAGTTTTAATTCTAAAAAGACTACTTGTCACTCGGTAAGAAGATAAACCTCTAGCAGTTACCGTAGCCTCCAATCTAGGAAACAGGCATGAATTCACGGTTTGATATATAGCACTGTGCAGGCTTTGTACCACTTTACCCATAGCTACTCTAAGCTCTCTTTACTCTAGGTCTCCCGCATTTCCTTTGATGCGGTTTCAAGATTAGAATATAGAATATTTTCTAGGTTACGTAATGTAGTCTCCACACATTACTTTCTGCCGGTGTCCTGGGATGCTCACACAGTCGTCCACCGAGTTTTTGTAAAGTTGGTTGGGGTGGCTCTCTCCAAACCCAACGCTCCACCGTGCGCTACTATAATGCCTTGGATCCCCCACTAGTCTTGGGTTCCTCCATAACTCAACCCAAGCAATATTACTTACCCAATGTTGATAGGATAGCCACGTAACAAGGTAGCATTTTCTGCCCGCTGAAACGGGAAAATGGATAGCACTTAAATACGGCCTCTTATCCGAGTAAGAGTTTTGTTGATCCTTATATATTATCCATAAGTAAGGGGTCCTGCCTCTTCCCTCTTCTCTTTTCTTGCTAAGGGCCCCCTTTACCATCCTACTAGCTGTACTGCACTGATCTCATTTCATCTCATTTCTCTTTATCTCTTTTATCCGATTTGATTTTGAGACATAGTTTTGATGCATGTACATATATGATTCAACAAAGTAACGTTTACATTTAACATAACTAGGTTGATGTCCAAGAGATGGACTTTCCTTCGTAGTCATAGAAAAGATCAGCGTTGACGGATAATGAATCAGATACACCTGCCTGCGTTAGTTCGTTTTCTGCAATTTATACAGCAGACACGAATAATACGTAAATAAATACTTAGTTGCATTTGGTGCTAGTATGCATACATAAATCAGTTGATTCTTTTTGTTAGCATATTTTAATTTAATAATATTTTTCAGATCCCCCGTTAAGTTAGCACTCCCCAACTGCAATTGTTCTATGGTTTGTTAGCTCTAGGATTGAGGTTGCCTATTCTCGCGTTTTATCGTGCGAAAACAAAATACTGCATCTACTCATATGCAAGTAGGTCTATTCAATTTTACTCATGCAACTATGCCTAATTGATTTTACTCAGGTGTGTATGTATTTATTATCTTCCCTAAATAAAATCGGGGTACGAGTTTGCTACTTAACAATACTAGTGCGCATTTTTATAGATAATTCTACAACTACTAATCGCCACTAAAATTTTACTTTTTTATCCTTTTCCTAATTGCTTCCCCTTTTCTTAATCTTTCTTTTTCTCTCTCCTCCCTATCCTTTCATTTCTTTTTGGTTGAAAGCTTCCTGGCCACTCATTTTTTTTGGCCAAATGTCCTGGCTCCCCTTTTCTTCCTCATTGCTTCATTTCCCATTCCCTTCTTCCCCATTTCCTTCCTCTTCCCTAGTGCTTGCTCCTGGCCGAATGGAGCTCCATGGCACCACCTCCTCCAGGCGCCGCCCACGGCCCTACGCCCTGTGCCTATGTTCTTCCTCAGCTTTGCTTGCTCGATCGTGTGGCCTAGCCCAACACGTCTGCCAGCACCGCCTCCCTTGCGCTCGGCCCGACCACGAGCTCGGTGGCTCGGCCTGTGTGCCTGCGCTTGACTAGGTTGCCAGTCTTGGGTGTGATCGAATGTGGTTTAATTTTACTTGGTTTTGATTTCCCCCTTTCCCTTGCTGCTATCTCGGTTACATGGCTCGGCTTGATTTATTTTCTGATATTTGTTGCTTACTGCTCATGCATGATGAGTTGATGGAGGTGCATGATAAGTTGATGGAGGTGGGCTACTATGGCTATCTGCGGGGTGGTACTGTCGAGGTAAAATAATCCCCTCTGCTCTCTCTACTCCTTGTCCTTCCTTGCTCTGTGATGGATTGGTGATGAGCTGTTTGATGATATTGCTACTGTGGTGAGTATGAGATGCTATTGCTATTGTGCAATGAGCTCACTGTGCATGGTTTTGGTTATTGCTAGCATTCTTTCTGTGAAATGCTTAGTTCAACTTGGGAAGTTCCTTTTTGGATAAAATGACAATTGGGTGAAATGGTGGGTTACCTCAGTTTGTTGGCTGGGTTGGGAATGGGATGGCAGTGGTGGTGATGTTGGCCATGTGACGATGATGCTCGCCTTGTTCGCTTCTGGTCCTTGTTGCCCTTGTCTTGGTTGCCTTGTGGTCGATGATGGTCGTAGGTCGACGCGGATGCTGTTCACGCTCCCTTTGTCTTCCCCGACTCCTTTGTTCCTCTCCTCCTTCACTATCTCTCTGTGGTTGGTTTGGTTGCAATGGTGGGTTGTGGATTGGCTTGTTCTTGGTTGGCAGTGGAAGAGAGGGGCTTATGAAGCTTGTAAGGTGGCTTTGCTTGCTTTGCTTTGTGGAGAGGCAGTGGGGGCTTGGTTCTTTGTTCTTTGGTTGGCTCATTCTCTTGGCCATGTTCATTCCAAAATTACCCTCCCCTTATCTCCTTGACTGTCACATGGGACTATTAGGCTACGGACCTTTGGTCCAAAGGGTGTCTCTGATACTATTTCCTGGATATTCTACGGTGGAGGTAAGACGATATGACGTGGGTGTCGGATTTCTAAAACTGTCGGGTGATGAAACCTAGCGAAGTGAGATGGTGCCTACTGACCGAGGACAGTTTGGCAACCTTGATGAGCTTCATGAAATCTGACAGTAGTCCTTCTTTACTCTAACCCTAGTTCATCTCATTTGGTTTGCTTTCGATCTTTTGGATTTTGGTGACCGATATAAGTGTGGGCAGTGGATCGGGTTGGCCGAGGAATGGGTTCGACTGGCCGGCGATACACGGACATGGATGCAAGGAAGGCTTCGGTGATATGCATGCAAGATTTTATTATTCTTTTGTAAATGTACTCATGCTGTAATCTTTTTATTTTGTCTTGATGTAATAAATTCTTGTAATTTATTCTGAGTGTGTATGAACATTTTACTCTCGCTTGTAATTAATTCTTATATGTTGCTTTGATGAATTTTATTTACTGCTAATTATCGATTAGCGTTGCTTAGATTATTTTTAAATTTTCGGGTTCTCACAAATTTGGTCTTTACCGTTTGTCGGCCAGGGAACAAACTATCCAACACAAACCGAGAATGCGGAGGTGCACTCCCCTGAAATATGAACTCCTCTCCGAATGGAGCTTGCAAGGTAATGGTCCTCCAGAAGCAAGAAATCATGGACTGGTAACTATGCAACTAATCCATGCCATGGATAACATCAAAAGTTTCTAACTGGATAACCATCATATTAGCAGTGAAATCCTCATCATCTATAGAAACAACCCAACTAGGACTTGTTGTGCAACTAGCAATGATACCCCCAAGAGAGCTGACAAGAACTGACTGCGAAATCCGCTGCATACCCAAAGTTGCCCATGAACCACCCACAAATTAGTATCCACCCACTGTTATTTAAAAATGAACCTCGGTATGAACTACACATTTCACCAAGCACATGAACCACCCACAAATTAGTATACACTCATTGTTATTTTTGCCCAGTCAAACCACACCTGTAAGCTTAGCCATGCACAAGGAGCCCACCAGTAGCACCATATCCATCACAGAGCAAAGGGAGAAGTGGGATAGAGAGAATAGAGGGAGGAAGGTAGTAGTATACCTCAGTGTAACCGCGACAAAACCACGACCATGATCTTAGCCCACCTCCATCACCTCACCATGCATGAACCACATGAACCATAAGCATCAAAATTAGGAAATTAAATCAACATCCAACCTTAAAATCGAAGTAGCAGAAGAGGAAAAACAAAATTTCCTCAAATAGGGAACCCAATCCACAAGCAGAGGAAGCCCAAGCCGGGCGTGGGTATGAGTGTGGGCTCACGGCCGTAGGCACACAGGGGCCAAGCGGAGATGCCCAGGTGGGCTAGGCCAGAGGCCCTAGGTCGGCAGATGCGCTTGGGTGGGCGGGCCTGACCACACTGCAAGCCGGCAGACGGCTACCCAAAGCGGTCTAGACCTTGAAGGACCAAGCCGTGCTGGCATGGCTGAGCCGGAGGTGAGAGGGAGCATGGGCTGGGTGGGTCAGGCCATAGGCCCAGGGGAGCCGAGCGTTAGGGAATAGGGGTGGGCGGGCGGCAGCGGTGGCGGCAGAGGTGGCGGGCCAACAGGCCAGAGGAGGTGGCGCCCAGAGCAAGAGCCACTAGGGAGAAGTCATGGGGGAGAGAAGAGGAAAGTGAAGTGAAGAAAGGAAGAAAGAAGATGAACCAGAGAGCTATTCAACCGAGTGAATGGATAGAGGAGAGAGAAAAGGGGGTTAGCTAGGTAAGATTAGGATTTGGGTTTAGAAAAAAAGGATTTAGGTGAGAGGGTAAAGGGGTAAATTTCTATTGAGGATTAGTAGTAAATTTAGTAGTAAAATTAAGCACCAATAATATTAAGTGTCGATGCTATGTAATTGTTGGACCGAATAATTTTGTGAAGCTGTGTTAGAATTAAATAGCCGTAGCCCATCTAGTAGAAAATAAAAGTGGAAAAATGTGTAAAATTAATCCGAGTCTATATAGTAAAATTAATCGCCAATCAAACTCACTAGATTAGATAAATGATCCAGGGGATTCAAAAAATGTTATTAAATTAAAATCCGCTAACAAAGGAACCCAACTGATTTATGTACACATAATATCACCCAAAAGCAACTAAGTATTTAATTACGTATTATTCGCATCGGCCGTGTATTTGCAGGAGACGAACCGACACATGCAGGTGTGTTTGATCCAGCTTCCGCGAAGTCCAATCTTTTCTATGACTATGAAGGCAAGCTTATCTCTTGAACATCAATCTAGTTATATTAAATGTAAACTGTATATTATTGTATCATATATGTACATGCATCAAAACTATGTCTCAAAATCAAACCGGATAAATAAGATAAAGATGAAAGAGATGAGAAAAGGGAATTAGTAGGATGGTAAAGGGGTCCCTTGGCAGGGGAAGAGAAGAAGAAAAGAGAAAAGAGAAAGAGATGAGGCAAGAGGTGGAACCCTTTACATATGGATAGTATATAAGGACCAACAAAACTCTTACTCAGATCAGAGGTCGTAATTAAGTGCCAACCATTTTCCCATTTCGGTGGGCAGAAAATGCTACCTTGTTACGTAATTATGTTCTCCACAACGGGTAGGATAGAATTGGGCACGGAAGAGAGAGCCTCCCCAAGGTGGAGTGTTGGGCATGGAGAGATAGCCGCCCCAACCAACATTGCCAGAACTCGGTGTGTGACGGGGTCAGCACCGACGAAAAGTAATGGTGGAGACTTAATTACGTAACCTAGAAAACGTTCTGTATTCTGAACTCGAACCAGCATCAAAGGAAATGCAGGTGACTTAGCTCAGAGAGAGCTCATAATAGCTATGGGTTAAGTGGTACAAGCCTACACAGTGCTAAACAAAATCATGAATTCATGCCTGTCGCCTGGATTGGAGTCTACGGGAACCGCTAGGGGTCTATCTTCTCTTCGAGTGACAAGTAGTCTTTTCAAAATTAAAATTTGCAACTTAAATCTTGGTACGTTATTTTCCAGAAAAAGAGATGAGCTAGAAAATGTGGTAACAAATTGAGATGAGTCATCTAGTGGATCATTTGCTAATACATGCTTGCTGAGTATATTAATACTCAATCTTGCTATTATTCTCCTTTGTAGATCCTAGTCCGGCTGGGAGCTATCTCGAGTGGGATGAGGGATACGCAGGTACCGAAGAGGTCGCAAGAGGCGAGGGCACTAACTACAAGGAGTAGGGCGAGGTGGACGCCCTATTCGGCACATGGGATGAGTAGACGACCAGTGGAGCATGGCAGGAAAGCGAGGGGGACTTAGCCCCAAATTTTGCAGTTGTAAATTACTACTTGTAATAAAGATCATAGCCTTGCATGGCTAACTGTTGTAATAAAGAACAATTTCTATCTTATTGTTCTTTTGCGTTAACTCTGGTAATGGCTTACTATTCATTGGAGCGGTGTCCTACCTGGCAGACGAATAGTAATCTGTATGCTTAAGTGTGATCACCCTCCGGGGTAATGACACGGCGCACCGTAGTTTCACTGTGGTTGTGCTATCTGGATGTGTGGGTATCAAAATGATCTACTTTTTATTATCCCATATGGCGCAAGAGAGGGCTTCTGTTTAGCATGAAACCTTACGGCAGCAAAACCTTAGCGGGCATGGCTACTTTGGATGGCGTATTGTAAAGGTCTTGTGATAATCACTTAGTCGCACACCAATGGAAGTGTGTGAAGCAGACATTATAAATTGATTATCTCTTGTGGGTAAAGTTGTACAACCTCTGTAGAGTGTAAAACTATTCGAATAGCCGTGTCCACGGTCATGAACATGCTAAGCAAAACCACTCAAAGTTAGACTTTGGTTTTTGATTTCGAAAGATTTTATGAAATGATTTTGGATAGTTTATCCAATTGGGAAATTCGGGGCAGGAAGCCTTGGTGTAAGGGGGTTAATCCTTCACTAGATGTGCAACGTGCACTCACTTGACAGTTTAAAATCAAAGAATTTTAGATATCATATAACTGCTTTGGAACTTAGTAAATGTATTTTAAATGCCAAATGTTGCTTTCGCACAAATAACCCTATAAGCCTTCCTTTGATAATATCCATGTATGCATTAACTCTGTTATGAGTGTAACTTGCGGAGTACATTTTTGTACTCACCCTTGCTTAATAAAATATTGTTCAGGGGAGAAGGACTTCACTACCAGTGTGGATCTCGATGACTAGGCCGCTACCTCAGTCGATTGCCTGCGGTAGATTAGATGGGCTCTAATACTTCTTCTTCGTCTTTCGTTGTGTTCTTTATTGTTGGCTTGTAAGTCTTTCTTGTAATAAACTATGTATTATTAACAAAGTTGTGCGAATTATGAATGTTACCATATTTGTTTACTGCGTGTACACTAGCTACTGTTCTAGGAACTAGTGTAGAATACACGGAGGAATTAGGGGTGTTACTCCTAGGTCCGACAAGTAGTGTACCTTTCACCATGTCAGGACATCCTACAAACTTAGCAGTAGGCATGACATACACTCTAGGTGGCACTAGAGCGGCAGAAGCCCCGACAATCGGCTAAGGCAGTGTGGGAACTACTGGAGGTGCGGCAATCTAGACTAGAGTAGTCAGTGTAGGCTGATAGTAATACCCAGCAAGTGGTGCCCAGGCAGAGGTAACTGCGGTGCAGGAGCAATCGCCATCATATGGATGGACCCCTGAGAAGAAACAATTGAAGGTGGAGGTGCTGGCTCCCACTTGATAATGCTAGTAGGATTCTACCAACAAACTCACTCCATGTGACCCAACTGTCCACAGTGACGACACTCTCCCACCCAAGAGCACTCAGCCGCATGATATCCACCTCTACACTTGAAGCACAACATACCCTACCCTAGGACAGGACGGTAAGCTGGAGTCACCGAGGAAGAACACAGCGCTGAAGAAGAATGCGGCCTCGGTAGCTTTGACTTGGAAAACAGCAGAGAGCGGTGGCCCCCTTTGAACTTCTTAGGAGCGGTCGCTGAAAAGACCCACCCCTCACTGAAGCTCCTCTTCTGGTCACCACCAGAACACTTGAACCACCAGAAGTCTGCAGCCCCTTAGTGAGCTGCATCTCCAACTCCATACCCTAGACTACTCGACCACAGAGTTGAAGTCATGCAGTGTTGTAGCTCCCATAACATGCCAGAACTCAGGGTTGAGCCCCCGACCAAACCTCTTGGCCTCATAAGATCATCGTTTGACACAGATGGTACAAAGCGGACTGGGTTGTTGAACTCTACCTCATAATCAGTCATTGATTTCTTCCCCTGCACGAAAGTGGATAGGGCAACCTCCATCTTCTCCATGAAAGACTTCAGGTAGAACTTCGCCTTGAACTGGTCGACGAAGATCTCCCAAGTGACTAAATCCTGAGTAGCGGTCCTAGTTGAAAGAACCTGTTCCCACCAGATGTCCTCCTGACCATTCAGCTAAAAGGCCGCAAAGCGAGCCTTCTGCTGTGAGGTCAACTCTATGGTTCCAAACTATCTCCCCATGTAATGTAGCCAGTCCATCGCTTGGACTAATGTTCCCGAACTGTCCAACGTATCCGGTCTCAATGCTACCCACTCACGAAGGCCCATCCGCATCTCAGGTGCGGGTGGAGCAACTGCTGAGGCGATAATAGATGTAGCGGCAATGGGCTGCCGGCTTTCTTTGGCAGTGCAGATCTCTCCCAAAACCTCTCGCAACGTAGTCAAGGCTCCCTCCCTGTCCCCCAGCCTCTAGTTGATTAGAAGCAACCTCCTCACCGTAATCGTTCCCCTTAGCTATAGACTCATGCACTTTGGTTGGTGGCTCCACCTGCCCGTGGCCGCCACGACCTCCTCCATGGCCTCCATGACCACGACCTCTGCTCCTTGGCATAGCTATTCAACACAATAAACATTCATGCAATAAGTTTATAAGCATGATCCTCATATCATTACCACTCATCAATACAGTATAGCAGAAACATAAATGCAATGTTTGACCCACTCCCATGTTATTGTGTACCAGTGTGTCAAATTTTAGGTTAATTCACCAACCTAAGTCAAGTTCTAGAAATTAATTAACCTATATAAAAATTAAGTTTAATTAGCCAATCCTAGATAAAATATTAGTCAATTAAATTAACCTAAGTTATCAATCTATTACCACGGGCCTAAAGCCCACTCTGATACCAACTGTAGCACCACAGCTTGACAAAGAGTCCAGAATGTCACCAATACATTCTTCACTCTAAATTTAAACCATAATCACTTATAATTACAGTAACCTATACATGAGTAGAAACCCTCAATGGGTTACCCTACAAGAAGTATAACAAGGTAAATGCATTAAAGATAAATGTTCACACAACTTGGGACCTTGAACACAAGAACGCTCAGAGCCATTCGCCCGAGAGTGCCTAGAATCATGTGCTTGGGAAATTTGATTAGTAATAATACCAATAAATAAACCAATACTATAACATAGTAAAAAAAATCATCAAGACTATGCGATCTAATACCACTCATGATCCACATCATTATGATAATGAAATAAATGTTCACTAAGCAAACTCTAGATAAATGCATCAAGTCTCTAGTATAATTGTAGCAACTAAATAATGATAACTTCATTTTGATAGCATGTGAAGTGTAAGTGTTACTCCCATCCCTTGCATGTCGCCTTTAGTGTTCACCTAAAATAACAACAAAGCAAGGGTGAGTCCAAGACTCAACAAGTACAAAAAAGAGCAATAAACATACACATAGGAAGAATAACATTCATGTATTCCATTATCATAATCATATTTTGATTTGTGCAATGTAATTCTACTCTACATGATCATTTGCTCATCTCATGGCTCATACCAGTATATCATAAGTGAACAACTGTGTTAGTGTCCACTCTTTCATCAGCCTGTCCTCCACGGAACCAGGGATCTCTTCACTCCCGTGGAGTCCTACCACCATGGTAGATCTCACATGTTCACCCGAGGTGGTCTTACTCTTTCATGACATGATTGTGTACATGATGCAAGAATGCAATTTGTTCCATTATCCATTAACATGACCCATTATCATCATCATTATCATATCATCATCATTATAATATCATCATCATGGTCATATCATCATCATTATCATATCATCGCCACTATCATATTGTCATCAAGACATTGTAATAATCATGGATAAGACATAAATATATCATGGCAAATTAACCAATAAAGACAAGTGACACACAAACCGATGTCTAACATTCTACCCTGCATTTGTGTGACGACCCACCCCGTGATGTACCGCAAGAGGTCCGGGAGGACCATTTTTTTTTGCGCTGCGAAGTCACCACGGAAGGATGTGGTAGCACCGCATGGAGCTTTACCGAGGAGGTCTGCCAGGACCTCCCAGGAGGTCTTGCGGACCTCCTAGAGGTCTTGGCCCGCCATTGACCTCCGGGGAGGTCTTGAGGACCTCCGGAGGTCGTGGCCGCCACTGCTTCAGTAGCACCTCCAGCACATCACCAAGAGAGGTCCGGCGGGACCTCGAGCTAAGTCCCGAGGACCTCCTGGTGGTCCCGCCTGTGCATCTGAGCTAGTCCCGGGACAATCGAGCTAGCTCGCACAAGAACACAAGCCAATACCACAACCACGAGGTCAAACAAAGATGAAGGACAAATTAAACTTTATATAATAGGACCTTATAGTCAAGCTTGTTAACAAGAGGTCTCGCCACCGAGGGCTTACAAAACCAACGAGGACTTACAATGGCGACAAGGAGCTCTAGGGCTCAAACACCAAAACACGAAGCCATCCAACAAGCACCACAGTGCAGTCGGGTGGAGGGCGTCCTAGGCATCTTAGTCGTCGAAGAACTCCTCCTCGAAGAGGTCTCAGACCGCCTCGCACTTGGTCATCCTCATAATCTGCTTTGACACAGGGCTTAAGCCATGAGTACTTGGAATGTACTCAAGAAGTCACAGAGAGCAAAGATGCAATAATATTCATGCAAGGACTTACCAATGGAGAGCTGTATGGTTAGTTTGCATAAAGCCAAATTTGACAATAATAGCAATAATAGATTGAAAGGCGAGAAGGTAAAACCATAATACATAATACTTTTGATGTTTTAATAAAAGGTGGTGTGAGCACCAACTCACGGCCACACCAAAAATTGGGGAGGTGCAGTCACACCGGTGGCTGTGTCCTCACCCAAAACCCACCTCGAACACCCATTCAGAGGTCCGAACCAACCTGGACCACTACGAGCCAACCTTGACCCCTCTGGAGCGGCCAAGGTCTCTTGAGGCAAAGCCAAAGCATCTCGCGGAAGTGTCGATGGCACAAGCTTTTGAAACATCTACCCCTTGCACCATTTCATCGAGCATGTCCATGACCAAGGGCGTGGCTATTGAATAGATCTTTTACTCTGCAGAGGTGTACAACTTTACCCACAATCCACGATCTCTCTAGCGGGATGGGTTCCGGTCACCCTTGCTCACTTCCTAAGGTGAAGCGAGTCTAGAAAGCTGCAAGGCCTTTACAAAGCTTTAGGCTGACTAGGGCTGCCCGCTAAGGTTTATAATCCCCTCCAAAGTGGTCTAGAAATCCACGGGGTTATGGGGTGCCCTCTTGCGCCAACGAATCACACGCTCAACCAAAACAGCCCCAAGCCATCTCATTGCTAATTATTCAGCCTGCACCATTCCCATAAAATGATCTTGTGGTTGCACTAATTGGCCCGATTAAACAGACACAAAGTGAAGTCCTTAATTGTGCTAAGGCAAGACTTCTACAAACCGGTGTGCACAAAGCACCACTACTCACTCCCTGCCTTCTTGCCTTAGCAAAACAATTGTATTAGCCCATGCCAAAAGACCACCCAGTCTGGCACACAAATTTTAACCAAGTGGTCTCACACCACGATCGACACAATTTTAGGCATCCCGCCATAGTTGCTAACAATGGCACCAACCACACATTTCATAACTTATTAGTCAAGATTATTAGAGATGAAGCATGATACGCTCAAACCATGTTTTCTAAGCGAGGCTATATAAGACCTACGGCCCCCATGTTGGCAAATAACAAAGAACACCAACTAAATTATCCACCCTAAGGCTCACAAGGTGAACATGACAACATGATGGAGACAAGGTATAAAGGAGGCATAACAGCAAGTAGGCAAGTAACTACGGCCCAAACCATTTTCTTATAAACCTAGCCATGCATGATAATTTAAACCGAAATACATTGCAAAACTTGGTTCAAGATGATCAAAAGGAGGTCTGTGGCTTGCCTTAGTCAAGCAGTGGAGAGCCTTCTGCAGCAAGAGCCGGGTCCAAGATTTCCTCGAACTCGTGATCTACACGTTCGCAAGAGAACCAAATAAGCAAAACCACACTAAGCCAGAGAACAACAAAAGAACCAAAAAGGAACTCAAACCAACTCAGCCAAAAGGAAACCAAGAGGCTTAACACCGCCTCAAAGAGCTCCTGGGGAGGGTCTTGCGCAAGGAAGAACCGAGCAGAGGAGGCAGGGAAGGAAGAAATGAGCAAAAGACTACAAAGGCCTGCCCTTCCAGGCTATATATAGCCGGAGTTGGTGGAGTGTACCAAGAAAAATGTTTAATGGCGTGTAGGCAATCGGGATAACTAGGTAGGCTTGCCCAAAAGAATTGAAATAAAGTACCTCGGATGTATTTGCATTTAATGTGACCCGACACCTATTAAATGCGCATGAGTTCTGAGGCAAGAGCAATAATTACAAGGTGAAGAGGGGTGGCAAGTGGGGCCGATCAAAAGGGTGCACCATTGGTCAAAGAGGTGGCCCCACCGCAAAAGGTCATTCCCGCCAAAGACCACCATGAGGTCTGGGCAAGAGGTCCAAGACACTCAAGGGAGGTCTCGACAGGAGGTCCAAGGACTCAAGAAGAGGTCTGGACAAGAGGTCCTCAAAGCTCACAACGAGGAGGCCACGACACTCGAACTCGCACAAGGGAGGTCTATCAGCGGTCCGGATCAAAGGCGCGCAGGAGGTCTGACGAGTAGATCTCCAAAGGAGATCTAACGGTCAAGATCTCAAGGGAGGACCTCAGCGGTCCGGATCAAAGAAGCGCAGGAGGTCTTGACGAGTAGATCTCCAAAAGGGAGATCTAACGGCCAAGATCTCAAGGGAGGACCTCAGCGGTCCGGATCAAAGGCGAGGGAGGTCTGACGAGTAGATCTCCAAAGGGAGATCTAACGGTCCAAGATCTCAAGGGAGGACCTCAGCGGTCCGGATCAAAGGGCGAGGAGGTCTGACGAGTAGATCTCCAAAAGGGAGATCTAACGGTCAAGATCTCAAAGGGAGGACCTCAGCGGTCCGGATCAAAGGGCGCAGGAGGGGTCTGACGAGTAGATCTCCAAAGGGAGATCTAACGGTCCAAGATCTCAAGGGAGGACCTCAGCGGTCCTGGATCAAAGGGCGCGAGGAGGTCTGACGAGTAGATCTCCAAAAGGAGATCTAACGGTCAAGATCTCAAAGGAGGACCTCAACGATCCGGATCAAAGGGCGCAGGAGGTCGACCAGCAGAATATTCAAGGTTAGGAGGGTGGTCTTTACAAAAGACCAAAGAAGGGCCGAGGAGGAGGTCTTGGACCTAAGGAGGTGGAACCTTTGGATCCCACTAAAGGAGAACACAGACGGCTAAGATCTCCAGAGAGGAGGTCCTAAAGGCGAGATCCTAACAAGGGGAGGTGCAGCGGCTAGATCTCAACAAGGGGGAGGTCGAGCGGCTAGATCTCAACAAGGGAGGTCTGAGCGGCTAGATCTCAACAAGGGAGGTCCGAGCGGCTAGATCTCAACAAGGAGGTCTGAAGAAACAAAACCAAGCGTGGCTTGGGGGGCCAAAGAGGTTTTGAAACACAAAACCCGAGTGGGTCCTTGACAGAAAACCCCAAGCAAGGGAGAGGTTTGAACAAAGGGAGATGTGAGAGAGGTCGGGATCTCAAAGAGATTCAAACCAACAAGGAAGTTAAGAGAGAGAAGAGGCGAACCGGGGCACACAAAAAGGTTTGAGCACCACAACCCGAGGCGGCAAAGACACCACAGAGAGCCACAACCAAAGAAGGAACACCAACAACGACTTAGTTAAGGTTTGATTAATTCCAATTGAACTCTCCAGATTCAAAAATCTTAGGTTAAGCTTTGGATTCTCAATAAAGCCAAATGGTTACTTTTATTTTGAAAACTTGGCAAGGACTTAAAAGAAAACGGGACGTTACAATTTGCCTTTTAGCCACGGATAACAGAACGATACGTAGGTGGCACTGAACCCGAAGGAACACTCCCTAGCAAAGCCAATAATCACCTTAAAAAATGCAACAACAGCACAAGGGCATAAAGCAAATCAATATCGCTCCTACGCACAAACTCGACGTAATTAACCCCTCTTCATTGGACAACCCAACCACTGTCCCAGTGATCAAACAGTCATAACTTCTAATTCTGGAATCCAAATATAGAAAAACACATGAGTTCTTGAATCTAAACAAACGTTGCTACACTTTCCTATTTATGCAAATTCCCTGATTAAGTTGTCTAAGCCCACGTTTTTAACCCCGAAGGTCAAGCTGATGCACTACTGATCAGCAGGCTTATCAATTTTATATCTATTTTTATACAACATAAAAGTAGCAAATCTTACTACTTATAGAAATTATGGAAAATTAACTAACTTTACCAAGTTATTACCATAATTTAATTCGACCCTCTACTGTATGTAATAAATCCAACAACACAGCTACTACCAACGACGAGTGAATTTTGGACGGCAGCGCTCCAGAAGACGTAACTTTTACATCCCTCAACCAAAACCAATGTTCTTGAACTCTATGGAAATCTTAAAAAATAACCTGCAATATTCATAACATATCAAAGGTATGAAATAGGATGTAGATACCCCCAAACATCCTTCGCAACGCTCAGTAGCACATTGAACCGAAACATGGCATAACCAAAGCACTAATTTCCACTATAGATCTACCCTAAACATTGATTAAACGTCAATCTAACATTGCAAAAAAGGTTTCTAGATCGTTACCCCTCAAAATCAGATGTCGGAGATGACCAGAACATGAAACCCTAGTTTCCCTTCTTCTTCCTCTTCTCGCTGCTTCTTCCTTCTCCTTCCTTCTTCCTTGCTCTTCCTTGCTTCCTCCTCGGCAGCGCAGGTAGCAGCAGCAGCCGCCTTCGGCCAAGGCACGATAGCAAGGCAGTGGTAGCTTGGGCATATCGACCTAAGCGTGGCGAGCCTTGTGGGTAACTAGGGCATGGTAGCAACATCGCACATTTGCGATGGCGGGGGCTCATGGTGAGGGGTGGCGGCTAGGGTAGGGCCGGTGGTGAGGGGCATGGGGGTGCACTTGGGGCATCTGCCGAGTTTGGCTTGGATTTGGGTCGCCCCACCTAGCCCACCTTCCTCCTCCCCTCTTCTTTCTTTCATTTTCCTTAATTCTCTTTATAATTCTTTAATAAATAGGGCTATGGCACAACAACGGCGACAAGGCTTGCGATAGGGGGTGGCGGCTAGGACTAGGGCAGCACCCCTTCCCTCCCCTTTTGTGTGGCGCATGGGGAGCACGCATGCCGAGTCTAGCTTGGACTCAGGTGGGCCCTACCGCCCACCATTTCCTTGTCTCTTTTTTTCCTTATTTCTCTTTCTAATTCTTTAATAAACGGGGTATTAAATTGACTATTAATGCACTAAGTGGCTAAGATAAGCTCGACTTGCCTTCGTACTATTGGTTCAGGGCTAGACCATAACTGTTATGAATCATGTGGTTTCTTTCTGCTATGCTGAACCGAAAAAGAAAAAGAAAAGCTAGGTCCCATCTAGAGTTGTATTTCACCAATATAATCACATATATCTAATAAATCTCAATCGTTATAATATGTACCATCAAAAATCGATGATGTGGATCCTTCTCTTTTTATTCCGATTAACATGGTAATTTCAAGCCTTTGAGAATGAACATGGTGACTTTTTTCTTTGCTTTAATAAGATAATAATAATAATATATAGATAATCCCACATTTACTAGAATTGCAGAAAAGCCGAGCAAAAACATGAAGTGCCTATTAAGCCCTAAGATAAGTAACCATAATTGTGCAGCAGTATGGTTGGATTAAAGGTTCAAATAGTCTCCTTGAGCTTTGGGTGTAAACTCGAGCAAGAACCTTTTCCTTTCTCCTCTATGTAAATAGAGGTCTAGAGAGATATTAATTTATGAACTAAGTCTTTAGCAGCCACAAATAAAAGATTTGTTTAATCTTCTTCCTAGCAAGATTCGCAAAAACCAACTATCCCTAAGATAGCGTAATGTCCCAAAATTTGGGTTTTCAAAAATATTTACTGTAGTTTAGGTCCCTAAAAATTCCAACAATTTTCCTTGAATTAATAAAGCTTAATTAGGAATTTCTGAATTAAAAATATTTAATTTGACTAATGTAAACATCCATTAAAAGAAATTTTGTGTTAGTTGGGTTCCTTGTGCTCCAAGGAATTTTCCTATATTTTATTGGATTTTTCTAAATCTATGTGCTATTTATTTTGCCTCTTTTGGATTTTCAGCTTTTCTTTAATTCGAAAATCAAATTCCTGATTCTTAATCTCA
The DNA here is from genome assembly GCA_036346405.1 of Phyllostachys edulis. Taxonomy (NCBI): domain Eukaryota; kingdom Viridiplantae; phylum Streptophyta; class Magnoliopsida; order Poales; family Poaceae; genus Phyllostachys; species Phyllostachys edulis. Next base: position 27,548,726 of record CM070547.1, read on the forward strand.
GTGGACCGAATTTGGCTTGGCCCATTTCCTTTTCTTCCTTCCCCAGCCCAAACAGCCTTCAGCCCTGCCACCCACTTCCTTCCCAGTGCCAACCTATGCCCGCGTGCCAGCGCCTCAGCGCCCGTGACCGTGTCCGTCCCAGACACTGAGTCCGCTCCGCTGCCGCCTTCGACATCCGTTCCACGCACGCCTCCTCGTGCTATATATAGTCGTTGACCCTTGTACACTTGCTTCACTCCATCGTGCCACCCTTTATTCCCTAGTCGCCTCCGCCTGAGACGTCGTGAAGTGCAGCTGCCCATGGTTATCTTCTTCAAAGCTGGCGCCGCGCCATCGTCGATGTTCTTCGCCGTGGACCACCTTGAGCCGTGTCGACCGCGTCACTGACTCCGCCTCAATGTCCTCTACGCTTGGTGCTCACCCACCAAAGCTCTCGAGCTGAGATTCAGCATCGCCATCCTTGTCTTCTTCACCCGCGTTCGCGCCCGCGACGCCCGAAACACACCAAGATCATCTTCATTTTTTCTCTTCTTTGGCTGCCACTCTTCATCACCCCATTCTACCGCCACTGATGAGCTCCTGCCTTCATTGACCCCGTCATATTCATCCTCGTGCCGTGTCTACGCCGTGCGTGCCATCTCATCGTCAGGGCGTCCTCCCTCATCGTTTCCGTCGAGTAAGCCACCGCTACCACTGTCTTCCTCACCGCTAACGATTGCCGCCATTCCTCATCGTCGCACCCGCGTCACTACCTTCGCCTCGTCGTCCTCTTTACATTTTGCTCCTTTGTGGATATCATGGGGATATGTGCATGATCATAGGATGATGATACAATTGGCAATGGCATTTGCGGTTTGTCAAATCTCGTGTTTTCGGCAGAGTTTCAGTTCTATCAGGTCATTGGCGGTCAGACCGGCCATGTCTCGAGGGATTTATTTCTGGTTAAGTCGAGGCGATTAGGCCGGCGAGCAGCGGTCGACCAATTTTGACTTGATTAAATCGAGTTGTTTGGCGATGCTTGTTGGGTTAGCAGGGCATGGGCTTAAGTGCATATGTGTTGCATGTTGCATGTTTTCACTAACGTGGGTCAAGTTGTGAAGAACTTATTCCCAGATTCGATTTGCTTGTCTATTGGTGTGCAGGTTGCTTGGAGGTCAACGACGGTCAACGGCGAGGAGGATCGGGACTAAGCTTGGAGAGCTGAGGTCCAGAACGATCAAGGATGCCGGGTGAGGTCAATGGACTCAAGCGTGGCGCAGAATGGACAAGGATGACCGAGCAGGCGATTGCACTGGCCCGGTTGATCAAGCGGTGCGGGGTGGTGCAAGTGCCATGGTGGTCGGTGGGAGCGGGAGGAGAACTTGCCGACACGATGAGAGCAGCTGAAAAAACCTACGTGGCGAAGCATGGATGTGTTTCAAGCGATTTAGACTCGGTCTTGAAAAAAGATTGAGAAGGGGTATTTTGGTAATTTCACCAAATACCGCCTCTGTGACCTTGAGCTAAACCGCGACGCAAGACAGTGCGTGGAGAAGCGGTTTAGGTCAAGAAGAAGTTGAAGACGGTGCTTTAAAATGCTTGCGTATGTGACCCGTTTGTGTTGGGCCTTAACGGGAGCCCATTAGGGTTAACTCTCTAGAAGCTAGGCCTCCATATAAATAGGGGTGGTCTGCTGTCAAAGCGATCCCCAAGCACTTCATTTTGTAAACCCTAGTGCGGTGTTAGGGCATTAGAGAAAGAGAATAGGCTTAGGGTTTTAGAGAGTTGAGTTGAGTTGTGTGCTCATGGATTGAGTTTTGTTCTCCATGGATGGAGTGGCTGTAAACCCTCTCAACCTCAAATCAATCTATGGATGATTTTCCAAAGATGAGTCTCTTTTGTGTTCTTGCTCTATATTTGAGATTTTGAAGGGTTCTTTGATATATTGCTTTTTGGTTAGTTTCGTGCCCTCTTCTACCTTGCTGTGACATGTGGGAACATATATAAGATTACCTAGATCATCAATCTCCCACGAGCAAGGTTTTGATCAAGTTTTCATTTTTGCCCGGTTTTGAACCTTCCTTTGGTAGAATGGAAAAAGGTCGAAACTTTGACGTGGATCCACTCAATCTCTGCTTGGAATAGGTTCCTAATATCCTTAGGAACATGCGTTCCAAATTTGGTCAAGTTTGGCCGTGTAGATCAAAAGTTAGACCGATTTTCATTTTGGTTTTGGGCTGTCTGCACTGTTTCTAGTTAGGAGCGGTCGGACCGATCCTATAATGCCGGTCAAACCGCCCGTCGGTCTGACTGAATTTTTGCTGGCGGTCTGACCGATTTCCAGATTAGGGTTTGGTCTTTTTGTTCCTTGCTTTGGGGATTTTGGTTTGGATTCAACACAAGTCTTCTACTGTTCTTGGTTGTTGATCTTCATAGCTCTCATAGCTATTGAAGTGAACCTGGTGTTGAATCTAAACGAGGTGAAAAATAAGGCGAGCTCCTATTCACCCCTCCTCTAGTCGCCTTTCCGGTCCTACACCCTTCTTGTCCTCCACCATGATCCCCAACGTCGGCGACTGTCACAGGTCTTAGCGTCTCTGTTGCCACCGGTGCCACGTGTTACGACCCAGGATTAACACTCCTAAATCCCTTGTGTATTACTGAACTAGTTCCATGATTAGTGGCTAGCTCACACAGTAAACAAATATGGTAACATCCATAATCGCAAAGCTTATTTAATAAATTTCAGAGTTGATTACCAGAAAACTTACGAGCCAACAATAAAGAACACAACGGAAGATGAAGAAGAAGTAGTAGAGCTCAGCTAATCGCCCACGAAGCAATCGGTCGGGAGTAGCGGCCTAGTCATCGAGATCTCTAGCAGTTGCAAAATCCTTCTCCTCTTAACAACATTTTATTAAGCAAGAGTGAGCACAAACAACCATGATCCGCAACTTACACCCAATAACAGAATTATAATGCATGCAGGTGTAACACCCTGGATTTCCATTCTTTACTCATTCTGTAAAGTGATTATTTGTTCTCCCGACAGTTGATCCGATGTTGTTTCTCATGATCGTCGTGTCGGCAAGATTGATCTTTTCCTAGGAGTTCTATCTTATTGGAAAAGGCATCACTCATTTATTCACTTGGTATTTTGGATAATAAAAATTTTCCTATTGCAAGTTCTTTGTCTGTGGAATTTGGCCAATGTACTTCTTTTGGGAGTAAATTGGCGTTGAAGTTTAATGCATCTTCTTTAGGAAAGAAAGTGTCAAAAGCCTTTTGTAACGTTTTGTTGTGTTAAGTGAGAGGTTGCAAGTATGGAAGATAATGGACAATGTATGAGTTATGAAGTTGGGTCTATAGCATGGTGCATAATCGATCTTAACCAAGATCCTTGGAAGTAAATGTGATTAATTTGTTGTTGTCGTAGAATAATTACATGATGAACTTGTTTAAAGCTATATCTAAGGTTGGTTAAAATTTGGGTTGCATTGTGAATCCTTTGTTTTCAGTTGAGTTCGATTATTAAAGTTGTTTAAAATAAGTTGTGTTCTGCGTCCTGCTTAATGGGCGAAGATAGAACGGCGTTCCATATGCTTGTGCACAAAATTTGTGGTTTGGTACCAAAGGAAGGATATCCCAAGGTACATTGGGTTGTTTCTAGAAATTGTGGAGATTTTTGAAGTTGGCAAATCGCTAGGACCGTATTGAGTCCATGCACGGAGTACGCATCGTCTTGTTTGTTCTAGTGCTGAGTGGGTACCAGAGAGGTCCAAAGTTTGAAGTTTCACGGGAGCCGCTGACCTTCGAGTAGCATCCTGTGCGTTTTTAGAGAGGTCAAAGCGAGTGCTAAGGCACAAGTCGTTGGTTTGTGTCAAGGTGCCTTTGTCCTATTAGTCCGAGAGAGAAGTGACCTGCGAGTTGGAGTCTCGCTTGTGCAAGCACATATCCAGAATTATTCGCTGCAGGTGCGTGGTAATGTTAGTAAGTTTTTAGCTGTGATTATTCTTTGGCTTAAGCGCGGTTAGAATTTGGGGTCGAATTCTATTTTAAGGGGGGTAGAATGTAATACCCCAAAAGTATTAGAAAGAATTATTGGGAGAGAGTTAGTTGAATTAAGAAAAGGACCAAATGGAAAATAGTTAATTAATCAGTTAAAGAAGGGTTAGCAGTAAGTTTTGGGCAGCTTTGGCCAGGGCCTCAGGCCCATGGGCATTCGGCCCATAGGTGGGAGGGAGGAGGCCGGCCATAAGGGGGGCCAAACCCTAGGCCGCCCCCTCCCCTCTCCCTTTGGCCACCCCCACCTCTCCCATTGGCCACCGCCGCCACCCTCCTCTAGCTGCCACCTTGTTGTAAGAATAATTCATCCATCATACTAATGGGGCCCGCCTGGCGGAAGACTCGCATACAAGTTCAAGAAGTGCGATGCAGCTCTGAAAGCTGTTGTACCCCTCACTTGTACTCATAGTATAGCCAACCCCTAAGGGGTATTTTGGTCATTTGTACAGGCTTGGGAGCCTATAAATACCCCATGTATCCCTCCTTTCAAAGGGATGGCTCTCTTGAGCAATAAAGAAATATGTTCAAGCTGGTGAGTCCTCGGGGCTCCTCTAGGAGGTAACCCAGATTGGCTCACCGGCGAGAATAGGGACGGTCCTCTCGGACCCCGAACTGTATAAATCCTCGTGTCATTTTACTCTCGTGGGCGATGGCCCGTCGAGGCGCCAACGTCCACCCCACTCGTGTTTGGTTTTACACCTACAACATTGGCGCCCGGCCGTAGGGGCGTAGCTAATCGATAGAAGGCTATGGCTCCTACCAAGAAGTACTCAAGTCCACGAGGCCTCCTCTGCTCCAGGCGTAAGGAGCCCACAGACGTCGGTCCGTTCGAAAAAGCCCAAGGCATGGGTTATCTTGGAGATCGGGGCTGTTCATCCCGGGGACGAACAACGTCTGCGTATTCCTGCTACCAAGCATCCTCGCCTCCATTGCACCGGCTAACGTGGTGTTTGGCCCGAGCAAGAGGCTAGAAATGTCGTTGAAGCTCGGGGCCATCCATAGCTCCTAGGGGCCTCGGCGCCGCTAATTGCAAAGCAATGGTGGAGGCAACCGCAAGGCGGTGGTGGACTACATGATGGCCACATATCGTACTCCCGGCTGACCCTCGGCCACGTCTCCCGCTCCCAAAGACCGCCGGTTCAAGTGGCCCTTGACACGGCAGCGGGGAATTTTCCTCGGAGGAGGGCGAGGACATCCTTACAACCTCCTCCACTCACCCTGGCGGTGATGAGCAGGGCTCCTTCTTGGCCGATGCACCCGCCAAACTCACGGATGGGGAGGAGCTCGGCCCATTCCATTGCAATTCATCCGTCGTGACCTCAGGGCCCGAGTTCATACCCTCTGGGCAGGCGCTCCACGACCTCCCTCCAAGCTCCTCACTTTGGGCAAATGCGCCTACACCCGGAGATGGTGAACCAACTCCCACCAGTTAGTGCTGGGCTCCATCCCCAAGGTGCTACATGGCCAGGGGCGACTAGGGAGCCCGTCGGACCAAAAGATGTCCCATTTACGGCCGCAATGAAAGGAGGAGCAACCCAAATCAAGGAGACGGGCACTGGTGTGCCTACCACAAGATGAACAAGCATGATACAAACGAGTGCCGTCAGTACGCCGCTGAAGTAGCGAAGCTCCTCGAACACGGCCCCAGGCCGCGCCGAGCGTCGCCACCACATCCCACGGTTGCCGAGGCGATGCCCCTTCAGGCAGTTCCACCACCCCAGGCATAGGCCCCTGGTGATCTACCCCTCGGGCAGCGCTTGCAAGATGCTGAGCATGAACTCTCCTTCCAAATACCGCAAAGACAAGTAAATGTCATAATTGGGGGCTCGGCCTCCGGGCATGCATCAAAACGACAACAGAAGGAGTACGCCCGAGAAATCAACGTCGTGGGGGTGGCTCCTCAAAGCGTCCCTCCCAAATGGGCAAGCATTTCTCTTAGCTTCACAGCTGATGATACACAAGGCTTAAGGTTCCCTCATGATGACGCCCTCGTAGTAACTGCCACAATATCCAATTGCGAGGTCTCCCGCATCAATGTCGATGAAGGCTTCTATCTGAGTGTGCTCAAGGAACTATGGGAGTCATGCGGGGGCTATCATCCTGGCATCCTGCTGCCATCCGATCACCCTCTCGCCGGCTTCGTGCCAGGAAAATCCATTGAACCCCTTGGGAGGATCGAACTCCTCATGACATTCAGATCATAGGAGAATCACCGCACGGAAGCCGCCAGGTTCGATATCGTTGACATCGAGTCCCCATTCAATGCTATCATGGTAAGGGCAACTCTCAACCGCTTCTGTGCAGCGGTACATCAAAAACTACCTGTGCTTAAAGATACCAAGCCCTCGCGGGGTCATTTCCATGAGGGTGATCAAGACTTAGCTCATTGTCTATACCATAAGCGTGACCAACTCGGCGACATCAACTTTCTCGAACCCAAGGAGTCAAAGGAGGAAATACCCTTGCCGCCTCTCTCATCAAGGCACACCAGGGCGTACCCCTCAGACGAGGTGCTCCCTTAAGCCTCGTTCGGAGGACCCGCAGGAAGTACGACTCTTCGACCAGGATGACCCGCGGTCTCTTAGAATCGGGGTCGTTATCCCGGGCAAGATGGAGAGAGGGCTAATGGATTTCTTTCGCGTGGACACCGTCAGACATGACACCTCTTTTGGATGTTCATGAGGGCCTCTGCACCTATCACATCACGCCAAGGGCAACCACAACAAAAACATTTTGCCAAGGCTTCTATCGGCTCACAATGGAGCAGAATGCCTCGGCAGCTCAGAAGCGCGAGGATGTAAAGATGGCAGCCAATCACAACGATCCCGCTAATCCCCTGCGCACCATACCAATCACCTGGCCTTTTGCCCGATGGGGAATGGACCTGCTCAGGCCATTCCCACCGGGCAAGGGGGGCTACAAGCGTGTGATAGCATCAGTGAATTACATCACCAAATGGGTAGAGGCGGAGCCCCTAGTCTCCATCACACCTTGCTCCATGATGGCGTTTCTTTGGAAGAATATCTTCTGTTGCTTCGGTGTTCCTAAAGAACTCACGGTGGATAACGATACCCAATTCGACGCTCCGACCTTGATTCTGTAACTCCATTGGGACCACCCTTCGCTTTGAAGCAGTGGCTTGTCCAAAACCAGCGGGGCGTGGGAAGAACCAATGGGCTAGTCCTGCAAGGAATATGTTGCCGCTTTGAAACAAGTGCACTCAAGCGGGAACCCGGCGGAAGAGCTCCACGGCATCCTATGGGGCTTGCTCACGACCCCGATTCGCGAAGAAATCCACAAGTTTTACACTTAAGACTCTACTGTATGCCCCTTGTGGCATACAGTAGAGATGTAAACACCATCTTACTTAATGCAATGAAGACGTGAGGTTCCTACATGATAGCACCATTTATGCAATTATGGCTGGATCGAGGGTAGTCCTTAACCATTTGTTGTTGAGGGTCGACACATGTTGAGAATATCCTCTCAATTTTGTGCTCATTGGCGATTGAGAGGTTTGCCTTCTGACACGCTGCAATAAGATAGGCTGCTCCTAACACGCTGCTGTTAGGAAGCAGACCCGTCCTACAAGTCTCGCTTGTCTTGCACAACCTCTCGCTAACCCTTCCTGTGAAGGATGTCACCCTCGTGGTGCGTGGGGTGTCACGACCTCATGGTCTCCCTAACAAAGTCCATGGTGGCTTGGGCGTCAATCGCCTCCACCATGGCGGCTCGTGGTCCTCTGGCCCTAGGGCATGGCGACCACCCTCGTGGTGCGTGGGGCGTCACGACCTCCGCGGTCTCCCTAACAAAAGTCCATGGTGGCTTGGGCGTGCATGCCGCCTCCACCATGGCGGCTCATCCCTCTGGCCTAGGGCATGGCGACCACCTCGTGGTGCGTGGGGCGTCACGACCTCGCGGTCTCCCTAACAAAGTCCATGGTGGCTTGGGCGTCCGTCGCCTCCCACCATGGCGGCTCGTCCCATCGCCCTAGGGCATCGAGACCACCCTCGTGGTGCGTAGGGCGTACGACCTCCGTGGTCTCCCCTAACAAAAGTCCATGGTGGCTTGGGCGTCCGTCGCCTCCACCATGGCGGCTCGTGTCCTACTGGCCCTAGGGCATGAGCGACCACCCTCGTGGTGCGTGGGGCGTCACGACCTCCGCGGTCTCCCTAACAAAGTCCATGGTGGCTTGGACGTCCGTCGCCTCCACCATGGCGGCTCGTGTCCTACTGGACCTAGGGCACGAGCGACCACCCTCGTGGTGCATAGGGCGTACGACCTCTACGATCTCCGCTAGCGAAAGTCCATGGTGGCTTGGATGCCCGTCGCCCCACCAGGGCGGCTCGTGTCCTACTAGACCTAGGGCATCAGCGACAACTTTGGTCCAGTACCAAGTTGATGGATGTGCTGAGGACTCGTCCTCCTTAGGCTCCAGGCCACGTGCCGAACGACCCCCGGGTCCCCACAGGCATAGCTCCATTGCTTCACAAGGGTTAACCATTCTCATGCATTCCCGATCACCATAAAAAACCCACCTGCGGGGTAAAAGGGCTCCATCGCCCTCATAGTTCGGCGCCCCACGACTTAGCCTCGTGGGCGTCACCGGCGTGCCCGTGACTTACTGTTGAAGGCACACATCCAAGGTGCCCATCAGTTAGCCTCATGGGCACCTCCAAGTCCACTAGGGGCTACAACCTCTAGCGGCCATTTGGTACGCCACGACTTAGCCTCGTGGGCGCCCTTCCGGTGTGCCTGTGACTTAGTGCTGTGGGTACACCTTCTAGGTGCACATGAGTTAGCCTCATGAGTGCCTCCAAGTCCACTGGGGGGCTACCACCCCTGTGGGCCATTCGGTGCCCCACGACTTAGCCTCGTGGGCACCCCTCCGATATGTCCATGATTCGGTTTCATAAGCGGCTCAAATCATCTACCATCGACTGACTCGAATATCGATCAAGGACTATCATGCTCGCATAAGGCTATCACCTCGGAGATCTTAGTATATAAAGTGATGGGACTCTACTAGTCTCTCGGCAGCGACTTGATCAAGCGCTCATGTCAAGCGAATGTTATCTTGCTACAAGAAATAAGTGTTGACCATTCTCTCTTTCTGTGAGAAGCTCGTGTTATCTACCTATCCTCGCAGCGTCTCTAGCTCGGTGAGGCGATTACGAGGAGTTCTACTGATAAGCGTCATCAAGCAGCGGAGCAAGAGGAGGACGACTTAGCCTCTGGCGGCTTAACCCGGCCGCACCGCTAGCCTCGAAGGCTATGCCTCGGCTCGGCGGCCTCGCGTCTAAGACCCGCTTACATAGGCTTCGCTTGACGCACCGGCCTCGAAGGCTATGTCTCGGCTCAGCGGCCTCGCGTCTAAGACTTCACCCCCACTTAGGCCCGGCCGCGCCCGGCCTCGAAGGCTATGCCTCGGCTCGGTGACCTCGCGTCTAAGACTTTGCCTACTTGCAAACCCGCTGACCGCACGCCCGCCTCGAAGGCTATGCCTCGGCTCAACGGCCTCGCGTCGAAGACTTCGCCTACTTAGGCTTCACTTCGACGCACCGCCGCCTCGAAGGCTATGTCTCGGCTCGGCGGCCTCGCGTCTAAGACTTCGCCCGCCAGACTTCGGCTCAAGCGCACGCCGGCCTCGAAGGCTATGCCTCGGCTCGGCGGCCTCACGTCTAAGACTTCGCCCACTTAGGCTTCACTTGCCGCACCGCCACCTCGAAGGCTATGCCTCGGCTCGTGACCTCGCGTCTAAGACTTTGCCTACCAGGCCGCCCGGCCGCACCGCCCGCCTCGAAGGTTATGCCTCGGCTCAGCGGCCTCGCGTCGAAGACCGCTGCCAGGCCGCCGGCTTGCGCCGGCCTCGAAGGCTATGCCTCGGCTCGGCGGCCTCGCGTCTAAGACTTCGCCCACTTTGGCTTCGCTTCGACTCACCGCCGGCCTCTCGTGCGTTCGCGTGTGCGTTCGCGCGTGCCCTCACGTCGAAGCCCTCGCGTTCCCTCACGCGTGCCCTCACACCGAGCATTCTTATTTGCCCTTGGGCACCCAAGGGACAAGGGGCTACTTGTCAAGAATCCGACCACCTCCGTCGAAAATGATCTATACCGACAAGTGCGCACAAGGGCGTCGTGAGCCCTTGCCGGGCAACAGCTACCAACCCACTAGAAGTGGTTTGAGGTCATTGGATACTTCGACGCTACACACGCGCGTGTTCTGCAGACATCCTTGACTACACCCGTGCCTGCGCCCTCGCGGCGCGGCGGCCGGATGTCGAGTGCTCTGGCGATGTGCCGGCGGTTCTCCAAGACTAGTCGTCGGCCGCGTGCTTTTCTCAAGTGAGTCCTCGAAAAGAGAACATAGAAAGTTGGAGTTTTCAGTTTTGATCTTTGTATTATGCAGATTACAAGCTCAACCGAAGACAAACGATCACATACATCTGGGCCCTCATGGTGCCCTGCGCCCTGTGCGCCCACACCCTCGTGGCGCCGCGCCCTCGCGGTACCCTCGAGGCCTCGCGCCATCGGGGCCTTGGGGCCTCACGCCCTCGCGGTGCCCTCAGGGCCTCGTGCCCTCGGGGCCTTAAGGCTTCACGCCCTTGCGGTGCCCTTGGGGCCTCGAGGCCTCACGCCCTCGCGGTGCCCTCAGGGCCTCGTGCCCTCGGGGCCTTAAGGCTTCACGCCCTCGCGGTGCCCTTGGGGCCTCGAGGCCTCACGCCTTCACGGTGCCCTCAAGGCCTCATTCCCTCGTTGGGCCCTCGGGGCCTCGCGTGCCTTCGTAATGCCCTCACGCCCTCGGGGCCTCGAGGCCTCGCACCCTCGTGCGCCCTCATGCCCTCGGGACCTCGCACCCTTCGTGCCTCGCACCTTCGTGCCCTCGGGGCCTCGGGGCCTCGGGGCCTCAGGACCCTCGAAGTCTCACACCCTCGTGCCCTCGGGGCCTCGCACCCTCGTACCCTCAGGGCCTCGGGGCCTCGGTGCCTCGGGATTCTCAAAGCCTCGCGCCTTCGTGCCCTCGGGGCCTCAGGACCCTCGAAGCCTCGCACCCTTGTGCGCCCTCGGTGCCTCGTGCCCTTAGGGCCTCGAGACCCTCGAAGCCTCGAAGCCCTCGTGACCTCGCACCCAAAGCCACATCATACACGGCCGAGAAGTGTCTGGCGCCCTAACAGTTTGGTTCTGAGTTCAGCGAAGACAAACAGATATACACACAAGGGACCAGCATACAGCGGCGGCTCCTGCAACATCACCTAGCGAATCAAGCCGCAATTCACGAATGATCGGTACTTAGAAAGCGAAGTCCATAATAAACTACACATGCATGTCCAAGATAGCGGTTAAGAAACGGACATATGGCACGCTAGAAATATCTCAACAACGAGTGGTTTTTTCGTGCGAGCGTGACTTCCCCAAATAATTGTCGCATTAGCGGTAGCCGGCCGAGCAAGGTCTTGCACGGAGAAGGTCGTGAGATCTTGAGTGCTTGGGCGCCAATGGGGCGGGGGCCTCGGCCGCGGCGAGATGGCGCTTCGTCGTGGCCGTCAACCTCACGGGTCAAATTCAGCGAGGCGGATCTCGCCATCCTCGGCGAGGTGTTCGCACCTCTTGAGTTCATGCTCCCGGCGGCCGGGGCTCTCCTGCCGGCTTGCTCCGCACCCTCGACAGCAATGCTGGGGTTGTCGGCCGTGATTTCCTCATGCTCTCCCTTTGATCGACTCTAATGCCTCCTCCCGAGATCGCGCTGGATGCCCCTGTCGTCTTCACGAGTCCTCCGGGCCTTGAGCCGCCTCTCTCGGCGACCACATCAAGCCGCTCGGCTGGCGTCTGGCGCTCTCGTCCAGCTCAGCGCCCGCGCCGCCGCGCCAAGCATGGCGACCTCGCCCAACCATGGGGGAAACACGGAGGACCGGGGCTCATGGTGGCGGCGGAGGGCCTGTGGCCTAGCGAGGCGGCGGACTCGGAGGGCATAAGCGGTGAGTCTGGTCGGTTCTTGGCAAGTAGTCGGGCCTTGAGGCAGCATGGGCGCATGGCGGCGACGGGAGGCGCTGGATCGGCCGTGGGCGCGCTATGTGATGGCGTGTGTAGCAGGCAGAATGGCGCCAAGCAAGGCCAGTCGGGTCGAGATCTTTGGGATCAAAGGCGCCAGAGCAAAAATCTCCATGGAGGAAGAAAGTGAGAAATGGGGAGAGGAATGGAGGAAGTAAGGGGAATAAGTTCAGATGTGGAGCTGGATATTACGACCAAGCAAATGGAAAGAGAGAACAAGATAAAAAAGAGCTCCTTGGATTCCCTAGGGGCATTGAAAATATCGTGGTTACCTTGGATTCCCTTAACTTATACCACAGCATATCTCATGTGAAAAAGAAAGCAAAGCCTAGACACCTACTTCCTCTGAGGTACCAACATGAGATCCTCTATGACCCTAGCTACTGTGGCCTTGGTTGGCGTATATCTGTATATATACACAAAGGTATGGCCTCACAAGGAACTCACGGTAGAGAAGGTGCAGCATCACCCTTTCGGACGCAATCACCATTCAACTCTACCGGAATTCTTCTGAAGAATCGAACTCTACATAAAAGACACAATTCAAGACTGCCCCTTTCGACGTTTCCCCTAAAACGCGAAGGGGCAGGGGGGGCTATTGTTGTAAGAATAATTCATCCATCATACTAATGGGGCCCGCCTGGCGGAAGACTCGCATTCAAGTTCAAGAAGTGCAGTAACGCTCCTGAAAGATTGTTGTACCCCTCACTTGTACTCATAGTATAGCCAACCCCTAAGGGGTATTTTGGTCATTTGTACAGGCTTGGGAGCCTATAAATACCCCATGTATCCCTCCTTTCAAAGGATGGCTCTCTTGAGCAATAAAGAAACATGTTCAAGCTGGTGAGTCCTCGGGGCTCCCTCTCAGGAGGTAACCCCGTTGGCTCACCGATAGGAATAGGACGGTCCTCTCGGACCCCGAACTGTATAAATCCTCGTGTCATTTTTACTCTCGTGGACGATGGCCCGTCAGACGGCCGACGTCCACCCCCTCACTCGTGTTTGGTTTTTACACCTACAACACACCCCAAGTCCCCTGGCCGCCTCCCTGGTCCCTGTGCCTCCCCCTGCTGCTAGCGAAGATCGTCCACCTCCTGCTGCCTACCGAGTGGGGAGAAGAAGGAGGTCGCATTCATGGTGTCCAACCAAGAAAGGAGAAGAAGAAGGAAGGGAGGGAGGGGAGAAGAGAGGGAAGGGGAGAGATCGCAAGCTAATTCGTGATCTTCAGTGGTTCGTCAAGGGTAAACTCGATCCCCACTGGTTTAGTAGCGAATTTGTGATTTTATTCAATATTGGTATTTAGATCTGTTAGAGCAGATAGGTTTGGCCGACATTTTTGATAGGGTTAAGTGCAGAATCTGTCCTAGATGTCTTCTATAGAATTGTAGGCGATGTTGATAGCTTTCCGTAGAGGGCTAGATCACGTCGTTTGGACAAGCGGTTCAAAAGTTATGAATTGTTTAGCGCTGCTGTTCTGTAATTCTGCAGTATTCCTGACAGTTAATGGTAATTGAACCGTAGCAAATAGTTAGGTGCATTGTTAGGAGATCTCACTATAACGAAAAATGTAGATAATTTCTTAGCTTTCCAGAAAGCTAAAGATAATGAAATTTTGATATATATACTGAAAGTTATGATGGTTTTCAGGTCGCTGTCCAGAAACCCTGACGTGAAATAGTTGCTCTGTTAATAAGTTTGGTAAGGGTATTAGATGGCCAAATCTGGAAGGCTCACCAAATAGGTTTAGGTGGGAAATTTGATAATATTTCTAGAAAGTCTAAGAACGCGTCATTTGGATCTCAGATAAAAAAAGTTATGGATTTTAGAATGTGACTGTCCGGTAAGGGAACAATCGACTGTTTAAGATTTTTGGAGTTGGGTTGCGTTAGAGAATGTAGCGATTTCGTAATTGCTTCTAGTTTTGTTTTGTCCAATATTATTGTCTTAGCATGCTTATTAAATATGTTCAGGTGGGGGATTGGTCTCGGGGGCAGCGCCCTCTTCATGTCCTCCGTTCTCGCACGGTTAAGACAAGTACTTGTTCGCTAGATTTATTCTGAGTGAATGGTCTTGTTTGCTAGTATTGTGAGTATATGTGATATTCATGGATGCTAGAGTGTTATGGATGTCAATGATCATGTTTATTAGTGTTGTGAAAATATGTATTATTCATGGATGCTTGAATGTTATGAATGTCTTTGAACATAAATGATAGAAGTATGAATAAGTTTATTCATATGTGATGTTGCTGATAATGCATGATTACGATGATTTAAGATTTGTTCATATGCATTATGCTGACATATTGAAGACTTGGTCTCGTGGTGACCAAGCATTTGTTGAGGTCCCCGTCATGAATATGATGGGCTTATGGCCCCTACACTCGTGGAGTGTGGACTTAGGTCCCCATACTTGTAGAGTATGGACAATGGTCCCTGTGCTAGATGGCATAGGCATGGGTATGCATCGATGGATGCATACTCGCATCATTGGTAAAATGCAAAAGAGAAGAGAAAAGAAAGTGCATTTGAGCATCTTGCATAGCATGAGCATATAGCATGTTTATTATGAAGATTTGTGGATGATTGTTGATGATTACAATTTTTTATGTTATTATTGCCATTTATTGTACTTGTTAAGTCTTGGGACTCACTCTTGCTACTGTTGTGGTTTTTAGGTACCCATTACAAGAACGGCATGCATGGGAGGGAATAACTTTTAGAGCAGTTGCACAATGGCACAAACCATTCACATTAAATTGGTTGGAATATTGATTTTGTATTTGTGTAGTCTAGTTAAGGAATTTTTTATGATTACTCTCTTTGCTTGGAATAAATTGTAATAAAGGTGATTAGAGGATTTTGGATGCTCTTTGGATTATATCTTAGCTATTTAGCATGCTATAGATGAGATAGTGATGATTAGCATAGTTTTGGATGTCACTTAACTATTGGATGTTGGATTTATTTAAATGTGTTATATTTAACTGTTGGGACCTCTGGTATAGTTAACTATACAGGGAGGTTCTACCAAATTTTGTAAAATATCTTAGTTTTAAATTATTAGTTTATTAGTTTAGTAACATTCTAGGCTCATGTTGAAATTTGGGTGTTACATGGTGTTTGATAGCGTGCCTTGTAAAATTGTTATTTGATAGTATGATATTATTAAAAAGGTTTGTTTCAACCTTGTGGCTTGTGTTTTTGGAAAGTTTTAGGATGAAGTAATAATGTTTGATGATTCTTGGTAAGAATGTATGATTTCGATGTCAACAAAATTGTCGGTAATGTGAGAGTGATGTTGATTCACTTATAGAAAGTAATTTGGCGCCTTCGTGATAATGTGTAAATGAAAATATTCTGTGTTTTGTGTTCATAATCTTTTGGAGTTCACGATTTATGTGGTAGCTGAATTTGGTTTGAGCATAGTGACGTGTTGGAAAGTTCAATTGGTTCATGTGATTTTGTCTTAAGAGCTTATCTTGTTTGAGTTGGCAAAGTGATGTAGTAATCATAGAAAATAACCTTTCTTGTTAAAGGAAGGAGTGAAGTAGAAGTATTTGAGATTGAAGTCAAGTTTTGTAACTTGCGGATTATTTGGTTGTGCCTAAACTTTCTGCTTTTGCCCGATAAGTGTTTCCCAATTTTCAAAGGCAATACTTTCTTCTCATTTGAGGTTTGATATTCTCTTCGTGTGGGATTTGTGCGCCCTCATCTGTGGACTTCCCTTATATTTTCTGAGTTCATTGCCTAATTGACTATTTCCATTGGTCCTATGTTTACTATGAGTGGTAAATATTTTTCTACGTACTGAAAATTGTTTCCATTTACCTCTACTTTTGAGAAAGGACTAATTGATTCGTTTTACAAGGGTCTTCTAAAGTGTATAGAGACAACTGGATAGTGGTGGTCAAGTAAATTATTTTGTGAGACTTTGGGTGCCAATTTATTTAAGGTGCATAAGAGGATGAACTGATTTCATGCTATCATTCTTGTAGAGAGTTTGTTTTAAATAAAATGATTCTCTTTGGAGCTAAACTATTTACATTGTTGTAATTATCAGAATCTATACTAAATTGTGATCCAATATCTTCTTGTTCTTGTTGGTGGATTACTGGAAATATCAAAAGTTTGGGGATCTTGATCGATTGTTTAAAGTATTGGGATTGTGTAAATTACAAGGTTGAGAAAGTGGCCCGAATGGTGTGGTTTAGTGAGTGTCCAAGATTGGTTGTCGGACCCGGGATTAACACCCCAAATCCTCTGTGCATTTCTGAACTAGTCCCGTGATCAGTTGCTAGTTCACACAGTAAACAGATATGGTAACATCCATAAATCGCATAACTTTATTAATAATCAACAGAGTTTATTACAACAGGGGCTTACAAACCAACAATAAAAACACAGCGGAAGACGAAGAAGATGTAGTAGAGTCGATTAATCCGCCACGAGCAATCGGTCGGGAAGCGGCCCGATCGTCGAGATCCACACCGATGATGAAGTTCTTCTCCTCTAAAATTTGTTTGCAATAAGCAAGGATGAGCACTACTACCGTGCTCGCAAGTTACACCCGTCAAATAACAGAATGACATGCATACATGGATGTAACAAAGGATGGCTTAATATGGTTCTTTTTGCATAAAGTAGCATTTCCTTTAAATACTTGTACTAAGTTCCAAAGCAGTTATCCAATAATTAAAATTCATTTTCTAAATCAATTTTATAGTCAGATGACATTCACACATGAATGGTGAAGGATACCCTCCTATCACAATGGCTAACCGCCCAATTCCCATTTGGATAAACCAGTTGATAAAGTCTTTTTAAAACAAATTCCAAGTCTAACTTTGAGTGGCTTTGCTAGCATGTCCATGATCATGACGCTGCTATTGAATAGTTTTACACTCTGCAGAGGTTGTACACTTTACCCACAAGACATGACTTCTCTAGTTTGTTCGGCATATATCTATGCCACCGCTCACTACCTTAGGTAGCGATCTGGAGCACATGACAAAGCCTTTACAATGCGCCATCCCACATGATCCACCCGTTAAGGTTTCGCATCCGTCCTTGGATAGAAATCCGCAGAGTTTGTAGGGCCCCTCTTATGCCGATGGGACTAACGAGGTCATATCGACCAGCCATCCGAGATGGACCCACACAATCCATGGGATTGACCGCGATGGCACTTTGCAAATTAGTCAGCCAGGTCCCCTACCCATACTCAGGACATGTGGTTGCACGATATGGCATAGCCCATTATAGGCATAGCAAAGGAACGCTCAAAGGCCGGTCCTCAATTGACTTGGGCGACTTTCCACAAAACCCATGGGCCTCGATCATGGAAATGACTCGATCCCGTGCATTAACATGCACATTCCAAACAACCATTTCGCCCAAGTACAAACCATAATTTTATTTTATTTTTCTCAAATTCATTTACAACAAAACTTCCATGACAAACCAATGCCATGGATTCTTAAACAATATTTGATTTTTGGCTGAAAGTTTCCCAAATCAAACATTTTTGGGTCTAAGCATTGCTAAGCATAATCTTTCTCAAAATGTTCTAGTTCATACTATTGTATCAACTAGATTTTATCTAGGGTGAGGGTTAAATGTCCAAGACTTGTCAAGAACGAGATCAGTATGTAAACCATCAATATTGTGATAATTTAATCTTTAGTAATCCAATATCCTTTAGACCAATCTACACCATATAGGTCTATTTCTATGATTCAACTTCAAATGATCCAATATTTAACTATAATCTAATTTTATAATCTGATATCCATCAATCCAATGATTATGTAATCCTATAATCAAATTTGTAGATAATCGATATCCAATAACAATCTATTTCTAGAATCGATATCAATAATTCAAGATGTCGACTATAGTGTCTATCTATCATCCAATCTTTATTAATCCAACATCAACAATTATCTACTTCTAAAATCCTATATTCAATAATTGTTTATTTCTATAATCCAACCATAATAATCATGTTTTTCTAATAATCCAACATCATTCAATCCGATAATCCAATAATAATCTATGTCTATGATTGACATCTAATATCCAACAATCATACAACTCTAATAATCCCACATCCAACCATATTATATTTCTACAATTCATTCTTAATAAGCCAATATCAATAATTATCTATTTACGTAATTCAACATCCATTATCTATTAATAATCATCCTCTAACTTCACCCTTCCATGCACAATCTTCTTTTATTATCTAAACTCGACAAATTGTAACTCCAAAATATATTGCATTCGATAAATTTTCCATACCACCTCTCTTGACAATAATTGGACATACAAAGGCATAGGGAATAACTATAAAGCTTAAAACAGGAATTTAAATTACTTGAATATAAATACGCATGCAATAATAATTTAAAACAGAATTTAAATAATTTTAAATACTGGGATTAATATGTTCAAGAATGTAACTTGCCTTGCTTAATGGATTATTCTCAAAGCGATGTTGAAATCCGATTCGTCCAAGTCGTAAGTAATCTATCTGGCGTAAACGATCCGAATTCAAATAATATTCAAATAAAATCCAAATAAAATCCAAACATTATAACATAAATACTGCTAGGAAGGTATCGACTTTTTATGAATTTAGGAAGTTGAATCGAAGGAATCGGAGTTCGTATGAGGGAGAACGAAATTCCGGAAGGTTGAATGTCACATGAAATAATATAATTCCGAAAATTATACTATTCATCGAAAATTATGGTTTCGGATAACTGGAAACAAAGAAAGAGTTTTATGACCAAGGTGATAGTGACGGAAGTACGATATGTCGAGGAAAACTCAACAGTGTTGATGGCTCGGACAGATAACATTCGATGGCAGCCTTGATCTGACAGAGAAAATCTTGGCGACGGCAGGCGGATGACGGTATTATGGCAAACGGAGAGGAGTTAGCGAGATGAGGTTTGCGGCGATTTGAAGAGGAACATGGGAACGCAACGCTAGCCTCGGTTGGGGTGGAAAGTGTACGGTTGGCGGGCAAGTGCAGCGACGCGAAAAATGGACTAAATAATTAACGGAAATTAAATAAAATCTAAAAATTATAAAATAAAAACTGGGAATAGTAGATGAATTTAGATGAATTTAGGAGAAAGAATCAATGGATTTGGAGCTTGCATGTGAGAGCAATAATTTTGAAAGATTGAAATGTTCATGTACTAAACTCAAAGCACTAATTAGAAAAGCGCATTGTTCACTTTCTTCTCAAGCGGTAAAAAGCGACAAGCTCGGAAAAAAATAAGCGCCATGGAGGTGGTGCTCGGCGATGATGACGGCGAGGAGGAGAGCATCACGTGAAACACGACGATCGCGAAGCCATGGGTGGAGACGATGTGGTCGGAGCTAGCTCGACGACGACGCATTTCACAAAAGAAGAAGCTTCGTTCTATGGTTTAGATGGCGATGTTGCGTGCGAGCAAGCGGCGTTCGACGGACCGGCGAGGGGTGGAATGGAGAGAGGGAGGGCGTGGATGCGGTGCTCACCTCGGTTGGGGAGGAACATGCACGGATGGTCGGAGGCGAGGACGGCAGCGTCGGGCGGCGTGGGCTCACGGTGGCGGCGATACTCGGCGATGCTCGGCGAGACGAGGAGAGCACGGCGTAGAACGCGTCGAGACGAAGCGGTGTGGTCGATGGTCTTGGGCTCATAACGAGGGCGCTTAGAGGCGGAAGAGAGCTCGATTAGCGTCGAAGAAATGCCAATTCCGGCGAGGCGAGAGCGAGAGAGGAGGGGTGAGTGGTGGCGATGGGATGAGTGAGAGGAGGGGCACCTCGTGCTCCCTTTTATAGGGGTGGAGAGGCCCGGGAGAGGGAGATCATGGGACGGCTGTTTTGAGTGCAAATGAAGATGAAGTGAAACGGCTTAAATTGATTGTAGGTGGTGGAAGAAACGTGCAATTGAAGGTGCTACTGACGTGCGTGGCGATAATGCGGACGTTTACGCCTCGACGGATTTCAATTTAATGCATTGAGTGGGGAGAAAGAGGAGAAAGAATGGCGTTGCCATTAATGGAGCCGAGCTCTAAATTGCTTGGTTTAATGGCGCCATGGGAGGGGAGAGGAGAGGTGGCGCGGTTGCGGCGGTGAGGGTGGTGGCCGGAGTCGACCATGGCGACCATGGCATTGCCATTCAAGCTTGCCATTTTTTTTCTTTTGTTGCTCTCGGGAAGAACAGCAAAAACGTTTTGGGAAGAAAGAGATAGGAGAGAGAAAGAGAAGAGATAAAAGAAATAAAGGAATATTATATTAATTTGAAACCAAAATGGTTGGTTGGCGCCTATGCACTTGACTTTGGTGTTAAGCGTCTTTGTGCTTGGAGTAGGAATGTGAGGGTGACCGATGGGAAGCGTCTTTGTGTGGAAATTTTTTAATTTTTTTATTTTCGAAATTAATTCAGATTTAAGCAATAAATAAATACAATTTTAGAAGATAGCAAATAGAGTCCACAAATTCTAGAAAAAATCATAAAAATTCCTAAAATTATTTTGAACTTAATAAAAATAATTTCAACTTAAAGTTGACTTTTATTTTTGCACATAATTTATTTGGCTTTAAAATAATAAGGAAAGCTTTTAAAAACTCGGAAAATTGTAGAAATTAATTTACTTTTCATTTTCATCTTAAATCAAATAAAACTTCAAAACTTTAATAATTTTTTTTGACTTTTAAAACTTCAGAAATTCAAATAAAGCAAATAAACTCTTTAAAATTTTAAAAAAATCCAATAAAAACTTTATTAATTTTAATTTGGTAACAAAATTTTGGGCTGTTACATTGGTGAAGTTAACCGTTTTGGGTAGTTAATTGATTATTGAGGATGATTGAAGTTATGACCGAGGATATTGTTTGGGTTGTGAGAATTTTTAGTAATCGAATATGAGGGATTCTTGTCAATTATACCAGAAATTCATTGTAGGGGACTTAGAGGTTGAAATTGGGGCTTTTTATTTTTATGCTAGAACCTTAGAGGCCCATTGATGTTATGTAGAAATAGTGGAAGAAAGAGGATTTCAAATAGTGTGATGATCGTGGATAGCATCCTTTGGGTGTAGTAAAAGAGTGTCAATGGGTTGTAAATTCCGACTTGTTTATTCTTAAAGGATTGAGGTGATGTGATTGCATGTAAAATCTATTTGTAGATGCATTGGGAGTAATCTGTCAAAGTAATTCCGTAAGTAGAGGAGTTGGCTAGAGAATTTTTTTGTGGGGTTATTAGAGCCACTCTACAAAGGTGTGGATCATGTATTTGATTTGAGAATAGCGTTGAGGTTGCCAATTTAAGAGAAATGATTTAGTGTGTTATGCGATGAATTGGAATTCCGTAATTTGATAGAAATTTTATTCCTAAAAGAGAAATTGAGAAAATTGTTACCTCGGGTAGTAAAACGCTTTCTTGATTCTTGATTGAGCTATGTGTTTATGACAAATGTCTTTCATAAATTGAATTTGGCTTTATGTAGTGCTTGTGGTCCTTTTGGTTTAGGAAAAATAAAGGAAGCGTATGATTTAGTCATTGAATGGTTTCTCCTTTGGTGACGTAGTGTTTATTTGCAAACTGGCTAATTAGAAGGTGGAAAGGTTTCGTGATGAATCTTCGATTCTGGATTTGGCTCTTTTGGTACTGAGTTGACAAAGTGTGGTTGTGATGAGAATCCTTTATTTTCAGTTGGGCTATGTCTGTAAAAGAGTTTGCTTAAAGCAAGTTCTGTTGTGTGTTCCTGGTTAAAGGAGGTGCTCCTTGTTAAGAAGAAGAGATCGATTTAGAAATGGGACAAAAGTTATGTGTGTGTTATGCATGTTGTGTGCTTTGGTACCAAAGGGGAAGTTGACCCAAGGTACTTGGGTTTGTTCTCGACAATTGCGGGGATTAGGAAGTTGGCGTATCACTAGGACCATCTCAGGTCCATACGCGGTGTATACAACATTTGGTATGTTCTGGTGCCGAGTGAGTACCTGGGAGATCCAGAATTTGAGTTTTCATTAACATCGTTGACCATCGAGTAGGATCTTACCTTTGAGTCTCGTCCGATGAGTGGACATGAAAATATCGGACCGAGTGTTGAGGCAGACGTCGGTTTACGTCAAGGTGTTGTGGTTGCATCAGTCCGAAAGAGAGGCAACTTGGGGGTTGGAGTCTCACATGCGTGAGCATTATCCAGAGTTGTTCACGTCGGGTACGTGTTAATGGTTGTTTAATTTCAGTTGTGGTTATTCTTTGAGTAGAACGGCGAATAGAATTCGGGGTCGAATTCTGTTTAAAGGGGGTAGAATGTAATACCCCGAAAAGCTTTAGAGAGAGAACAAAATTCTTTAGTGGGGTATTCTGAAAATAACCCTCTTGAGGACCCTTGCATAATTAGATAAAAGGGGATACGAGAAAACGGGATGCTTTGGAATTTTAGAGAGGAGTTGTTTCTCTGGAACAGGTTGTGGGAGGAGTTGGTTCGTGCCGGGATAAAAGAGGATGTGGGGGAGAGAAGGACCCAAAACCCAGAAATCAAACCCTAGCCACGTTTCTTTTTCTCCCGTGCGCCGCCGTCTGCGCTCCCCTTGTGTTGCGCCAGCCGTCGTTTGTTCGCTCGTCGGTCATGCGTGCTAGCGTCAGCTAGCGCTCGGCTCGCCTGCCTATGCACAACGTCACTTACCCGTGCGCAGCGTCGCCTGCCACTAGCACTCGCTACCTGCCTGCGTTGATCGCTGCCCGCGTCGCCCATCTGCCAACATCTGCCTACGTTGCCGAACACTCGCGCGTGGCCGCCATCCGAGCGTGTGTGTAACACCTTAGCTATGCGGAAACCAAGATCTTACCTAAAGGACTAACGTACAACACTAATACGGAAGAATTTCAACCATTTGTCAAACAGTACTACCTTAACCAAATAGAACTAAGACCTTTCTCTAAAAAAACCGGCAGAACCTCCTTTTTATAGATGGCTATATCGGGGTTCAAACAGTTTAATATAGCATCATTCAACAGTCAAATCATCCAATTTAACTAATCATCAAAGGACATCTAGGATAAGCTAAACAACTATAGCATAATCAAAAGGGCATCCAAAATCTTCTAATCAACCCTATTACAAATATTTGAGACTCTACTGAACCCATTAATTTCATCAACTCAATAAACCATCAACCAAACATTCTAACCCATCGCAAGAATTAAATGGACTCAATCAACAAATGAATAAGAACATAAATAGGTCATCCATGACCACAATTAAAACAACCACCACGAAAGATGGTCACAATCTGAAACTAAAGCAATTATCAAGAATAGGAATTTCGGCTAAATGGACTAGGTTATTCATTATGGTTAGTGATTATGTGACGTGCACCAAGCCTACCCCTTCCCATGCATGTCGCTGCCTCGAGAGGTACCTAGCAAGCACAACACAGCAAGTGTGAGTCCACGACTCAGCAAAGTGCAATAGCAAATCAAACAGTAGCAACATAAATAGTCAAAGGGAATAGACAATCCTATCGTGAACAACAATATTATATACCACAAATCCATCTCTTAAGATAGCATCATAAGTAGTCAAAGGGAATAAACAATCCCATCAGGGACAACAGCATTATATACCACAAATCCATCTCTTATGATAGCATAATAAGTAATCAAATGGAATGAACAATCTCATCATGAACAACAAAGAAGATATACCACAAATCCATCTCTTATGATAGTATCATAAGTAGTCAAAGGGAATAAACAATCCCATCATTAATAACAACGTTATATACCACAAATCCATCTCTTGTGCAGAAATGCAATGAACATGTCATGAATGCACTTTCGTCAACTTCTTTGCAATTACCGGTAATGCGGAGTAGTACATCCGTCGATGTATACTCAAGCTGTGCCCTCGTGCACGGGGACCTCATGCCCACACTCCACAGTGTGGGGACCAAGCCCGCCCAATGCATGACGGGATCTCAATGAAAATGTGAGCACACCGGACTAGTCATGTAACTTTCTCACCGACCTCACGGATTAGTTACATGTCTTTCTCACCGACCTGGCTCATGCATCCCTGCCATGATGCAATGCACATGACCAATGTCATTATCATGATTCATCATTGTCATCATTAACAAGGTAGTCTCATTGCTCACCTTGGCCCATCAATATTGCCATCAATCATGAAACCATTACCATGTAAACATCATCATTTAAACATTGACATGTAAGCATCCTCATATAAACTCCACCATGTAAGCGTAATCACATAAACATTAGCTTGCATCGTCATGTAAACATTTCCATGTAAGCTTTATCACATACGCATCATCATAAAACATCATCATTAAACTATGGCATTCATGCTCATCAACATTACCAAGCAACAATCAACATCAATCAACTACGGCATTCATCAAGTATATAATATAATAACTCATTAATAATACTTGCACTTGCCTTCACCGAGAGACAGGAGACAAAAGGCGAACGATCTAGGACCGGGTTCACACCACCGTAAACAAGAATGAATACTAGGCATCAATCAACCATGCATAACAAGGCATTACTCACGCGCTCTACAACGGTTTCCCATAACCCAAGTTAAACCCTTGATCTACTCAAGCTAGACAACGTGCTAAACAGAACTCTATTCGGGACAGCAGTACTAAAACATTCATATGTTTTGCTCTGAGACTCAAACGAGGTGATCTCAGATTCTATGGAAAGATAACAACACCCTCCGCGATAGTCTAGTTGGCTGGAACCTCCAATTCGGCCAACAAATTAGGCTAACGCTCAACCGAAAGTCTGATCTAAAATCTGTCAAACAAAATTGGACAGCAGTAAGGAAACAGTGATATCTTTTGATTGGCTTAACCAAAAACCAAGATTCTTGTCATTCTGGAAAGCTAAGAACATAAGCTACAAAAACCTAGTTGGCATGATGCCCGGAATGGCACACGGGTCAAATTTACTGTCGAAAACCGACGAACAGTCTAGACAGTTAAATTAAAACTTGCATATCTTTTGTTCTACTGATCCAAATAAAGTGTTCTTTACCAATCTGGAAATCTGAGATAAAGTTCTACAACATTAATTGTGGTGGACAGCCCTGAATCGGCCTTTAACAAATTGAAATCTAACCATTAACATTTCTGCTACGCTTTAACAGATTTCTGGACAGCAGCAACAAAAAAAGACCATAACTTTTAAACCGTAAATCGGATTTGAGTGAACTTTGCGTCTACGGAAAGATAAGAACAGATCCCACATAACTCTAGGAGGTGAGATCTTCAGATTCGGAATCTAAATACCCGAAACCAGTCGCACAAGAACAGGACAGAAACTGCTCAGTTCGTAGCAGGGATTCCATCTACTAAACAATACCAAAATCCGAATCTAAATCAATCAAAACTGAGAGGGAATCACTCAAGACCCTTGAATACCTGCAGATCCTTCTCCTCCTCCTTTCTCCCCTCTTCTCTACATCTTCCTCTCTTCCCTCCCTTCCCCTTTCTTCCTCTTGTGGCCAGCTAGCTGCAGGAGCTCCCCAAGGTGGCAGCAATGGAGGCTGAGCTTGAGGGAGGGGAATGGAGGCGCCAAGGAGGGAATGAGCAGGAGGGCGGCTCTTAAGGAAGGGAAAGTAGGGAGGATTCAGCTAGCAAGGGGCTGGTGGCTGCTTATGGGGAGGAAAGGGGAAAGGGTGGATAAGCTAGGGTTTGAGGGGAGGAGAGGTGGCTGCATGGGCTGGGCCCAACTTGGGGCGCCCCCTTTTTTCCCAACAGGGCCGGCCTCCAGGCTGCCCAAGCCTGGGCCGGAGGCCCATGTTCCAAAGATTTCCTCCAAAACTGAAATTCCGATTAAACTCCCTGTCTAACCTATATTGCACTCGATATTGAAAAAAATTTCTCTTCCGAATAATATATACTCTCTATTTGATATCCGGAGTATTACATTCTACCCCCCTTAACAGAATTCGACCCCGAATTCTAACCGTACTACTCAAAAGAACAATCACAACTGAGAATTGACAACAGATAACACGTACCCGACGCGAACAACTCTAGTTATAGCTCGCTCATGCAAGACTCCAGCTCCTAGGTCACTTCATGCTCAACATAGGTGCGCCCATGGCTCCTCAACGGATACTGATGTTTTATGCCCCAATGCTCGTCCCGACCTCCCCAGCATACGTACCGGACGAGACTCGAACGCGGGGTATTACTCAGCTCCAGAACATACCAGATGTTGCGTTCCTCGCGTATGGACCCGGGACGGTCAAAGCGATACACCACTTCATATTCCTACAGTCAAAAAAACAAACCAATGTACAGGCCAACTTCCCTTTGGTACAAAAACGCACAACATAACTCGTTCTTAAACAACTGTTTTACAAAGAGAATCCAACTGAAAATAAGGAGTTCTCATCGCAACCACGCAATACCGACTCTCCACCAAAGAGGTCAAACCCAAAATTGATAACTCATCATGAAAGCAATTCCACTTTCTAATTAGGAAATTTGCGAATGAACACCACGAAAGCCAAAGGAGAAATCACTCGAATGCCCAAATCAAATACTTCTTTTATTTTGTCTGAACTGGAAAGAGTCATACATGCCAACGCAGCACCAACTCAAATTGCGGAAGACATCAGTCAACATCACAAAGCTCAAACGGGAAACAGGAAAACGCTTCACTACCCGAGGAAACATCCTCTTTCCTCAGTCTCTCTCTTAGGAGTAAAACTTCTTAGACCTTGGAATTTGAATTCATCACATACCACACGAGCTCAACTTCTTAATTTAACATCCCCAAATTATGCTTAATCCAAAATACACCATCCACACCTTTGTGGAAAAGCTCTATTGATCCCACCAAAACAGTCTAGACAACTCCTTCTACTAACGAAATTAATTTGACAGATAGCACCCAATGCACCTCAAAATAGATCCCACGCAATCACATCACCTCCAACTTTCAAGATTAGACAACTCAGAATCCTCAGTACACACGCTCATGCACTACATCAGAAGGGTTCTATCAATGATCATTCCACTGCTCAGGAAACGCCACTATTCTATTTTCTCTACATACAATTATTGGACGACCAAAGTTGTAGCATAAAAATGCAAAGCAAAATTTAACCTCCAAGACCTCTACAGCGAACTTCCCTTATAACCCATAGAGAAATCATCAGATTAAATCGATAACACCCCCACAATTCTAACATACTCACTCCTTACATCATCAGAAATCGCCCACCCAATCTTGCAATACAATCCATTTGCGTTACTCTATAATATTGATCAAGGTTTCCATACCGTCGATAATTCCCAACATTTCAACAGCTAAGGTTCTGAGACTACACTTCACCATAGGCTCTACTTGATCGCAACCCCAATCAATTGTACTTCAGCGACAATCATACCCTTTGAATCGGATTTTTCTCCAAGAGATACAGATCAAGACCAATTCATCTTCTATTACTTCTCCAATAATTTGGTAGCAAAATCTCACCACTACCATTACTCAATTACCACCAAACAGTTGCCAATTTACGCTTAACAAAACTTTGCAACACAAATTGGTTGACCCTTCCTCAAAAGGAAGAGGCGAACAAGAACAAGTTTCGACATCTGAGAAAACATTGCTCCTCACGGTGAGTACGAGACTAAAAGAAATATCCCAATAACAATGATCTTGGAAAAACAATACTGGGGTCACAGATGAGGGTACACACCCCTCAAAAGAGAATAGCAAATATCAACCAATAAGATTAAAACACTTCTAGTGAAACTCGACAAAGCTTGAGCTGAAGAACAGGAAATTTAGGCACGATTCAAATAACCACAAGTTATAAAACTTGACTACAATTCTCAAATACTCCTACTGCACATTAGTGCCAAGAATCATCAAACTTTATTACCCCAAACTAAAGCTTTCCAAGAGAAACACAAGCCACGAGGTTGAAACAAATTTATCTTAACAAGAACATACTATGCAATAGAAAATTTCACAGGGCACGCTATCAAGGTCCACTTACGAATTTCATCTACTCAACGGTTGGTGTGTTCAACACCAACTTCACTCTAATAAATAATCGACCAATGCACTAATCATGAGGGTAAATATAATGCCAATTCTATTTGCAATCACATAACCACTTATAAACATAGATTCGACATTTCACCTTATGTTTAGAGGTCAGTTCAAAACATGTTTAATGATTTACTAACATAATTTCTATAAAACAAGGTTTTACACATTGATACACCAACATCCATCTAGTCCTTTATACAGGTTTCAACAATTTTAGCATGTCGGAAATTAAGTAAATCTAGCATTTATGTAAGATCATCAAATAGATGTTTACAAGATAGATTCATATTGATATTCACTCTCCTTAGTAACCTGTTGATCCTAATCAGAATAAATATATTCTAAATCACATCTCATCGGGCAATCATTACAAGACTGACAATAAATTAACCGACTACGCCACCGAGGACATCGCTTAAGATTAATTATGCATTAAGCCCAAGACCCAACTTGACGTCATAAACATTATCAATTATCCTCTTTACTTATAACTTCTCACTTAACCCCACAAAACTTTGCAAAGGGTTTTGACACCATTTTATTTTCAAAGGAAAGGTGCTAAACTCCAACACTCCCACTTCTCCAAAAGTGAGTAGAGTCGAAACTTCCTTCAATGAAGTTTGTAAAGATAATTTCCATTATTCAAATATCAAACGAATCATCGGATCACATTTTTCAACAAAAGGTAGGACTTTCATGAAAAAGAACATTCTCATAAATCAACTACGATTATAATCAGCAAAACAACTCATCATTCAGGAGACCAAAAGTTTGCTTTAAGAAAACCAATAAAGATCGATGAACACCTCTCAACTGCAATAAACCACTAATCCAAGAAGACTCATCCACCGCATCTGAAAAAGAACAACCATTCCAAACTCAAGGAAGACAAAAATCTTGTGAGAGAGACTCATACATTTAACGGTGGTGCAACACCGCAACCGGGACTACAACCACGTTGAATCTCTCGTCATCTACCATTATAACATATAATAACCATATAGTCATATCATAAGTATTCATAATCAATTCATTATAGCAATGCTCAAAGCGACAGAACAAA
The DNA here is from genome assembly GCA_036346405.1 of Phyllostachys edulis. NCBI lineage: Eukaryota > Viridiplantae > Streptophyta > Magnoliopsida > Poales > Poaceae > Phyllostachys > Phyllostachys edulis. The sequence goes on from CM070547.1 coordinate 27,577,997, forward strand.
AACGTGAATGCCATGCTTGCCCATTCCCATCTTACTGTGCACAGTGTGTCAATTTAATATTTCAGCTACCACGGACCTAAAGCCCGCTCTGATACCAACTGTAACACCTTAGCTATGCGGAAACCAAGATCTTACCTAAAGGACTAACGTACAACACTAATACGGAAGAATTTCAACCATTTGTCAAACAGTACTACCTTAACCAAATAGAACTAAGACCTTTCTCTAAAAAAAACGGCAGAACCTCCTTTTTATAGATGGCTATATCGGGGGTTCAAACAGTTTAATATAGCATCATTCAACAGTCAAATCATCCAATTTAACTAATCATCAAAGGACATCTAGGATAAGCTAAACAACTATAGCATAATCAAAAGGGCATCCAAAATCTTCTAATCAACCCTATTACAAATATTTGAGACTCTACTGAACCCATTAATTTCATCAACTCAATAAACCATCAACCAAACATTCTAACCCATCGCAAGAATTAAATGGACTCAATCAACAAATGAATAAGAACATAAATAGGTCATCCATGACCACAATTAAAACAACCACCACGAAAGATGGTCACAATCTGAAACTAAAGCAATTATCAAGAATAGGAATTTCGCTAAATGGACTAGGTTATTCATTATGGTTAGTGATTATGTGACGTGCACCAAGCCTACCCTTCCCATGCATGTCATTTGCTCGAGAGGTACCTAGCAAGCACAACACGACAAGTGTGAGTCCACGACTCAAAGAAAGTGCAATAGCAAATCAAACAGTAGCAACATAAATAGTCAAAGGAATAGACAATCCTATCGTGAACAACAATATTATATACCACAAATCCATCTCTTAAGATAGCATCATAAGTAGTCAAAGGAATAAACAATCCCATCAGGGACAACAAAGATTATATACCACAAATCCATCTCTTATGATAGCATCATAAGTAATCAAATGGAATGAACAATCTCATCATGAACAACAAAGAAGATATACCACAAATCCATCTCTTATGATAGTATCATAAGTAGTCGAAGGAATAAACAATCCCATCATTAATAACAACGTTATATACCACAAATCCATCTCTTGTGCGAAATGCAATGAACATGTCATGAATGCACTTTCGTCAACTTCTTTGCAATTACGGTAATGCGGAGTAGTACATCCGTCGATGTATACTCAAGCTCGTGCCCTCGAGCATGGGGACCTCATGCCCACACTCCACGAGTGTGGGGACCAAGCCCGCCCAATGCATGACGGGATCTCAATGAAAATGTGAGCACACGGACTAGTCATGTAACTTTCTCACCGACCTCACCGGATTAGTTACATGTCTTTCTCACCGACTGCTCATGCATCCTCGCCATGATGCAATGCACATGACCAATGTCATTATCATGATTCATCATTGTCATCATTAACAAGGTAGTCTCATTGCTCACCTTGGCCCATCAATATTGCCATCAATCATGAAACCATTACCATGTAAACATCATCATTTAAACATTGACATGTAAGCATCCTCATATAAACTCCACCATGTAAGCGTAATCACATAAACATTAGCTTGCATCGTCATGTAAACATTTCCATGTAAGCTTTATCACATACGCATCATCATAAAACATCATCATTAAACTATGGCATTCATGCTCATCAACATTACCAAGCAACAATCAACATCAATCAACTACGGCATTCATCAAGTATATAATATAATAACTCATTAATAATACTTGCACTTGCCTTCACCGAGAGACAGGAGACAAAAGGCGTAACGATCTAGGACCGGGGTTCACACCACCTGGTAAACAAGAATGAATACTAGGCATCAATCAACCATGCATAACAAGGCATTACTCACCGCGCTCTACAACGGTTTCCCATAACCCAAGTTAAACCCTTGATCTACTCAAGCTAGACAACGTGCTAAACAGAACTCTATTCGGGACAGCAGTACTAAAACATTCATATGTTTTGCTCTGAGACTCGAAACGAGGTGATCTCAGATTCTATGGAAAGATAACAACACCCTCCGCGATAGTCTAGTTGGCTGGAACCTCCAATTCGGCCAACAAATTAGGCTAACGCTCAACCGAAAGTCTGATCTAATATCTGTCAAACAAAATTGGACAGCATTAAGGAAACAGTGATATCTTTTGATTGGCTTAACCAAAACCAAGATTCTTGTCATTCTGGAAAGCTAAGAACATAAGCTACAAAAACCTAGTTGGCATGATGCCCGGAATGGCACACGGGTCAAATTTACTGTCGAAAACCGACGAACAGTCTAGACAGTTAAATTAAAACTTGCATATCTTTTGTTCTACTGATCCAAATAAAGTGTTCTTTACCAATCTGGAAATCTGAGATAAAGTTCTACAACATTAATTGTGGTGGACAGCCCTGAATCGGCCTTTAACAAATTGAAATCTAACCATTAACATTTCTGCTACGCTTTAACAGATTTCTGGACAGCAGCAACAAAAAAAGACCATAACTTTTAAACCGTAAATCGGATTTGAGTGAACTTTGCGTCTACGGAAAGATAAGAACAGATCCCACATAACTCTAGGAGGTGAGATCTTCAGATTCGGAATCTAAATACCCGAAACCAGTCGCACAAGAACAGGACAGAAACTGCTCAGTTCAGTAGCAGGGATTCCATCTACTAAACAATACCAAAATCCGAATCTAAATCAATCAAAACTGAGAGGGAATCACTCAAGACCCTTGAATACCTGCAGATCCTTCTCCTCCTCCTTTCTCCCCTCTTCTCTACATCTTCCTCTCTTCCCTCCCTTCCCCTTTCTTCCTCTTGTGGCCAGCTAGCTGCAGGAGCTCCCCAAGGTGGCAGCAATGGAGGGCTGAGCTTGAGGGAGGGGAATGGAGGCGCCCAAGGGAGGGAATGAGCAGGAGGGGCGGCTCTTAAGGAAGGGGAAAGTAGGGAGGATTCAGCTAGCAAGGGGGCTGGTGGCTGCTTATGGGGAGGAAAGGGGGAAAGGGTGGATAAGCTAGGGTTTGAGGGGAGGAGAGGTGGCTGCATGGGCTGGGCCCAACTTGGGGCGCCTCCCCCCCCCCTTTTTCCCAACAGGGCCGGCCTCCAGGCTGCCCAAGCCTGGGCCGGAGGCCCATGTTCCAAAGATTTCCTCCAAAATTGAAATTCCAATTAAACTCCCTGTCTAACCTATATTGCACTCGATATTGAAAAAAAATTTCTCTTCCGAATAATATATACTCTCTATTTGATATCCGGAGTATTACAGTGTGCCTATGTGCATGCATGCCACTGTGCATGTTGCCCTGCTACTAGAGAACTTCCTTGCTCCTTGTATTGCATTGGTTCATCACGGTTGCAACAGTGATAGAGCGAAAGAAAGGGAGAGAGTAGAAAAGATGGTTACTGCTGATTGTCTACATGCATGGCTGATTCTATGTGCTGGTAACACTGCTGACTAACAAGATCTAAGAGGAAGAAGAAAGGGGGAAAAGGGGGGTTCTTGCGAGGACTTCAGCGTGATCCAGCGGAGTATTCTAGGGTAATTTAGTTTACCCAATATCTAGTTTAATTCTTTACCTATGCGATTTGTGGTGAAATATCGGATTGGTTCCCTGCTGTCAGTAGATCGGTAAACTACAGTTCTGATTGATCCGTAGATTTGAATTAGTTCAATGTGAATTCAGAGTTTGGTGCCTCCTATAGATAGGTAGATAAACTCAATAGCTTTCTGGAAAGTCTTGGTTCATATTATTTGGATGAGTAGAGAATTAGTTATGTTTTTTACGAACCGAGTGTCTGTCTAGTTCCTAGGTTTCGGACAGCAAACATAGTTTTGCAAATTAAAGTTTGAAAATGGACGAATCTGGACTATTGGTCTCCATGACTTAGATAGTTAACTTTATAATGATTCCAGAGAGCCACATATCGTATTTTTTGGACAAGTATAACGAAAGTTATGGGATTTTGAATCGTTCGTTGCAGTTCTGTTCTTCTGTTGGGGACAGTCGGGAAAATTGCTATGTTGGCAAATTTTGTTGCACAATAAAAAATTAGAATAAATTTATTATGGACGTTAATTCTCTGTAGATTCCAGAATGACTTAGATCATTGTATTTGGTTGTACCAATTAAAAGTTATGGAATTTCTAAGTCGATAATACCAAAGATGACAGAACTATCTTTGGAGATAAAAAATAATATGTACTTCCGATCACTTGAGAATATGTGGGTATATGTGTGTAGATTCCATAGAACCTAAATTCTTGATTTTTGGAGCTATAAATTAAAAGTTATGGCTTTTCTAAGGTATTCACTGTTTTGGACATAATGGTATTTGGGAAGTAATGGTATCGTTTCGGTTGCGAATAGGAGCGGATAAGTTTATTTAGTTTTATTGCTATGTGGTGTGTTTTTCTATGGTATTTTAGTATGTGTTACCAATGCCAGGTGGTGGTGAGAAACCTGGGTTTGAGCCATCTGCCCGTCGCTACCCATCACACGGTTGAGGCAAGTACAACTAGTGTGTAGCAAATGAGGAAGTAAAATTCATGAAAATTATCATTGTTTTACTTGTGTGAATATTATTCATGATATCATTGCTAGAAGATATTTGTTCATGTTCGATTAATGATATTATGATCCTTTGCATCAAAGCATACATTCTTGAGTCCTGGACTACGTGGTAGCCAAGAATGATTATTTTGGGGTCCCTGTGATGTATTGGATGGGCATGAGGTCCCCACACTTGTGGAGTGTGGGCTTGAGGTCTCTGTGCTAGAAGGCACAAGCATGAGTATGCATTGATGGATGCACTACTCGGCATTACCGTAATTGCAAAGAAGGAAGAAAGTTATGTTCTTGGCATTTCCATTGCATGAAAATGGAAGAGAGTCTTTATGAATCAATTGCTAATGGCTATATGAGGATTTGTTATATTCAATACATGTTTATGTTTTGGTTATTTCACTGTTGTACTTTGCTGAGTCGTGGACTCACGCTTGTTGTTGATGTTTTCTTTAGGTACTTCTTGAGGAAGTGACATGCATGGAAAGGGTTAGATTTAGTGCACTTCACACATGATCACCTATGACATATAAAAATAGCTCTTTTACTTAAACTTAAGTGAACCTTCTATTACTTCGTTCTAAGATCGTGCTCATCCTTCGTGATGATTGAGTTATTTGTAATTGAAATACTCAATTATGTCTTATGGATGTCACTATTTATGCTTTAAAATTTTAGACCTTGAATTATCAAACTATTACATGATAGAATATTTTAATTGACTCATTTAGTCTTACATCCAAGTAAAACTCTGAAGAATCTTGATGAATAAATCATAGATGGTAAAGAACTCTTCTCATTATGTTCAAATAATTACTTGGATCGGTTACTTGATGAGTTAGAGCTAGATTTATGCCTACGATCTTGCTATTTCATTATGTGTTACGCTTTAGTTTGGCTTTGTAGCTTATGCTAGTTTTTAATGAGCATGACTAGCTTATTCGATGTTGTAAGACTTGCTGAATTTTGATAGTGAATAGAAGTAAAGTGGATCAATAAGGTAGTTTAGTACCATCCTAGGCTCAATGCTGGGTTGGGGTATTACAGCAGGGGTATATCAAAAAAGCCTTATAGGGTTGAATTTGCATAATCAATGTTTTCTTTAAATACTTATACTAAGTTACAAAGCAGTTATTTTATAACTAAAATTCATTTTCTAAACTCTCAAGTTCTATAGTAAGATAACATTCATCCAAGAGTGATGAAGGATACCTTCCTATCACATGGCAAACTACCCAATTTCCCAATTGGATAAACTATCCAAAAACATTTGATAAACTCTTTTGAAATCAAAACCAAAAATTTAACTTTGAGTGGCTTTGCTAAGCATGTCCATGATTGTGACACGGCTATTCAATAATTTTACACTCTGCAGAGATTGTATAGCTTTACCCACAAGAGATAATCATCTTATCTGTCCGCTCACACACTTAGAAGGTGTGCGACTAAGAAATTATCACTAGGCCTTTACAATGCACCATCTCACCATAGTCCCGCCGCTAAGGTTTCGCTTTCTTTGGATAGAAACCCGTCGGATTTAAACCCCCTCTTGCGCCATGTGGGAATACAAAAAAGTAGGTTATAAAGACACCCACGCAACTAGATGGCACGACCACAATAAAATATTGCAAATTAGTTAGCCAAGTCCTACCCACTTCAGACTTGTGGTAGTACGATGAGGCTTAGCAAGATGCGGCTCAAAGACTGGTCCTTAACTAACTTGGGCGACTTTCCAAAATAACCCGTGGGCCTTGATCATAGAAATGACTCAATCCCGTGCATCAACGTGCACCATCCAAACATCCATTTTGTCTAAGTCCAAACCATTTTTCCATTTTATTTTGTTTTTCAAAAACAATAATTTGCACAAATTTCCATGACAAACCAATGCCATAATTTTAATTTCAAACTGAGTTTAATATTTGGCTAAATTCCCCAAATTAAATATTTTTTGTCTAAGCATGACTAGGCACATTTTCCACAAGAACGTCTAGTCAATACAATATTAACCAAAGTTTTATCTAGGGCGACAAGGTGTGAGGGATTGATGTCCACGAATTGTCAACTTCCAAGATTAGAAAGTCAACCATCGATATGAGAATCATAATCTCCAAATCCATCTATAATGCCAGTTGATCCACCACTTTATTGTTTACATTAGTCCACCACCAACATCCATAGATCAACCAAGCACTACTACTTCAATCAACTCTCTCGATTTCAATAATTCTCTATAATCCAACCCATGCACTGAATTCCAATCATAACTCATTATAATAATCCAACTTCATTCTTTATTCATCACCTAAACCTGATCACCTTACCAATACTAAACTTCCGACAATCACTAATAATCTAATTATTTCCACTAAGATCTCTTCTAAATCCAATTATTCAATCATACCCCATAAATCCAATATAACCAAATTATCCAATTAATTCTACAAGATTTACACATACTTCTCGATTCTTCCAATCCACCAAATCCAACAATACTATGTTTCTATAATCCAATATTCACAATGTATTCCTATAATCCAATACTCAACAATCCAATATCCAACACAATTTATTTCTATAATCCATCATCCATCCATCCGATATTCATCAATAATCTATTTTACAATCCATTAAAGTTATACTTCAATAATCCAACTAAGATTCATTTCTATAATCCAACAATAATGTATTTCTACAATCCAATATCTAACAATCATATATCTCTAATAATCCAACATCCAACCATAATCTATTTCTATAATCCGATATCAACAATCCAATATCAACAATGATATATTGTAATAATCCAGCAAAATATACCTATATAATCTAACCAAGATATATTTCTATAATCCGATATCAACAATCCAATATCAACAATGATATATTGTAATAATCCAGCAAAATATACCTATATAACCTAACCAAGATATATTTCTATAAACCAACATCCATCAATCATTCATTTCTATAATCCACATCCATCAATATCGCATTTCTATGATTCAATCTCTAATAATTATTCAATCATATAATCCAACAATCAACAATAGTATAATTCTATAATCAATATCCAAGAATCATATATTCGTACAATCTAACGCTATCTATCATATATTGCTATAATCCAACAATAAGGTATTCTTATAATCAAACATCCAACAAGAATGTATTTTTATAGTCCAATCCTTTCTATTTCTAACCCCTAAATACAACACATTCGGAAAGATTCTCCATACTATCTATCTTGACAATAAATGGCTATACATTAGATTTGTGAATAACTATAAAGCTTAAGACAAGAATTTAAATTATTTGAGTATAAATACGCATGCAATAAAATTTTAAAATGGAATTTAAATAATTTAAAATACTCTGATTCAAATATGATCAAAGGTGTAACTTGCCTTGCTCATTTAGTTGTTGTTCTTAAGTGGCGTCGAAATCTGGCTTTCCAAAGTCATCGCAATCTACACATAGAAACCAGCCAAATTCAAATAAAATACAAAAATTATAAAATTAGTAGCAAAAGAAAGAGGCTAAATTTAGATGAATTTATAAATGAGAATCAACGGAATCGGAGTTCATATGAGAGAGAACGAAAATCCGAAAGTTTGCGCTCACATGAAATGATAGAAATTCAATTGAACATGTTGTGTTGAATTTTGTTTACAAAGAACAAGGGATTTGGAGATGGCAAAAGGGCCCACTTTCTAGAGAGAGAAAAAAAGAGAGAGGATGTCAAGGTGGTCCCACATGGAGGTGACTTTAATCAAAGAAAGAAGGAGAGCGGAACACAACAGCACACACAGAGCTCCAGCGGCATGGGCATGGAGGTGGTGCCGGCGAAGGGGAGGGTGGTGTCGGCCAAGAACAAGCAAAACGAAACACCGGCGACTCAAGGAAGGCAAGGGTGGCGGTCGCGCTACCGGCCAAGGAGAGAAGGAAGAGGAAGAGGGAGAAGAAAAGGGTAGGAAGGGGGATCCTTGTGGGGACTTCAGCGAGATCCAGCGAGGTATTCTAGGGTAAATTCATTTTCCCCAATAGCTATTACAATTCTTTTCTATACGAATTGTTGTTAGATATCAGATTTGTTCCCTGCTGTCAGTAGATCAGTATTCTGCAGCTCTATTTGATCTGTAAATTTGAAATAGTTTAGAGCAAAATCAGGGTTTTATGCCTCCTGGAGATAGGTAGATAAACTCAATAGCTTTCTGGAAAGTCTTAGTTCATATTATTTGGATGAGTATAGAGTTAGTTATGTTTTTGCGAACCAAGTGTCTCATCCCACTCCGGGTTTCGGACAACAAATATAGTTTTGCAAATTAAAGTTTGATAATGGATGAATCTGGACTATTGGTCTGCATGACTTAGATAGTTAACTTTATAATGATTCTAGATAGCCTAAGATCATATTTTTTGGAAAAGATAACGAAAGTTATGGGATTTTGAATCATTCGTTGCAATGCTGTCCTTCTGTTGGGGATAGTCAGGAAAATTGCTATGTTAGCAAATTGTGTTTCACAATAGAAAAATTAGAATAAATTTATTATGGACGCTAATTATCTATAGATTCTATAATGACTTAGATAATTGTGTTTGGTTGTACCAATTAAAAGTTATGGAATTTCTAAGTCGATAGTACCGAAGATGATAGAACTGTCTTCGAAGATAAAAACAAGGATTTAGATGAAATAATCTGAACTTCCGATGACCTTAGAATTTATGGGTATATGTGTGTAGATTCTAGATAACCTAAGTTCATGATTTTTGGAGCTATAAATCAAAAGTTATGGTTTTTCTATGGTGACTGTCTGTTTTGGATAGATTGGAATTTGGGAATGTAATGGTATTGTTTCGGGTTGCGAATAGGAGCGAATGAGTCCATTTAGTTTTATTGCTATGTTGTGTGCAACTGAATGATATTCTTAGTATGCTTTACGAATGCCAGGTGGTTGTGAGAACCTGGGGTTAGAGTCTTTTGTTCGTCGTCACTCATCACGCGGTTGAGGCAAATGCAAGCAGTGTATAGTATTTGCGGTGATAAATTCATGAAAATTGCTATGGTTTAATTGTGTGGAATTTTATTTATGATTTTTGCCGCTGAATGTTATTCTCTCATGATCGATTAAGAATATTACGTTCATGTGCTTCATGGCATTCATCTTTGAGTCTTGGACTAGGAGGTAGCCAAGAATTGATTCTTTGAGGTCCCCGTCATGTAATGGATGGGCAAGAGGTCCCCGTGACTTGTGAAGTGTGGGCTTGAGGTCCCTATACCAGAGGGCACAAGCTTGAGTATGCATCGATGGATGCACTACTCCATTACCGTAATTGCAAAGAAGGAAGAAAGTTGCATTCTTGGTATCTCGCATTGCATGAAAATGGAAGAGTGTCTTTTATGAATCAATAGTGATGGCTATATGAGGATTTTGTTATATTCCATACATGTGTATGTTTTGATTATTTCATTGTTGTACTTTTTCGAGTCGTGGACTCACGAGGAAGGGTTAGATTTGGTGCACTTCACTCATGATTGTAATATCCGCTCAAATATAAAACATATAAGTGACTAGTATTAGAATTAAATATAATTAGAAAGGAAAATTCAGAATTTTGGAGGAATTTTAGAACTCGTGCCTTTGGCCCATAGCTCTTGGGCCCATGTGGGGGACTTGTAACACCCAGTCCTACAAGGGCTGGAATGCTACTAAACTAACATGTTAATGAGCTAAAGCAGACGACAAAATTCTAATTTCTAGAACCTCCCTGTATAGTTAGCTATACAGAGGTTCCAACAATCATTAATATCAAGACAAGAGTGAAAACAACAAATATCGTAATCATCGCGAAGTATAATCGATCTCAAGCAACTATATCAAAAAGGATGAGCTAAGTTCACACACGCTTATTAACCAATCTTACTAGAGAAGAGTTATCACCACACCAACATTTATTATTACAGTTCATCAATAATGAATGGTTAAAATGAACTAAAATGGAATCTCGGACTTGATTAAGGTGAAGTGAAAAGGTGGTGTGTGTCTATTCCTCCCCATGGAGCCAACCTCAAAGATCACCTAAAAAACAACAAACAAAGCAAGAGTGAGTCCGAGACTCAAGCAAGTACAAGAGTAAATCAAACATAGCAACATAAGTAGTCAAAGGATTAAACAATCACATCATGAACAACAAAGATTATGGATCACAAATCCATCTCTTATGATAGCATCATATGCAATCAAAGGAAATAAATGATCACATCATGAACAACAAAGAATACAAAACACAAATCCATCTCTTATGATAGCACCATAAGCAGTCAAAGGAAATAAACGATCATATCATGAACAACAGCATTAAAGGGTATGAAATAAGCACAGAACGAACACTTGAATGAATGGAATGAATGATTTGGACGAAATGAAGGGACTACACACATGCAAATACCGGTATTGCTAGTGACACACCCGTCGGTGTTCACCTAAGCCCGCATTTAACAAAATGCGGGGATCCAAGCCCCGTACGAAGAACGTTTCGTACGGATGTCCCAAACTGCCCACATTGGAATGGTGGGTCTTACGTGCCCATACTGGAATTGATGGGTCTTATATATTGATCCACTCCCGTGGATAAAACAGGAAATGTGGATGCTGGTATGACATATGAATACTGAACAAAACAACATGCTCTCTATCATGAAGGTAACCACATAGATTGAATACGAACATTTAAGTATTAACATGGTACTTAAAGCACAATACCAACTCATCATTGTTATCATTAACAAAGTAATCTCATTGCTCACCTTGTCTCATCATTACTGCCATCAACATGTAACCATTCTCATGTAAGCATACCCATATAGACATCATCATATACGCATCATCATGTAACTATTAACATGTAGCATCATGTAAATATTCCCAAGTAGTAAGCATCGTCATATGAACACTACCATGTAAGCGCCATCACATAAACATTAGCGGGTGTCGTCAGTAAACATTTCCATGTAGGCTTCATCCCGTAAGCATCATCATAAAATCATCATCAATCAACTATAGTATTCATGCTCATCAACGTGACCAAGCAATAAGCATTATCATTAAACTATAGCATTCATGCCTATCAACATTACCAAACAAGAGACACCAACAATTATGAATTATAACCACTCAATAATACTACTAGCACTTGCCTCAACGTATGCATGATGAAGACAATGACAGAAAAGCCCTAGCCCGTGTTCCCACCTCCTCGAAGCATCCACTCGGCTAAAGCTATACTCCACAATACCAGCTCCTAAGAAAGCAAATGAGACAAAGTAAGAGCCTTCTCCACCACATAACAAAGGACCCCAGTAGCTAGCGACTATTTCAAACTCACCAAGGTGGGCTGACATCTTAATCTTGTACACTTGTAATTGATCAAACAAAGAGGAGATCTTAAACGTGGTTTATACCTTCTCTTCCCAGTATGTAGTTGCCATACAACAAAAACTCCCTCCATACCACCTAAGAACAAGTAAGCTCCATCAGAAGGAAATTTGAGAGACTTCAGTCTGCATGAAAGCCAAAGCCATGTAGTTTTCTGCCTTCCTTTTGGAAAATTCATGAACTATGCTAGCTGTGCTCTCTCTATGGTGCAAATAAAACTCTACAAGCAGTATTCTACTTTCTTTAGGTAAGAGATCACCATGATGACCAAGGCGGAAAACTCTATCACAAATGACCAGTGCATGAGGATTCCAGTACAATGAGATACATTAAAAGAATCCACCATACCTTTCATTGGAACACTACTGATTGCAAGTCGACAACATCGAGTGTCATCGCTAATACCCATATGCTCCTTGCCCAAAACAATAGCAATGGATGAGACCGGTCCATGCCAAACATAGAAACCGAATCGGTTCCCAAACAAGCGCTTGAAATGCGATAACCATGTTTTTTTTCAAAGCATGAAAACATTCTCGCAGGCGAGTTCCATAGCTCAATATCGAGCCATTTCTCAGCACCCAGGCTCACATGTCTGTTGTCTCTATACCTTTTGTTACCGTCACAGGAGATGGCATGCACGGAATGCACGCCGAGCATGTCAGCTGACCGGAATGCCGCAGAGACGTTGCCGATGTCGGAGAGACCCTCCACGACCAGGCACACGGCGTAGCTCCTGTTCTCGACAGTGCGGGACAGCTCACCGGCGTCCCCGACATCCCCGCCTCCAACAGACGCAGCGGTAGCCGAGCACCGTACTCGCCGAGGAACGTATGGTTTCCTTGCAGCCTTTGCAGCAGAGGCGGCAACACTGCCACGGCGAGGGGAAGGCGCGAGGGCGATGCCGGCGAGCCGCGTCGGCTCCGGGCCCCGGAGGAAAGGTCAGCTAGGCGCGGCATTCCATCGAGCGGGTCGTGGGCGTCAGCTGGTCGGAGTGGCATGGACCGAAGCCGCAACCGCCGACGGGAAATGAGGCGCGGCGTCGGAAAGCGCGGGTGAGTGGCGGCATAGCCCGAGCGGCGCCAGTGGGGAGTCGAAGCGGCGGCGGGCCGAGCTGTAGTGGCGGCGCCAGGCGCCGAGCAACCCGGGAGGGAGAAGACGCTGTAGGTGGGGAGAGCGCGGGAGCAGCCGGGACGGCGCCATCTGCTGGAGGGGATGACCGCCCCAGTGGAGAAGGGGGATCTGAGAGGTGGGAGACGGAATCGGGATGGAGGGCGATGGCGGCCGGCGTTTTTGATTGGGGTGGAGGCGGCTGGAGGAAATAGAAGAAAGGCTAAGCACTGTAGTGCCGCCGTCACTGTAGCACGGTGCTACTGTAGCATGCCCCTCTCCTCCGATGCTTCTCCATTGTTGCCGGCCATAAGGAAGAGGAAGGAGAGGGAAGAAGAGAGGAGGAGAAGAAGAAGAAGGTGGGGGTGATCTTCGCGAGGGCTTCATGAAGGTTTCAGCGGCATCTCGCGTCGTTCTTGTGGGTAAATTCATGATCCTAATTAGTTTTGGTAGATAATTCGTATGCGATTCGTATTCATTAGGTGTTCTGAGATTTCTGTAGTAGATTGGTTGAATCTGTCTTCCTGTTGTCGCGTGGTTTTGGGTTAGATCCGAGCAGATTCAGGGATTAGTGTCTGCTGGAGATAGATGGGAATTTTCGTTATCTTTCCAGAAAGTTCTAATTCATAATTTTTGGATAAACGTTTAATTAGTTATGAATTTTGCAAGACAGAGTGCTAAATCTGTCTCAGGACTTGTGCAGCGAACATAGATCTGTAAATTTGATATGGGAGATGACCAAATTGGATCAGTTTGTCTCCTTGAGAGTTGTAGGTATTTTCATTGTGATTCCAGAAAGTTAAATGTCATAATTTTTGTATTTCTAGATCAAAAGTTATGAATTTTAGAATCACAGGCTGTAATCTGCCTCTCTGTTGTGGACAGAAGAGTTTTACTTGACTATTTACAATATTTGTTGCACAATGGAAATATTTGAGATAATTTTATTGAGATAGTTGGTTTCCTTTAGTTTCAGAGAGTATTAGAACAATGTGTTTGGTTGAGCCAAACAAAAGTTATGAAATTCGCAAGTTAGTAGTACCGGAGATGGCAGATCGGTCTTCGGGATTAAAAACAAAGACTTAGATGAAATAGTTTGATCTTTTGGTCACCTGAGAAGTTGTATCTAGGCTTGTGTAGGTTCTATGAAATTTAGATTCATGGCTTTTGGAGTTTTGACTCAAAAGTTAAGAATTTTTCCTTAACAGCTGTTCGTTTGGACAGATTTGAGAATTTGAGAGAGTTTTGATTAATTGGTGGGATTGCGATTAGGGACGCTTGTTCTCTTTCTGTTTCATTGCATTGCTGTACACTTTTGGTTGGTGTACTTAGTATATTATTTTACGGCTGCCAGGTGGTGGTGAAACCCGGGGCTAGAGCTTTCTATCGTTGACTTCCGAATCACGGTTGAGGCAAGTACAATTGATTTATCTTGTTTGTTGTTTGTTCCACTTGATTAATGAATATGAAATGGGTAATTTCGGTATTCCTTGTTTTCCTTCATAGTTGATATACCATAATTCTTCAATAATAAGACTATGTTCCTTACATTCATTCGTTCCTTCGCTCCTGTTCACCCATGGGAGTGGGTAGTGAAGTCTCATTATTCCAATATGGGCAAGTACATTGTGTGATGTACTGCTGTCGATTGTTCATAATGTTTTAAGTTCATGCCATGACTGAGTACTATGGTATGTGAGTAGTTTTCGTTGACTTCTACTTTGTTTCTTGTATGTGAATCATGCTTCTTGAGTTTTTTTCTTACAAATTCATATATATTCATTCATTCATTCATTCATTCATGGTTCATGATTCACCCACGGAGTGGGATGTAAAGACCCATCAATTCCAAAGATATGGGCACGTAAGACCCACCATTCCAATGTGGGCAGTTTGGGACACCCGTATGAAACGTTCTTCATACGGGACTTGGATCCGCATTTTGTTAAATGCGGGCTTAGGTGAACACCGACGGGTGTGTCACTAGCTATACCGGTATATGCATGTGTGTAGTCCCTTCATTTCATTCAATTCATTCATTCCATTCATTCAAATATTCGTTCTGTGATTTATTCATATTCTTCAATGATGTTGTCATGATCATGTTTGTTGTGTGTCCCATTTATTTTCTCAGACTTTGCTTGAGTCTCGGACTCATTCTTGCGTTGTTTGTTTTTTAGGTGATCATTGATGTTGGCTCTATTGGGAGGAGTAGACACGCACTACTCATTCACTTCACCTTAATCAAGTCCAAGACTACGATTTAGTTCTATTTTTCATTCGTTATTGATGAACTGTAATAAATAAATTTAGATGGTGAATGATACCTAGTGCTATGTTATGGTTGATTAAGTATTACTTGTGATCTTTGATCATTCCTTCGATATAATTGCTTGGATTCGCACTATATTCATGCCATGGTTCTATTGAATATTGATCTCTTTATGTCATTAGATGAGATAGTGTTTAAATTCTTCCGCATTATGGTTGTATGTTAGATTATTTAGGTGGCATCTTGGCTTCCGATTAGCTGAGGTGTTACAATGATCACCTATGACAAATAAATATAGCACTTTTACTTAAACTTAAGTGATCCTGCTATTACTTCTATTTTAAGACTATGCTCATCCTTCGTGATGATTGAGTTATTTGTAATTTGAATAGTCAAGTATGTCTTGTCGATGTTATTGTTTATGCTTTAAAATTTTAGATCTTGATTTAACAAACTCTTACATGTTAGAATATTTCAATTGACTCGTTTGGTCTTACATCCAAGTAAAACCCTGAAGAATCTCGATGAATCAACCATAGTTGGTAAAGAACTCTTCTCATTATATTCAAATAATTATTTGGATCGGTTACTTGATGAGTTAGAGCTAGATTTATGTCTAGGATCTTGTTATTCAATATATGGTATACTTTAGCTTGGCTAGCTTGTGGTGGTTTTATTGATTATTGCTAGCTTATTCGATGTTGAAAAGCTTGCTGAAATTTGATAGTTAATACATGTAAAGTGGATTGATAAGTTAGTTTAGTAGCATCCTAGGCTCAATGTTGAGTGGGTGTTACAAGGGAGCTTCGGGAAGGAGGCGCGGTGCGTTGGCGCATGCTGGCATGGGCGTGCGTGGGGCGACGAAGGGAGTTGGTGGCACGGGGATGGCGCGGCATGGGAGGGGCAAGGGATGGGTATGGCAGAGGGATGGGGAGTTGGCGGGGAAAAGCATGCAGGCATGGGCTTGGCCACGGGAAGAAGAACAGAGAAGAGAGAGAGAAAAGAAAATAAATTCAAAAATCCAAAAAATCATAAAATTCTTGGAACCTGAAAAAGATCAAATAAAATCATTTTGGATTTAACTGATGTTTATTTTAATCATTTAAAATATTTTTCATTTTTGAAAATTTTGAATTAAGCTTTAAATTAATCCATGAAAATTTAAATGGTGTATTTTATTTTAAAGCTTTAAAAAGGCTTTGAAAATTGGGATGTTATTTTTAAACTCAATAAAATTATTTCTAACTTAATTTGGCTTTTATTTTTGCACATAAAGTGTTTTTATTTCGGAAAATAGGAAAAGCCTTTTTAAAATCTAGAAAATCCAAGAAATTAATTAAATATTTGTTTTAACTTTAAATCTAATGTAAACCCAGAAACTCAATAAATTTCCTTTTGACTTTTAAAATCTAGGAAAAGCAAGGAAACTCTTTTAAAACTTAGAAAATTATTAAAATAATAATTTTATTAATTTTATTTTTGGTAACAAAACTTTGGGATGTTACACCACGTCAACACGGCCACCTCGCCACGTCGTTCGCCAAGTCACCCACCATCTCGATGCCACCTCCTTGCCACGTCATCCTTTCTGCGTTTGTCATCGGCCATGTGTCATCCACTAACCCCAAACCCGCATAGACTCAAGCCACTTGGTCGTGGACCCCATGTGCCAGGCACTGTTCCATAAACCTAATTCACTATGCATCGTAGATCCAACTTCATGGACTTGGTCCATAGACCAGTGGCCCACCTATTAGTAGTTTAATTCTTGAAAATCCATAAATCTAAGTGGGTCCTATATGTCATACTCTCGGCTATTTTTTGAATTTACGAAAATAAAGATTCTTAAGGATATTCCTTTGGCCCCACCAGTCAGTTTCTCTCTCGCTTTTCTTTTTCGACATTTTTCTTTCCGATCAAACTTCCAAGAGCTCGTTCTCCCTCATACAAACTCCGATTGAACCCATTCAAATTTCTACATTCATCTAAATTCAAGATCTACCTTCTAGTACCATTCAAGTTCGATTTGGAATTTATTTTATTTGTATTTTTGAGTTTTGGTTGTTTTGCGCTTTCTTTCTTGTTAGACGTTGAAGTCCTAAAATCGTTCGAATGAGCTGAAGGTCAAGGAAGTAGAAGATTGAAGATATAATAAGAACATCACTGCTATAGCAAGGGAGGTTGTACCTTTGACCATTTTGAACCCAGTTTTCCAAAATTACCTTGATTCAAATTATTGCATTTTACTTTAAGTATTTATTTAAATATTTTGGGATTAGTTATACACCCATTTGATTATATCCACCTTGCCTATTGTATTATCATGATCTTTTGTCACCCTAGCTTTGTTAATTATTAGTTGGTATTATTATAGCACCAACGTGGGCTGGATAGACACGAATAGTCTACTTAGCCATATAACGGGTTATTGATATCATTTTGAGTTGCAAGATGTAAACTTGACTAAATGATTATGGAACATATTATGAAAACACTGTGTGATGTATGTTGTTACTCGTTGATGGCATGTAATGCACTTAACCAACAGGGTGGGAAAAAGATTTGGATTGAGGCGAGTGGAAAGGATTGGTAATATGGTGGATGTGTGATTGAGAAAAGTGAATGGTGATTAATTAGTTAGAATTTTGGTAGTCTCGTCTTGGTTAATTATGGACTTAACTTTGTGCGCCATTGAATTGAGCCACAATTGTACAACCACATGCTTGGTATGGGATAGGCTCAACTTAGTTGTGGAGTTTTAACGTTGACTACTCAGGTAGTAGGTTTAGTGATGGGTGAAGGTGTTGACTATTCTGAAAGTCACATCTATGGGCGGTTCACCGTCTCCAGGTCCAACGGTGTGCGTCGGACCAGCGAGTGAGGCTGAGGTCGACTGTATGCACATCTAGAGAGTCAATTGTTGAGATAAAATTTCTGAAAGGTTTTGCATCTTGTGGGTGAGTGTTAATCAATCTATTCAAATAGCGTGTCCTCGGTCATAGACATGCTTAGAGATTTCACACAAGGGGTAGATTTTCATAAAACAATTGGGAAGGGACAGCTGTGTGGGGAAACTTATGCAGCCGTGTGAAAGAAATTGATTAGGTTATGTGAGTTTTTGTGGAAATATTGGTTAAAATTATTATTGTTATTTGTTTTAAGTCACGCTCGCAATCTATTATTCATATTCAATTGCAATCTACTTTGCTTTTATGCTAATAATTATAGAAGCAATTTTCCTTTGGAATAAGCCATCATCTATAATTGCATTCTGCAGTTGTCACTTGCTAGGCACTCTATATACTCATTCTTGCTATAAACAATGTTATTAGGTTGAGAAGGCTACAACAGTCCATTGTCGGTCAATAAGGTCTACTTCAAGGATCGTGGAGAACTAGGTCGCGATACCCCAGTCGATTGCTTTTAAGCATATGGATGGGGCTTCACTGAAGTTATTTCGTTACCCTCCGCTGCAGCTTATTTGAGTTACTTGTCTTCTAAGGCATTAATTATAAGCTTTGACCTTAATGTCGCTACTCTGATAATTATTTGTATTTACCTATTTATTAGTCATCTTTGCATATGGAATGATATTTCATCGATGTTGCCACTGTGTGCACTAACGTGATCTTGAACTAGTGCAGTATACATAGAGAGTTCAGATTTGTATATTTAGATCCCGACAGATAGGTAACCATAATTGTGCAGCAGTGTGGCCGGATTAAAGGTTCAAATAGTCCTATGAACCAAGTCTTTAGCAGCCACAAATAAATGATTTTTTTTTTATCTTCTTCCTAGCCAGATTCGCAAATACCGACTGTATATCTTAAGATGTGACTGGTTTTGACGAACTGAAAGGTTCCTGTTCAAAGTATGGAGAAGGAAAAGCCTGTAAGGGACATCTACATCATACATGAAGAAATCAGTCATATGCAAGTGCAAAAACGTGCACTCAACAGATCGACGGAAAGGAACATTCTAGCACCCATGGAAATTGAAATGGCGTCGGTGTGGTAAACTGAAGATAACGCAGTAAATTGAAACAGCACCAACCGCATTCAGTAAGGGCTAATAGATGCGACAGATTAGACTTAACCATGCGTATAATCCAGGATGAAGCAATGCCAGCTCATTTGGAGAAGTACACAAGGTTGAAAAGGATACTACAACGGATACCAAAAAATTGACAGGTCACATTACTCTGAATCTCTGATGACTGATTACCAATAAGTCTAACGTAGGCTTATGAAAGGACTTGCCACAAGGAAACATGAGAAATTTGTCAAGCAAATGGAAAAGACAAGATCCGGCAAGAATTGTGAAACGCAGAGCTACTTCGGCCATGGTTGTCAACGGTGACCAGCAGGGGCGAACGCTCAAAGGATCATTGGTGTTCAGCTGAACACCTTTTTTTCATAAAATATCTGGTATATAATAGGTACTAGATGGTAAAGTGCGCTACGTTGCGCTTGCCCATTGAATGTTTGACATTCGACAGCTATTTGCGTGATATTTGCTATGGTGTAGTGTAGTTTGTTATGCAGCATGAAACATTGTTAGCAGGGTTTGTTGTTGTTTTTTTCTTGTTAAATGAATTAGAGGCAACTTTCTTGAAGACACTGTAGCGGTATGAATCAAAAGAAACACCTAAGTTCAGCAATGCTGTTGTTTGATCATTGAATAGAATAGGCATAGCTACTCTGAATGCGATGAGTAAGTGGTGGTAAGATTTTTCGTGGACCTAAGCCACTCAGCGACAATTTGTGCAAATTGCACAACTCTCATGTAAGACGTAAAAAATAATAGACTTATCCACAAAATAGCACCCAAGTGCACCTCCTTGGGCTCAACGATTTTTTAAGTCAAAGTATCATAAGGATAAAGAACAGAAAGGAGCTAAAATAAAATTATCTTGCCACAAACAGGGCATGCCTCATTTCTTTCCATCCACTCATAAATACAGCCAAGGTGGAACAGGAGGTCTTCCAGGACCATCCGGAGGTCTTCTAGGACCAGGACCACCCGGAGATCTTCTAGGATCATCCCGAAGGTCTTCTAGGACCACCCACGAGGTCTTCCAGGACCACACTGGAGGTCTTCCAGGATCACCCCCGGTGAGGAGGTCCTCGAGGGAGGTCCTGGAGAGGTCCTCTAGAGGGAGGTCCGGAGGTGGTTCTCTAGGAGGTCTTCTAGGACCACCTGGAGGCCTTCTAGGACCACCCGAAGGCCTTCCAAGATCACCCAGGAGGTCTTTCAGAACCACCCGGAGATCTTCCAGGACCACCCAGGAGGTCTTATAGGACCACCCCCGGTGAGGAGGTCCTCGAGGGAGGTCTCGAGGAGGTCCTCTGGAGGGAGGTCCTCTAGGAGGTCTTTTAGGACCACCCAGAGGTCTTCCAGGACCACCTCTGATGAGGAGGTCCTCGAGGGAGGTCCTGAGGAGGTCTTCCAGGACCACCCGGAGGTCTTCCAAGATCACCCCCGGTGAGGAGGTCCTCGAGGGAGGTCCTCTTGAGGGAGGTCCTAGAGAGGTCCTCTAGAGGAAGGTTCTGAGGAGGTCCTCGAGTGATGTTTTGTTGCAGTGTCTGTTTTATTAGGAAAGCCAACAACATAGTAAAGTTATGAACAAAGGGGGTAAGAGACATTCTTTTAATTAACGCATAGCTATGTATAATGTTTTAACCAAAGGGTATTAGTGAGAAATATCATGGCTGTAGCGAATAGAAATAAATAAGAATGTAGGTTAGCTTCTGAGGAGCATCTTAGACTCGGTGAGGTAAATTAGTTTCCATGTAGTGTCCTAGACTTGTTAAGGTACATATGGTATATGAGGAGCATGATAGACTCAGTGAGCTAGATTAGTTTCCAAGGAGTATCGTAGACCTGGTGAGGTACGTATAACTGAAAGCGGCTTTTTTTGGTCAAGGGAAAGGAAAAGCAATCCGTTAATCGAAATCACCCCTTTTTTTGGATCGTGCTATGTAGTCATTCATATTATTACTCTAAAGGACTGATAGATAGCACAATAAACCTTTTGATTCTTAATTACAAACTCATGTGTTCCATCTTGCTATATTCGGAAACTATTTAGCAAAACAAAACGGGCAAATTCAATCAAGATGTCACAACAGAATGGTTCTCAGGTTGGAACCTCGAATAAACCTCAACCTCTAAAAGTCGACCTGTTCATCCGACGAACAAACCACAGACTAAACAAAAATGTGTATACCATAACATATCGTTTGAAGCCATGCACGAACCAAACCATAGAGCAAACATTGGCCTAGAAATCGGCCGATTAAGACCGGACATCAAAACCATTATATACGGAAAAACAAACCGCACGCTAGTTCGACTAAATGAAATGGTAACGACGGACAACACCGGTAGCACACGTCAAGGACGATGGAGAACGACGAGCGAAACCCTATTAAAATCTTGACCTAATCAGAGAGGGATCTTCATAAACACAAAGCTACCGACTGCGAGTTCGCAAGCACCAAGGCTAAGCTGGGAGGCAAAAGAAGGAAACACGCATAGAAGACATTAGGCCACAATGAAAATAAGCCGGCGTGAGAACGCACAGATAGGCGAGGTGAATGGTGCTACGGAAAAACCGAGATTTGAGAGCAACCTTTGCGGTGAAAAGACTTCGATAATAAATTCGCCGACACGTCACCGTACGACACATGCTCTCAGGCAGGGAAGCTAACGAATGGGTGGATGACTCGGCCATGATCGGCGTTCTTTGAAGCACAATCTGACAATCGAGCGGCTATGGACCTTTGGAAGAAAGCGGGTCTTGAGCGGTAGCATCATGGCGACAAAGGCGGTAGGGGTGGAAAGCGGATCGAATCTGAATCGAATAGTCGAATCTGAATCTGAATCTCTATTTTTAAAGCGAATACGGATCGAATCTGAATCTCTATTTTTCAAAGCGAATCTGAATTGAATATTCTCGAATCTGAATCTGAATCGAATGTAAATGCGAATCTGAATTGAATCGAATATGTACTCAATTGATTGAATCGAATATCCTACAACTTTGCGACAAATCTCGGTAGAACAAATAGTATTCGTATTCATTATGGGACAAAACAGATAGTATTCAGATTCGTTTTCCCGGATAGTATTTGTTTTCCGGATACTATCGGTTTTTCGGATCTGAATAACACGAATCGGATCTGAATACTATCCATTTTCCGGATCTGAATAACAGGATACGGATACGAATAACACGAATACGGATATGAATACTATTGAATGCGGATTTTACTTACCACATTTGCGTTTTCCGGATCTGAATATCGGATAAAGCGGATTATCCTTTACCAATTTCCACCCCTAAAGACTGGGCGGCAATAAATGGCATGAACATGTTCGAGCGACTGGCACATCGTTCGGTAGGCAGCAGACTGGGTGAAGCGAACGGGCCCTACACCAATCAAGAAATGCGGCCAGTGGGGCCCACGGCGTGGGGCTCTGGTGTCTTTCGACTGCTGCACGTTCGCATGCTTCGCTGAATGCCCAAGCCAAAGGGAAGGCCGAAGGCAGCGACGATCGGACCGCCACGCGCCGTGCAAGACTAAATCCAACGACGCACGGGAAAAAGGAGACGTGGACGCTGCGAGAGCTCGGCTAGCAACTGCGCTATAATAAGAGGTTATATATTAGATGTATATGTTATTAGTTAGGTCAAAATTATATATTTATATCCACAAATAAATTCAGCCCGTACTCTCCACACCTTGCGTCTGGCCCATGTAACACGTTAGACCTATTTTCCTTTCTACTCCAGCCCACCAAACCGTAACCTCTATTCTCTCTCTCTCTCTCTCATCATGTGGTTGTCTCTGTGTGTGTGAGAGGGGTGCTCCGGCCTCCAAGTGGCAAACAAGTGGAGGCGTAGACTACGAAGGCGAGCGACTGTCGGTGGACACGGTGCTACGACGCGACAGCAAGCAGACGTGAGACGACACAAGGTGAGTGTACGACAGCTCACCTGCGTGAGCGAACAGAGATGTGACACAAGCAAGTGGCTGGTAGCGCGACAAACAGGGGGAAGGGAGCGGGCGACACCAAGAGAGCAATGCGGTGGCCGAGAGGTAGCGTGGCGACGGGAAGGGAGCAGTATATCCAGCTCACCATTATCGTCCTCTCTCCAGATCTAGGTGTGTTCCGCGCACTCCACTTCTTCTCCCTACGTCTGCTCTACTCCAGCTCCGGTTCTTTCTAGAGTCTAGCCTCTTCATCTATTTTCTTGATTCTTTCCAACAGATGTTGTACAAAAATACAATCTTTATCTTAGGCAATGAACAGATAGTTGGGCCCTTGTTACATATGTTTACATGCTAATTTTTACTCTATGGAAGGAACATTCTTAGATGGGGTTCTTGCTGATGGAAAAAGGGCAGGATCAGGAAGGTATGCAATTGTCAAAAAAATTGAAAAAGAAGGCAGGAGCTCTACCGATCACTATTAGAGAAAGAAAATAAGTTTTAGCAGTCTAGATGCTATAACCTGGAACATTTATCGAGCCAGGTAGTCATCTTATCGATCTTTTCTCGAAATTGACACAATTTGATTTAATATCATTTTATTTATAGTTTGAAAGTATTTTTAGAAGCGAGCTAATGAGCCGAGCCGAGCTAAAGTGAAATCCAATTTCTTTCGAAATTGACTCATTTCAATGTTTAACCAAATAACGAGTTTAATTAGGGCAATTTTGAACCGAGCCAATAAGCCCCACTATTGAGCTTTTTTCCACCCCCGTACTGTCATGCAAATAAACCAACTTCACTTGTATGCCACTGAAAAAAATAGGTTTCCTTCTATGCCACTAGTATGAAATTTTGTGTCCCTAAAATCCTATATATCACTGCCATCCATCCACCGTAAACCATCACATTAAATGGCATGCAAAAGACCAATTTGCAAATATGTCACTACCGATCTCACCATCCATCCATCGTGAACCATCTCATTAAATGGAATGCAAAAAGACCAATTTGCCTTTCTTCTTCCTCATCTTCTTTCTTCTTCATTCCCTACCATCCACTCTCTACCGGCCAACTCCTCCTGCCATGCCACTGGCCTCTGGCCTCGATCTTCTTTCCTTGTCCCCATCTGATAGCAACCAGTCGCCCAAATCTATGCCTTCCACTACAACCTCCATCCTCACCAGCGAGCTCGAGCTCCACCAAATCCTTCGTCCTCACCATCGAACTGGAGCTCCTCGAAATCCAGCTGCGCACCTCCCCACCCCTCCTTCCATCGGCTACCCCAACCCCTCTCACACCCACCGCTACCCCCAACCTTCCTGCCACCGCCTGTCATGGCACGCGCAAGGCGCAACTAAGACGTCGCCAAGCTGGACACCAGCCCTTCGTTGTGTGCCTTCATCCTGTAATCTGGCGCCTAGTTCTACACCACCACTGGCGCCGTCTGAAGAATCTAGACCCGCCATTATGAGTTAATGGAGTATTTTGGTGATTAATGATAAATCTATTTGTGAGACTAACATTTTTACTGATATACCTATTGTGTAGTCTTATTTGAATAAAAAGGTGAAAATCAAAGAGGTATGCATTCGACATCCTATATCTTGTTGCATTCCTCGGATCCAAAATATAGGTTGAACTCCACTAAAAGTATAACTTGAATATGTGCATATGTTTTTATTGCACATATTCGTGTATGCACACATTTAGGGGGAGTTCACTCTATATTTTGTGGTTTCATTAGTATTGATCAATATTTATTTTTCTTTATCCACATATATTAAGGATCTTTACTTTCAAACATATCAAATGAGTATACTAAACTTGTGTAGTCCATATATACTCATATGACCTTACATTCAATTATTTGCAATTGTGATGGTTGTCATCAATTACCAAAGAGGGAAAGATTGGAGTATCTTGACCCACCATTATGAGTTAATGGTATGTTATGGTAATTAATGACAATCATGTTAATGGGACTAATATTTTCCATTAGTTGGATGAATAGGTTATGTCCCATGATGATAGAGACTTTGGATGACATCATGAGTTGATTGTCATCAAGTCAAGGTTCAAAAAAAAGATGCATCATGTGTTGATGCATATCATGATCTCGAAGAAAAGGAAATTGTCGTGTGTCGATGATGTTCAAGAAGAGGAGATGATCATGAGTTGATCATCAAATCAAAAGGAGACCCATCATGTGTTGATGGAGATCAAGTGAAAGAGTGCATCATGGGTTATGCATATTCAAGTTAAGAACTTGAAGTAAAGGAAATCATCATGTGTTGATGATTATCGAGTCAATGACCGGATTTTGAAGAGAAGATATGTGTCATCAAGTTTCAAGTGAATGTGCAAGGGAAAGGTATGGCTAACTAGGGCTAAGGATGTGTTCCTAGTCTTTTACCGGTCTTGGTGTTTGGTTGGAAGACCGGATTGCTACTATAGGTTGCCGTACTATTAAGAGGGGTCTTAACTAGTAGCTTGAGAGTGGCATATGTTGATAGCTCGTTGTGCTTACTCTAACTCTCGTTAGCATGTTGCCAATATTTGCAAATGGTCGTGGCTCATGCATAATCCTTGTAGCATGTGAATTTAGTTTGCGAATATGTTTTGCAATTTTTTAAGTCTATGTACCTTATTCCTTGTGGCGTTGATTCTAAAAGTTGGCAAA
This sequence comes from Phyllostachys edulis, assembly GCA_036346405.1. Classification (NCBI taxonomy): domain Eukaryota; kingdom Viridiplantae; phylum Streptophyta; class Magnoliopsida; order Poales; family Poaceae; genus Phyllostachys; species Phyllostachys edulis. The sequence goes on from CM070547.1 coordinate 27,604,058, forward strand.
TGTGTTTTGCAACTTGTTGAGAATCTTGCCTTTAACCCTTGTTTGCATTGCGCATCAATTGGCAAATGTGTTTTGCAAATTGAGTTGAAGCGAAAGCCAACTATGATTTTCTCAGAAAAGTCTCTTGGTGGTGCTACCGCATAGTGGTATGATTGGGAAGTTGGTGTGGTACTACCGCAACCAGGTCGAACCGAACCTTAGTTGGCGGTTGTTGTAGCGACCCAACCCTAGGGCACCCGAGAGGTCCTCTAAGAGCTCCTGGAAAGTCCATCAGGACCTCCCAGGAGGTCCTCAAAGGACCTCTCGGTCGATCCTAAGACCTCCCGGGAGGTCGGCGAGACCTCCGAAGTCCAGAGAACAAGCCCAGGAGGTCGTGGAGCCATGGAGCACCTCAAAGATCTCCCACGGCCAGACTAGGGGAAGGCGTGGAGGTTTGTGGTCATCCCAAGACCACCCCGACCCACCAGAGGAGATCGTGGAGGTGAGACCACCACAGACCACACACGCCCAACCCCGAGGGTGGTCGGGGAGGACTGAGCTCTCAAGTGGTTCCTGTGCATCTTGAGCTAGTCCCAAGGATCATGGCTAGCTCTTCACAAGCAACAATGGTGATAGCATTGCAACACGACCCGACTTTATTAATATCAAGGAAGTTGTTTACAAGAAGGCTACAATTCAACAAAGACAAAATATAATGAAAGATAAACACAAGGGCCACCCGATACACCACAGCAATGGTTTGGAGGGCATCCTAGTCGATCCGGGACCACTTGGTCCTGACAAGAAGGTTATCACAAAGCTTCCAATTCTGCTAAAGACAAAGACAAGCAAGAGTGAGCACAACAACCGTGCGCATAAGTTACACAGATTAGATAACAAAATGACATGCATAAATGGATATCACAATGGAAGGCTTATTATGGTTAATTTGCGTAAAGCCAAGTTGCTTTCAAATATGAATACTAAGTTCCAAAGCAGGTACTTAATAGATAAAATTCATTTTATCAATGCAGTTTTCAGTTTGATAACTTTCATCATCAAGATGGTGAAGGATACCCTCCTGTCACAAGGCTCCCTGCCCAAACCCATGGGATAGCAATCCCAAAACAGTTTAATAAACATTTACGAACCCAAAACCAATATCTAACTCGAGTGGCACGCCAAGATGTCCATGACCGTGGACATGACTATTGAATAGATTTAACTCTGCAGAGGTTGTCCACTTTACCCACACGACATGATTCCTCTAGTTTGTTTGGCATCTTGTGAGTGCCACCTCTCCTTGCTTAGAAGGTAAGAGGTCTAGAGTTCATGACAAGGCCTTTACAATGCATTGCTCCACCACGGCCTTTCCTTGCTAAGGTTTCACCCCTATGGATAGCAATCCGTGAAGCCCCCTCTTGCACCGATGGGAATAGTAGGTTATAAAGACCATTGGCCAAACAAGACCTCCCACACCTCCAATGGGCGACATATGGTAGAGTTTTTTGATTAATCGGCCAGGTCCCACGCCCCATACTGAGGCGATGTGGTTATACTTGTTTTGGCAATGGCCCATTATAGGCCTAGCATTGGCGGCTCAAAGACCGGTCCTCAATCGACTAGGGCGACAACCACAAACCCATGGACCTCCACCTTAGCGAGGATAGAGTCAGGTGCACAAACATTGCACCACCAAGCCTACCAATTCGCCCTAGTCCAAATCCATTTTCCTTTTCTTTTCTTTGCTTCCCCAAAGACAATATTTTCACACTCCCATGACATCCCAATGCCAAGGTCAAAACATTTTAAACAATAGTTGGTCATGAAGGTAAAGATTTCCCAAATCAAGTACTTTTGGTCTAAGCAAGACTAAGCATTTGGTTTTACAATTGTTCTGGTTCATACTATTGTATCAACCAGATTTTGCCTAATGGTGACAACAAGTTGGGTACAACAACAAAGTTGGCCATATGAAAGAGATAGGCATAACTTATGTATTTAAAGGCAGTATTGAAATAACTTGGTAGAAATAAGCATGCATAATACTTTGAAGCAGAACATAAATAAATTGAAATCTTTGGGTGCATTATGATCAAGAGTGTAACTTGCCTCCTCGCTCGTTAGCTTAAGAATCTACTTTCACACATAGCTCGGCTCTCTCGGCGCCAAGATCTACACGTATACAAAGCAAAGCAAATAAAGATCCAAATGAAATCCGAATGGTGAGCAAGAAGTAAATAGCAGAGGATGATACTAAAAGGAAATAAACAGAGAAGATTCTTGGAGGAGGTCTGAAAGGTGAAGGGCTCGGGCTCAGGGGGGTCCGAACCAGAGGGCTTGGAGAGCTCCCTGAAACAGAGAGCTGAGAGCAGAGGCCGAAATGAAGAACAGGGAGGCAGTGGGTGCCCCGATGCTCTATTTAAAAGAGGAGAAAGAATGGAAGCATAATAAAAAGAAGGTGACCGAATTCAGTGTATTGGTACAAAGGCAAACTACCCCAAGGTACTAGAAAGGATAAAGAAAGCAATGATGACAGAAAGTAGAAAAGAGGACAAGGGTAGATGGCAAGATTTAATGTGACTCATCCCACATCCAATGCACTTAAGAGCCAAGGGGACCATCAAAGGGTGAAACAGCTTGGTCAAGGGACGGTCCAAGGAGGAGGTCTGCGAGGAGATCCTGAGAGGAGGTCCACGGAGGAGGTCCTGATGATAGACAGGGAGGTCTTTGAGGACAAAAGGTCCTAAAGGCCACAAGGAGGTCTAAGGACATGAGGTGCAAAAGACAATAAGGGTCTAAACCACAAAAGTCTAAACACAAAAGGGAGGTCCAGACCATAAGGGTCTGAACACCCTAGGGAAGTTTGAACCTAAAGGAGGTCCAAAACTCAACAGGGAGGTCCGGACATGGGGAGGTCCTGACTGTTGAGATCTCTGCAAGGGAGGTCTGGACGGTTGGGATCCAGACAAGGGGAGTCTGGACCCTTAGATTCAAATGAAAGGAGGTCTGGACCGTCAGATCCAGACAAAGGGGAGATCCAAAGGATTTGGAGGTCTTAAAGACTTCAAGGAGGTCCTGGACAGGAGGTCCAGAAGACACACAATGGGGAGGTCCTATAGACAGGAGGTCCAAAAGACACACCCACGAGATGGTCTGAGGACAGGACCCACAAAGGTAGTCTGACGGGAGATCTCACAAGGAGGAGGTCGGCGGTCAAGATCAAAAGCAGGAGAGGTCTGACGATCAAGAAAATAAGCAAGGGAGATCTGGCGGCTCGAGATGATGATCAAAGGAGGTCGGAGCGGTTAGGATGAGGTCAAAGGACAGGAGGTCTAACAGACACAACCGGGAGGAGGTCCTTTGGACAGAAGTCAACGACCTACTCACGGAGGTCGAAGGTCAAGCTCAAATAGAAAGGTGGAGATCGATGGCTAGGACCTCACAGGAGATCCTAACGGTCACGATCGGCAAGGAAAGGAGGTCGCGTAAGCAAGGATACACGAGGAATTAGAGCCCTCGGATCTATTAAGGACAAGATCAAAGCCGTTGGATTTGACAAGCATGAGGTCCGGGCCTTGGGATCTATCACGGAAGAGGTCGGGACGCGAGATCCACGGGGTGAGGTCTGAATCCGTGAGAGAGGTCCAATGAACATAAGGGAGGTCCCAGAGAACACCAAGAGGTCTGAAGGACAAAAAGGGTTCAAAGGGGTGAGGTGAAATCGGCGATAAGCGGTATGCCGGACTTCATAAGCAGTATGACCGGTGGTCTGACGGCTAAGACCCCAAAGGAAGATCTTTAACGGTCAAGATTGGTCTAGGAGGTTCTCGGCCAAGTGAGATCAACTCATGAGAGGTCTCAGCGGTGGGATGAAATCAAGGAGCTTTAACGATTAAGATCAAGGCGAAGGGAGGTCCCGAGGATTAAGATTAGGACAAAGAGTTTCGAATGGTTCAGATCCACTCATGGGAGGTGCGAGCGGAGGAGATCCAAAGGAATACAAGGAGGTCTCAAGCGATAAGAGGTGCAGGCATAAGAGAGTGCCTAGGCAACAAGGGGTCTAGACTAAGAAGAGGTCTAAGCAGGAAAGGAGGTGCGAATCAAAGAGATTCAAACCAACAAAGAGATCTAAAGTGATCCAACCAAAGGGAAGGTCCTGCTAGATCAACCCAGAGGGGAGGTCAGGCATAAGAATATGCCCAATCGAAGAATGTGGTCTAGGATCAAAGAGATCCGGACATCAAAGAGGTCAAGACAAGGAAGAGGTCCGAACCACAGGAGGGGTCCGGTGGTAAGGAAGTGCAGGCACACAAAGGGGCTAGAACACAAGGAAAGTCTAGACACAGGGGGTGCCCAAACACAAGAGAAATGTCAAACCAAGAAGGATTGTCTAGTCCTCAAAGGAGATCTAGATACAAGGAAAAATCTAAACCTCGGAGGAGGTTTAAACTACAAAAAAAGAGATTAAGAGAGGTCCCACCCAAAGGTGGTGCGGACCCAAGAGGTAGACTAGAAAAGGGTCTCAATAGAGATTTCAGGAGAGGAAAGACCAGAAAAGACAAGGAGGATGACCACAACGGAGGTCAAACAAGAGGGACGATCTGGACATATAAGAATGTCCAAATATAGGATAGAGGAAAGGAAAAGGCGAGATAGCTCTAGAGAGCTAGAGCAACACCAAAAGAACTAAGCTTTGGATTTAGTTGAAGTTTAGTTTAGTCATTTTAAACTCTTCAAATTATGAAATTCTCAAGGTTAAGCTTTGAATTCTCATCAAAACCAAATGGTTCTTTTTATTTTGAAAATTTTCAAAAAGGCTCGAAAATCAGGGTGTTACAGTTGTAATATCCCAAATTTCAATTAAAGAGAATAATATTCGGGAGAGGGAAACTTATTCAAGTTCGAATGCATCAAAGTTTAGAGATAGAATTTGGTTCAAATTCTGTTTTCTTAGTGCGTTTGGACCTTGGGGCTCTTGGCCCTTTGTGCAATAGCCTGTAGTGGGCCGGCCCAAGTGGGAGAATAAGGGGGGAGGCACCCCCATAACCCTAGCCATCCATCTTTTCCATCCTGGCCGAACTCCTCCCCCAAGTGCCTTCTTTTTCCCTCCCGCTTCTTGGTGCCGCCGCCCTCAGGCGTCACCTCCCGGCCGCCTCTGGCTCCTCCTTTCGCCCGTGGTGCCGTGCCACCGTCAACCTCTAGGCCCACCGCCTGGCCGTGGCCCGCCGCCTCCTCCTACCACCAGCTGGTCCAGCCAGCCCCCTCCTTGGCTCCTCCGGCCTCGGCCCTGCCAGTAGTGCCGCCATCTCTCTCTCCTCGCGCTCGGTCCAAGCCGCCCCTCGGCTCAGTCCCTGCCTTGCTGCTTGCCGAGCCTCGGTCCAAGTGACCCGATGCTGCCTCCACTACCCTTTCCCTCTACACCGCCGGCGAGTGGGGGAAGCACGTCGTGGGTGGAACCCCCGTGAGCCACATGGCCCCGTCGCCGATGCCGCCTCGCTGGGGTACAAAGGTGAAGTTTCTGATAGTGTTCCACACGGCAGCAACCGAATGCTTTTGTGAGTGAATTTCTTGATCTTATTGGTGCTGTAGACACAAGACGTTATCATCTTCCACAAGATTTAAATCAGTATCCTTTAGGCTCTGCGTATGGCAAATACATGACCCAACTTTCATCATGTTCAGATACACAGACTCCTATCCTATCATTGCCATCGACTGATTCATCTGAAGTGACCAAAAGAATGGTTTCATCGATGAATGACACTTTCGGGGAAGTTCTTTCTCCTTTTCTCCATATATGGATCCTTGTAGAATCAATCTTGATTATTTTGATTTCATGCGTAGTGGGCCAAAAGGATCTTGGATATCAGACTGCTGATCAGTACCATGGAAATTGGAGCAACTCTGTGGGTAGTATGAGGACAGGTGTAAGTCAGACACTCAGTTCATTTGGAGAGAACCACCATATCGGTGAGTGTTTAGGAAACGGGCTACTTGTGCAACAGCCTTCTAAAAAGAAATATGATTTGAGAGGTTTGAACCCTAAGGTTCTCCCTTTACAGGAATATGAAGAGGAGTTTCTACAATCAGTGATTCGAAATCTTGAAGCAGCTAGTTCCAAAAGAAGCAAGGTGGTGGTGAACCCCGGTACTAGGGCGTATCGCCTTTTGTCTTCTGTCTCACGGTTGAGGCAAGTGCAAGTAGTATTAATGAGTTGTTATATTTCATATCTGATGAATGCCATAGTTGATTGATGTTGATTGCTGCTTGGTAATGTTGATGAGCCTGAATGCCTTAGTCGATTGATGATGCTTACTGCTTGGTAATGTTGATGAGCCTAAATGCCATGGTTATTGATGCTTACTGCTTGGTAATGTTGATGAGCCTAAATGCCATGGTTATTGATGATGCTTATTGCTTGGTAATGTTGATGAGCATGAATGCCATAGTTTAATGATGATGCTTACTAATTGGAAATGTTTACATGATGCTTACATGATAATGGTTACATGTTGATGGCAAGAATGATGGGACAAGGTGAGCAATGAGGCTACCTTGTTAACGATGACAATGATGAATAATGATAATGACAATGGACATGTGCATTCTGCATCATGGCATTGGATCCCTGTGCCTTGAGGGCACAAGCCTTAAATGTGTTTTGGATCCCCGTCATGCATTGGACGGGCCTGGTCCCCACACTCGTGGAGTGTGGGCTTTGGATCCCTGTGCCTAGAGGGCACAGGCCTAGAGTAGGTATCGATGGATACACTACTCAGCATTACCGGTAATTGCTAAATGTGAAGAATGTGCATTTATGACATGTCATTGCATTTCTGCATGAGATATGGATTTTTTTTTAGCATTTAAGGTTGTTGTTCATGATGGGATTGTTTAATCCCTTTGACTACTTATGATACTGTCACAAGTGATGGATTTGTGGTATATAATGCTGTTATTCATGAAGGGATTGATTTTCCCTTTGACTACTTATGATGCTATGTTTGATTTGCTATTGCATTTTCTTCGAGTCGTAGACTCACACTTGTTAATGTTGTGCTTGCTAGGTACCTCTCGGCAATGACATGCATGGGAAGGGTAGACTTGGTACACGTCACATAAGCACAAACCACAATGAATAAATGAGTCCAATTATGCACAATTCACATTCTTAGTAATTGCTTTAGTTTCAGTTTTGTGACCATCCTTCGTGGTGGACGTTTTGATTGTGATATTGGATGATCCAGTTAGGTTCTTAACTCTTCGTTGTTTAAGTTCATTTAATTCTTTTCAATGGATTAGAAGGTTTGATTTGATTATTCTGTCCTCCTCGTTGAATTGTTGATTATTGATGCTCTATATGTAGCTATTTGATCATTGATTGTTTGAGCATAGTAATGTTGGAATGCTTCTGATTAGTTGATAAAGAGAAGGCTTCATGAATTGGTTTATGTTCAGTTGTTAGATGATATGCTTCTATTGAGTAATCATAGATTGTGCTAGTGTTGAATTTTAGTTTCATATCATTCATGAATGAATGATTGGGTGATGGTTTAAATAGATGTTGATGGTTGATATTGTCCTTCTACATGATATGGTTGAAATAGTAAAGACTTTATGATCTTCGTATAGACTCTTGATAGAGTTATCATAATTGATTCACTTTGAGTGGATGATTGAGATTGATTTGTTGACGAATTCTGATTCAATTCTTATATTCGTCCTACTAGATAGTGATCTTCTTATGCTATGATTTGAGAGATGGTTGAAATTATTCCGTATTGTTGTTGTATGTTAGTCTTTTAGGTAACCTCTTGGCTTCATTATAGCGTGGTGTTATAGCGGTATGTGTTTTCGAGAGACACCTTTTGAGTGTGTTTTGCTCTCTGGAAGGCGGTAGTACCGAGGTTCTTTTAAGCGGAACTCTGGCGTCGCAGATGATCAAGATATTCTAAGAGGAACTACCGCACATCGAATTTCCAAAATTTAGTTAGCGGTACGTTATCTCTAGAGAGGGCCAGTTTTAGACCTCCACGGGAAGCGGTAGGACCGCCCTATATGAATGGAACTATCGGAGAGCAGAACTACCGTATATTCTTTGGCGGTAGTACCGCACCGCATTCTCAACGGCTAGTCAGAGGCTTTTATAGCCGTTACTGTGCAATCAGTTGAAGTGTGGTAGTACCAGCCGATGAACAGTGGTACTACCGCTCTTGCTTATTTTTTCATAATATTTTCTCCAACTGCTAGTTTTTTGTGTGGGGGGGCTATAAATACCCACATTGGCCAGTTGTGGGTTAAGGTGGCTAGTGCCATATTCATTCCCTTGAGCAAAGAGCAAGCTCTCTACACTCTTATGTGCATGTATTGCACTTAGTGAGCTTAGAGAGCAAACCCTAAGTGCATGTGTTGTATTAGATAGTGGACTGTGTATCCGCTTGAGCTTAGACACTTGATTCGTTCAAGTGAGCATCTTCGACTTGTTACTCTTAGTGTTTGCCGACACCTAGACGGCTTGGAGAAGTTGCGCCGATGATCTTCTCAAAAAATGTTGTGAGAAGACCCGAGCGGTTGTGAGTGGTTTGGTGCCACTACTAGAAATCCCCATTTTCCCTAGTGAGTAATATACTAAGGAACATGCCCAAACCTGTAGGGAACTGGTTTCCCTAGTGGCATTCATAGGGAACGACTACTAGGGGAAAGAATGTGGGGAAAGAAAATGTTCCCACGGTTTTTGGAAAAACCTAGGAAAGAATTGTTCCTAAATTTTAAATGGTAGGAAATCTAGTCCACATGGCATTGTCATCGGCGTGAAAAGTTTATTTCCCACGTTCCTTTTTTTGACCTAGGAAAGAAATTAATAAATTCCCTCACGTTATTTCTTGTATACCCTAAGGAACATTTTTATATAAATATTATTTTCCTATTGCTAATTCAAAATTCATCCCCTACTATTTAGCATAAACACTAGGGTCTTGAATTTATTGTTTTTTCTAAATATACATACATTATTCAAATACTTATTTATATTCAAAGGCGTCAAATTCACATTATCACTCAACAAAGTTTATGCAAGAGATAAACATAACAATATCCTGTATTTCCAATAAACCATCAAGTACTATTTAAGGCACATTTGCACCAACATATACAAGTGTAAACGTCACACTACCAAAAAGTCCAAAAAAAAACAACACCCACGCTTGCACCACAAGTGCACAACACACATGCATACTGAAGTACAAATGACCAGCAAGGTTTCAGACATCAAAATGCAAAGTTTTATGTCTGCAAGAAGAGCATCAGTGTTAGAGAAGATACTATGAACCTCCCCCACAACTACATGACGAGCTGCCCCTGTGAGGATTTCAACATATTCGTCGACTGAAGGAGGCAAGTCCACGACCAACACAATCTCAAATTCCTCAACCTCTGCCATTGCCATGCTCTCCGATCTTTCACAAGGACATTAATCAGCCCCACATTGCAGAAAATCTGAGAGGAACGTAAGTCGTCAGAGTCACAAACTTATGACATAGCGGCTAAAATGGCGCATAACTAATATTCTCTGGCTGAAACCCATAGTCTTGGCGATCTGGTTTCAAAATGAGAAGTTCGAAAATACGTATAGGCTTTGCACATGTTCTTAGTTTGTCTTCGAGATTGGAAATCTCACAAAAGCTACACACTAGATTGGTTCACTTGGACTGCTTGCATATAGTAAAAGAGTCTGTAGTGTGAGTCATCATCGATCACCGTGCAATTTTCCAATTTAAGGGACGATGAAAGGTTCGTGCTTCGTGATCATTCGCAACTACTAGCAAAACCTTTGATGTCTTTCTAGTATGGTTATTTAAAACATGCTCAAGAATTTCCTTGACACGAAAATAGGAGTTCATCGGTGTTCTTGAATAATCACCATTCGCCAAAGCTGCATTTATGAAGTTTGAAGTGCTAAACAACTATCATCCATGAAATCGGGACGGGCATGCGGGTAGTTAACTAGCGGTGCGAGGTCCAAATGCCTACTCAGGTCATTAATGTCGGAGTACATCTACGGTTTGACAACCTAAACAACACAATCTCGAAGAAGAGGAATCGACTTACTTTAAGTCTTGCCACTTGATGAATCTCGGCGCAATGCTTAAGGCATGCAACAAAAAGAAAGAATGAATGAATGAATGATATTTAAGTAAGAAAGAAATGGGCCATATCTGCATGCTCCAAGTACCTTTGATGTCTTCTTCTCCTCTGATGGACAGAAGTGTACATATTGTGCCATAAATGCACTTCGAGAAGTAACATAATCATTGATAGTGAGCTTTGTAATTCTTCGACGGAGTAGATTTCTTACCACCGTAGTGGCACTTTGGACAAATGGGTCACTGAAGATAGTTATCTGAGGATCACTCAATATGGCATCTCTAGTAGAACAAAGCTTGTCGCTGATATTAAGGTCCATGAAACATTTTAGTCCGTCAATATCCTGTTAAAGGAAGTAGAGCATCTTTAGATGAAACTTGGTGATAGGATAACTAAATTACCAAATATATTGGGAGTTAATTGTCGGATAATTAAGCATGTTGGGTGTTAAGGTTATACATCTGCTTAAAACTATTGAAAAGCACGTATCTTTCAAAGTGGAATACTGAAATTACATAGAGCCAAAGGATGACAAAGATGACTCCAATTACCATATTTACTCACCAGCATTGATACACTCGATATGTCAATTGCCTTTAATGAAATGAGTTTGAGAAGCCTCCCTGGGGTAGATATAAAAAACTCCGGCTCACAACTCTTTAGTCTGATAGAGAAGTTATCATATCCATAGGCTCTATGCTCACAGATAACACATTCACATTCAAGAGGATGGTAATGATTGAGGAAAACATACTCATACATCTAGTGTTTAATGGAGGCCCCAGGGTGCAAGCTTACTGAATGGATTCCAAGAGACTTTAGTGGTTTGTATATCGAACGCACTTGCACAAACATCACTAGAACATTAACCTTTTTGCGGAAACAACATCAAATGAGTCATTAATAAATCATTAACATTTTGTGAATACTTCCTAATACCATAAGAGATCCTTGAACAAATAATGAACAACAGGATCCAAAGAGCACAATGTTAGTACTAACTTGCACGGCCTTTTCCTGGGAGGGGATGAGGTATAGTAAGAAGGGGAAAGAGATGACCACTCCAAGCTTCTCCTTCCTGGCAACGATGTCTCAGGCGGTGGAGACGAGCCATGCCGTCTACTCCCGGTGGCGTACTACGCGCCCGGTGTCGAAGCACGTCCGAAAGCGATCTTGTGGAGCAACACTTCGAGCTCAAGCCCTAGGAAAGCGGTGTCGTGGCGTTCGTTCTGATTTGGTGGCGAGTGGCCTAACAACATCGAATCCTAAAGGTAGAGAGAGTCGGGGTTGCATGAATAATAGTGAGCATGATGTAAGTAGAGTTCCACAAGTCGACCTGACATTATTTGGAGACGAGAAGAGAGAGAGAGATCATCCATCTGGCGATCAAGACAGAGACTTATTTCTGCTTTATTCTGGATGCATGTACTATCAAGTATTCACAACAAACACAAAGTTATTATTAGCTTTTGACCAAATTTCCTCATGTAGATCGACCATTTGCCAATTAAGGGAATCTTCTCCGCTCTCTACACAGAATCGCTCGTAATGCAAGCAAGGTAGGATCAAATACAAGCAATAGCATGGCATGTTTGCACTTGAATATGCATAGGCTATCCTTCAGAATAGTTAGCAAACAGGGTATGCATGCCAATACAGAATATTGGAAAGTGAGAATGAAAATTCCAGATCCAAAAGTAACCTAAAGTTTCAAGTATGGTGTGCGTTACAAAGCTCTGCGAACTGTACGAAAACATATTGTGCACGCTCTCCAAAAACATATTGTGCAAAAAATCTGTAGGTAAGTTTTAGCAACGTTGCAACTGCCATGGCCAAGATTAAAGCTATGCTCTTCATGGTAGTGATCACAAGTCCACATACAATATTAAAAATGAGAGACACGGAATATTAATTGGTTAGGATTTTTTTATCCTCGCCTGTTTTCTTTTCATGTAAGGAATAAGCCAGCATCGATGCCTCCATGCACAGTAGTTCATCTTTGATATCTGTGCAAGGAATAAAACTATCTACTTTTGTCAAAGTAATTTAATAACCAGTTACATAAGAAATGGTAGGAGAATGATAATATGATGTTGTAACAGCCCAAAGTTCTGTTACCAAATTAAAATTAATAAAATTATTATTTTGTTGGATTTCCTTGAATTTGAAAGAGTTTGATTGCTTTATTTGAATTTCTGAAGTTTTAAAAGTCAAAATTTAAAATTTTATTGAAGCTTTTGAAGTTTTATTTGAGTTAAAGTTGAAAAATAAAATTTTAATTAATTTATGAATTTTACGGAATTTTAAAAGCTTTTTCCTAAATATTTTAAAGCCAAAATAAATTATGTGCAAAAACTATTACCATTTAAGTTGGAATGATTTTTATTAAGTTCAAAATAATTCTAGGAATTTTTGAGAATTTTTCTAGAATTTTTGAGCTCTATTTGCTATGTTCTAAAGGTTATTTGAATTATTGCTTAAATCTCTGAATTAATTTTGAAAAAAAAAAACAAAAAAAAATTATTTTTTCCCACGTGGGCACACAGGTTCCCATTGGGTCACCCATCTAAATTTGCTCCCAACACAAGCACACTTAACTCCAACACAAGCATTGCACGGCTGCCAACTTGACCTTCCATGTTTCTCCAACATATACATTCCTTTTTATCTTTTTATCCCTTCTTTCTCTCTCCTACCTTCTTCTACCTCACGTAAATTTCTTCTCTGTGCATATTTCTTCTTCAATCGTCAAACAACCATGACAGAGCTCCTGGCCGAGCCGCCTCCATGGCCGACCCCACCTCCGGCCGCCACTCGCCGCGCCGCATCCTCCCCGCGCCACCACGCCGCCTCTCCTCTTCTCTCCCTGCTGCTCCAACTGCTACAACCGAGCTCGAAGCTCCATTAATGGCAGCCGGCCATTCTTTCTCCTCTTTCTCCCCACTCAATGCATTAAATTGAAATCCGTTTGAGGCGAAACGTCCGCATTATCGTCACGCACGCGTCAAAGCACCTTCAATTGGGCATTTCATCCACTACATGATTAATTTAATCGTTTCATCTTCGTTCTTTATTTGCACTCAGAGCGCCCTCGATCTCCTCTCGGCCTTCTCCGCCCCTATAAAAGGGAGCACGGGTGCGTAATGCTTCACTCATTCATCCCGAAAATCTTAGCTCCTCTCTCCTTTCTCCTCTCCGCAATCGAAGATTTTCCGTCGCCGACGAAGCTCCCTTCATTGCCTCTAGCGCTCTCACGATGGAGTCCGGAACCATCGACCACACCGTTAACCGCCTCGCGACGTTTCTGCCGTGCTACCTCGCCGCCGGAACTTCACCGAGCACTGCCGCCACCGTGAGCCCAAGCCGCGCCGGCGTCGTCGTCCTCGCCTCCGGTCATCCGTATCGTTTCTCCACAATCGAGGTGAGCACCGCATCCACGTCCTTCCTCTCTCCATTCCACCCCTCGCCGGCCGTGAACATGAGTGGATTCACGCAACATCGCCATTTAAACCATAGACGAAGCTTTTCCTTTGCTAATTAAATCCGAGTCGAGCTAAGCCCATCATGATCTCCACCTTCACAACCGATCGTCGAACTCTCCGTGATGCTTTCCTCCCATCGTCGTTGCCGCCGTCGAAAGCACCACCATTCCAACTGTGCAAAGCGCCAACATGTGAGCCATGTTCTTTTCATTTGGAAGAAGAACCATGAGCAGTGAAATTTTCTAGTTTGAACTCTACTTTGTACATAACAATTTTATTCCTTCCGTAAAATCGTTCTTTCACATGCAAACTCCAAATCCATCAATTCTTTCACCTAAATTCATGTAAATTCATCTACTAATCCCAGAATTTATTTACGTAATTTTTAGATTTTATTTAATTTTTGTTAATTATTTGGTCTATTTTATGCTGTTAGTTGCCGCCGGCTAACCTAGGCGCTTTCCACTCCAACCGAAGTTGGCGTTCCGTTCTCGCGGTTCCCCCTTCAAATCGCCGCAAACCTCATCCGCTAACTCCTCTCCGTTTGCCCTTAACAAGCGTCGTCCTTGGTTGTCCGCTGAAGGTTTCCTCTGTCAGACTGCGTTGCCATCGAATGTTATCTGTCCGAGCCGTCTACACCGTTGAGCTCGCCTCAACGCATTCAACATCGTACTTCCTCGCCATAGCCCTAAAACTCCTTCTTTGTTCCCAGTTATCCGAAACCATAATGTCCGATGAATAGTACAATTTTCGGAATTTTATTATTTCATGTAACATTCAACCTTCGAATTTCGTTCTCTCCTCATACGAACTCCGATTAAATCGATTCAACTTTCTAAATTCATATAAAATCGATACCTTCCTAGCAGTATTTATGTTATAATTTTTGAATTTTATTTGGATTTTATTTGAATATTATTTGAATTCGGATCGTTACTGGCGTATAGATTTAACGACTTGGACGACCGGATTTCAACGCCGTTTGAGAATAATCCAATAAGCAAGGCAAGTTACATTCTTAAACATGTTAATCCCAGTATTTAAAATTATTTAAATTCTGTTTTAAATTATTATTGCATGCGTATTTACATTCAAGTAATTTAAATTCTGTTTTAAGCTTTATAGTTATTCCCAATGCCTTTGTATGTCCAATTATTGTCAAGAGAGGTGGTATGGAGACTATTATCGAATGCAATATATTTTGGAGTTTGGATAATAAAAGAAGATTGTGAATGGATGTGTAAAGATAGAGGAAAATTGTTAATAGATAATGAATGATTCTGACAATAGGTGATTATTGGTATTGGATTATGGAAATAGATTATTATTAATGATCGATTGTGGTATTATTAGAGTTATATGATTGTTGGATATTAGATGTCAATCATAGATATAGATTATCATTGGATTATTGGATATTGGAATGAATGATGTTGGATTATTAGAAATACATGATTATTATGGTTGTATTGTAGAAATAAATGATTATTGGATACCGGATTTTAGAGTTAGATTGTTGTTGATGTTGGATTAATAAAGATTGGATGATAGATAGATACTATAGTCAAATCTTGAATTGTTGATATTGGATTCTAGAAATAGATTGTCGATTGGATATCAGATTATCTAAAATTTGATTATAGGATTACATAGTCATTGGATTGATAGATATCGGATTATAAAATTTGAGTATAGATAAATATTTGGATCAATTGAAGTTGGATCATAGAAATAGACTTATACGGTGTAGATTGGACTAATGAATTTTGGATTCTTTGAAGGTTGGATTATCACAATCTTGATGGATTACATACTAATCTCGTTCTTGACAAGTCTTGGACATTTAACCCTCACCTAGATAAAATCTAGTTGATACAATAGTATGAACTAGAACATTTTGAGAAAGATTATGTAGCAATGCTTAGACCCAAAAATGTTTGATTTGGGAAACTTTCAGCTAAAAATCAAATATTGTTTAAGAATCTATGGCATTGGTTTGTCATGGAAGTTTTGTCGTAAATGAATTTGAGAAAATAAAAATAAAATTATGGTTTGTACTTGGGCGAAATGGTTGTTTGGATGGTGCATGTTAATGCACGGGATCGAGTCATTTCCATGATCGAGGCCCATGGGTTCTGTGGAAAGTCGCCCAAGTCAATTGAGGACCGGCCTCTGAGCGTTCCTTTGCTATGCCTATAATGGGCTATGCCTCACCGTGCAACCACATGTCCTCAGTATGGGGTGTAGGACCTGGCTAATTAATTTGCAGAGTTCCATCGCGGTTGATCCTGTATGTACGTGGGTGGTCTTTCATGGCACATCTTTCATGACTACTTTATTCCCCTGGCGCAAGAGGGCTAGGAACTCTCATGATTTCTATCAAAGGGGCGAAACCTTAGCGAGGAGATCTTGTGGTGGAATGATGCATTGTAAAGGCCTTGGCATGTGCTCTAGACGCTTACCTAAGGTAGTGGCGGTGGCATAGATATATTAGGATAAACTAGAGAATTCGTGTCTTGTGGGTAAAGTGTACAACCTCTGCAGAGTGTAAAACTATTGAATAGCAGCGTCATGATCATGGACATGCTAGCAAAGCCACTCAAAGTTAGACTTGGATTTTGATTTCAAAAGACTTTATCAAGCTGGTTTATTTAAATGGGAATTGGGCGGAAGCCATGTGATAGGAGGTATCCTTCACCATTCATGCGTGAATGTTATCGACTATAAAATTGATTTATAAAATGAATTTTAGTTATAGAATAACCGCTTTGGAACTTAATACAAGTATTTGAGTAAAATCTTTGTTTTATGCAAATTCAACCATATTAAGCTTTCCTTTGAGATATCCATATATGCATGTCATTACATTACTTGTGGGTGTAACTTGCGAGCACTAGTAGTTGTGCTCATTCTTGCTTAATGCAAATAATTTCAAGGAGGACTTTGCCGGTGTGGATCTCGACGACTAGGCCGCTTCCCATCGATTGCTCGTGGCGATTAAGCGGACTCTACTACATCTTCGTCTTCATTGTGTTTATTTTATTGTTGGCTGTAAGCCTCCTTGTAATCAACTCTGTTGTTATTTATTAATAAAGTTGTGATATGATTTTGTTACCATATTTGTTTTTGTGTGAACTAGCTCACGATCATGGGACTAGTTCGTAAATGCACGAGGATTCGGAGTGTTAATCCGGGTCTTACAAAGTGGTATCGAGCCATATCGATGTGAGGTCGTGACCTAGTTAGAATGGCCGTTAGTTGAAAAACTTCAAAAGTTATTTTATATAACAAAAAGAATAAATTGTTCTCTCCTCATCTGAGTCATCTATCTATAGTTTCTTTATAGCAATTCTTTCTTACCTAATTCTCTCTTCACCGTTTTATAATGTTAAATGGATTCTCTTGCCCTTATAAATTTCTATAGTTGGTCAACACGTTTCCTACCAATACGTTCAAGACTACAAAGACATGGAGCCATCAAGCAAGTAACATTGTCTCTACCATCCAAGGACAACGGACAAGATATATCGAAGATCGCGATGTCAGTCCAACCATATAGTTTAAGTTTGCCAAGACTCATTCTGTGTACTGAGTCGTTTCACCAGATTAAAAGTCTCGATCGAGTAGAACGTTGTATTGTTTCTCAATTTGTATGGTGTATTTTCTTTTGTTACGACGTGCGTAGATCTTTTGATCTTGTGTACACCGTTTTCTTTAAATGGGTAGACTTCTCTTCTTATAGCCTTCTCTCTCACCCTTTGCTATTTTCCTCTTATCTAACAATCTATGGGACTTCTAACCTATCGATGCACCTGGAACTTGAAGGACGGACTATACCTCAAAACTTCGAACAACTCAAGACCCTAGACAAAAAGCCAACTTCAAGATAGACTCTTTCTATCTCTCAATTCGTTTATCCTATACTGTATTTCTTTCTAGCCTCTCCGAATCTGGGGCGAGATTCCTTTAGGAGGTAGTTTGTACGACCAAAGTTACATTACCAAATTAAAATTAATAAAATTATTATTTTGTTGGATTTCCTTGAATTTGAAAGAGTTTGATTGCTTTATTTGAATTTCTGAAGTTTTAAAAGTCAAAATTTAAAATTTTATTGAAGCTTTTGAAGTTTTATTTGAGTTAAAGTTGAAAAATAAAATTTTAATTAATTTATGAATTTTCGGAATTTTAAAAGCTTTTTCCTAAATATTTTAAAGCCAAAATAAATTATGTGCAAAAACTATTACCATTTAAGTTGGAATGATTTTTATTAAGTTCAAAATAATTCTAGGAATTTTTGAGAATTTTTCTAGAATTTTTGAGCTCTATTTGCTATGTTCTAAAGGTTATTTGAATTATTGCTTAAATCTCTGAATTAATTTCGAAAAAAAAAAAACAAAAAAATTATTTTTTCCCGTGGGCACACAGGTTCCCATTGGGTCACCCATCTAAATTTGCTCCCAACACAAGCACACTTAACTCCAACACAAGCATTGCACGGTACCGCTAACTTGACCTTCCATGTTTCTCCAACATATACATTCCTTTTTATCTTTTTATCCCTTCTTTCTCTCTCCTACCTTCTTCTACCTCCGTAAATTTCTTCTCTGTGCATATTTCTTCTTCAATCGTCAAACAACCATGACAGAGCTCTGGCGAGCCACCTCCATGGCCGACCCACCTCCGGCCGCCATTCGCCGCGCCGCATCCTCCCGCGCCACCACGCGCCTCTCCTCTTCTCTCCTGCTTCTCCATTGCTACAACCGAGCTCGAAGCTCCATTAATGGCAACGGCCATTCTTTCTCCTCTTTCTCCCACTCAATGCATTAAATTGAAATCCGTTTGAGGTAAACGTCCGCATTATAAATCACGCACGTCGCAGCACCTTCAATTGGGCATTTCATCCACTACACGCAGATTAATTTAATCGTTTCATCTTCGTTCTTTATTTGCACTCAGGCGGCGCCTCGATCTCCCTCTCCCGGCCTTCTCCGCCCTATAAAGGGAGCACCGGTGCGTAATGCTTCACTCATTCATCCCGAAAATCTTAGCTCCTCTCTCCTTTCTCCTCTCCGCAATCGAAGATTTTCCGTCGCCGACGAAAGCTCCTTCATTGCCTCTAGCGCTCTCACGATGGAGTCCGGAACCATCGACCACACCGTTAGCCGCCTCGCGACGTTCTACCGTGCTACCCTACGCCGCCGGAACATCACGAACACCGCCGCCACCGTGAGCCAAGCCGCGCCGGCGTCGTCGTCCTCGCCTCCGGTCATCCGTACCGTTTCTCACAATCGAGGTGAGCACCGCATCCACGTCCTTCCCTCTCCATTCCACCTCGCCGGCCGTCGGAACGCCGTGGATTCGCCCGCAACATCGCCATTTAAACCATAGACGAAGCTTTTTCCTTTGCTAATTGCGTCGGCGTCGAGCTAGCGCCGCTCCCACAGTCTCACCAAGCCGCGATCGTCGAACTCTCCGTGATGCTTTCCTCCCATCGTCGTTGCCGCCGTCCGAGCACCACCATTCCAACCGTGCAAGACGCCAACATGTGAGCCATGTTGCTGTTCGCTGGAAGAAGAACCATGAACAGTGAAATTTTCTAGTTTGAACTCTACTTTGTACATAACAATTTTATTCCTTCCAGAAAATCGTTCTTTCACATGCAAACTCCAAATCCATCAATTCTTTCACCTAAATTCATGTAAATTCATCTACTAATCCCAGAATTTATTTCGTAATTTTTAGATTTTATTTAATTTTTGTTAATTATTTGGTCTATTTTATGCGTTCGTTGCCGCCGGCCAACTCAATCGCTTTCCACTCAACCGAGTTGAGCGTTCCGTTCTCGCGGTTCCCCTTCAAATCGCCGCAAACCTCATCCGCTAACTCCTCTCCGTTTGCCTTAACATCGGCGTCACCCGGTTGTCCGTGAAGGTTTCTCTGTCGATCTGCGTTGCCATCGAATGTTATCTGTCCGAAGCCGTCTACACCGTTGAGCTCGCCTCAACGCATTCAACATCGTACTTCCTCGCCATAGCCCTAAAACTCCTTCTTTGTTCCCAGTTATCCGAAACCATAATGTCCGATGAATAGTACAATTTTCGGAATTTTATTATTTCATGTAACATTCAACCTTCCGGAATTTCGTTCTCCCTCATACGAACTCCGATTGCGTCGATTCAACTTTCTAAATTCATATAAAATCGATACCTTCCTAGCAGTATTTATGTTATAATTTTTGAATTTTATTTGGATTTTATTTGAATATTATTTGAATTCGGATCGTTTACGCGTATAGATTTCGACGACTTCGGACGACCGGATTTCAACGCCGTTTGAGAATAATCCAATAAGCAAGGCAAGTTACATTCTTGAACATGTTAATCCCAGTATTTAAAATTATTTAAATTCTGTTTTAAATTATTATTGCATGCGTATTTACATTCAAGTAATTTAAATTCCTGTTTTAAGCTTTATAGTTATTCCCAATGCCTTTGTATGTCCAATTATTGTCAAGAGAGGTGGTATGGAGACTATTATCGAATGCAATATATTTTGGAGTTTGGATAATAAAAGAAGATTGTGAATGGATGTGTAAAGATAGAGGAAAATTGTTAATAGATAATGAATGATTACAGCAATAGGTGATTATTGGTATTGGATTATGGAAATAGATTATTATTAATGATCAGATTGTGGTATTATTAGAGTTATATGATTGTTGGATATTAGATGTCAATCATAGATATAGATTATCATTGGATTATTGGATATTGGAATGAATGATGTTGGATTATTAGAAATACATGATTATTATGGTTGTATTGTAGAAATAAATGATTATTGGATCGGATTTTAGAGTTAGATTGTTGTTGATGTTGGATTAATAAAGATTGGATGATAGATAGATACTATAGTCAAATCTTGAATTGTTGATATTGGATTCTAGAAATAGATTGTCAGTGGATATCAGATTATCTAAAATTTGATTATAGGATTACATAGTCATTGGATTGATAGATATCGGATTATAAAATTTGAGTATAGATAAATATTTGGATCAATTGAAGTTGGATCATAGAAATAGACTTATACGGTGTAGATTGGACTAATGAATTTTGGATTGCTGAAGGTTGGATTATCACAATGCTGATGGATTACATACTAATCTCGTTCTTGACAAGTCTTGGACATTTAACCCTCACCCTAGATAAAATCTAGTTGATACAATAGTATGAACTAGAACATTTTGAGAAAGATTATGCTTAGCAATGCTTAGACCCAAAAATGTTTGATTTGGGAAACTTTCACCAAAAATCAAATATTGTTTAAGAATCTATGGCATTGGTTTGTCATGGAAGTTTTGTAAGTAAATGAATTTGAGAAAAATAAAATAAAATTATGGTTTGTACTTGGGCGAAATGGTTGTTTGGATGGTGCATGTTAATGCAGGATCGAAGTCATTTCCATGATCGAGGCCCATGGGTTTTGTGGAAAGTCGCCCAAGTCAATTGAGGACCGGCCTCTGGCGTTCCTTTGCTATGCCTATAATGGGCTATGCCTCACCGTGCAACCACATGTCCTCGAATGGGGTGTAGGACACAGCTAATTAATTTGCGAGTTCCATCGCGGTTGATCCTGTATGTCGTGGGTGGTCTTTCATGGCCTGTCTTTCATGACTACTTTATTCCCACTGGCGCAAGAGGGGCTAGGAACTCTGATTTCTATCCAAAGGGGCGAAACCTTAGCGAGGAGATCTTGTGGTGGAATGATGCATTGTAAAGGCCTTGGCATGTGCTCTAGGCTGCTTACCTAAGGTAGTGGCGGTGGCATAGATATATCTTGGGATAAACTAGAGAATTCGTGTCTTGTGGGTAAAGTGTACAACCTCTGCAGAGTGTAAAACTATTGAATAGCGCGTCATGATCATGGACATGCTAGCAAAGCCACTCAAAGTTAGACTTGGATTTTGATTTCAAAAGACTTTATCAAGCTGGTTTATTTAAATGGGAATTGGGCGGAAGCCATGTGATAGGAGGTATCCTTCACCATTCATGCGTGAATGTTATCGACTATAAAATTGATTTATAAAATGAATTTTAGTTATAGAATAAGCGCTTTGGAACTTAATACAAGTATTTACAAAAATCTTTGTTTTATGCAAATTCAACCATATTAAGCTTTCCTTTGAGATATCCATATATGCATGTCATTACATTACTTGTGGGTGTAACTTGCGAGCACAGTAGTTGTGCTCATTCTTGCTTAATGCAAATAATTTCAGAGGAGAAGGACTTTGCCACGGTGTGGATCTCGACGACTAGGCCGCTCTCCGATCGATTGCTGTGGCGAATTAGCTGGACTCTACTACATCTTCGTCTTCCGTTGTGTTTATTTTATTGTTGGCTGTAAGCCTCCTTGTAATCAACTCTGTTGTTATTTATTAATAAAGTTGTGATATGATTTTGTTACCATATTTGTTTCTTGTGTGAACTAGCTCACGATCATGGGACTAGTTCGAAATGCACGAGAGGATTAGGAGTGTTAATCCGGGTCTTCTGATGTTCTCGACAAGTAGATGGGAAAGGTGCTCTTACATTCTGAATAAGCAAATATTTATGAGTTATGACCTCTGCTATCTCTTTCACTAGTACAGATCCCTTCTCTATAAGCTCTGACTCATCCTGATGGTGTTCTGCAACCGTTTTTATCACCCATCTCTTGTAGTAGGCAATTACTTTAAACTCTATGTTATTCTAGTACTAACAAAATAAACATAATCTTTTGTTGCTAAACAAATGAAATCCAGCTCCAAACAGGAATATTATCAGGTCTTTAGTTTACAATGCTGGTACCATATACTAGATACCCTACTTCTTCGACAAAAAGTTAAGGGGGACAGTACTTCTCTTCTGCTACAACCTTAGCACTTAATACAATCTGCAAGCAGAGTACCAGTAAAAACATAACACACAATAGATGATCAAGTTCTGCCTAGTCTCAGCCGAAAAATATCAAAAGTCAAAATGATAGAATAGAACACAATACTAACATAAACACAAGGACAATAGTAAGCAATTCTAGTTTAATTCAAGTTTGATACTATTAACCATTTCAAATTCATTGTTTGACAGCAATCACCTTAGAGCAATTCAATCCGAATCCACAATTACCACTTTGCTATTTCTCACAGCACTAGAGATTAACAACCACTAGCACAGCACAAATGCAAGATGACAGAAAAGGAAACGTTACCAGCTGCGAGCGGTGGTGACACCAGAGTGAGGAGAGGATCGATAGCGCCGGGCCGGAGAGAGGAGGCAGTGTTGTGGTGGCAACGAGAAGCACCAGGAGTGAGGAGCGGCGGTGGGAGGGACTGGCCAGTGATGGCGGGACACAGCAAAGGCCAACAGCTGAGCGTCTAGGTTTAGCTTTTAGGGGGGAGAGGGGCGGCTCGGATAGGGAGGAGGAGGTGGAGGGATCTGCTGGGGGCGGCGTCGAGGGAGCAGCTGCCACGCCAGGGTTGACGGTGATGGCTCGGAGGAGGAGGAGAAGAAGGGGAGCAGGGCGGCGGCAGCGACTTCAAGGAGGACGAAGAGGAGGGGCAAGCGGCTCAAGGGAGGGGGAGGGCAAGCGGCTCGGGGAGGAGGAGGAAGGCGACACCGCTCGGGGTAGGGGCGGTGCGTGGCCGACGTCTTCTATGGGCGAAGAGAAAGGGGAGTTTGGGTAGGGCAGGAGGAAGAAAGCGCAGAAAAAGACTGCCTGCCACTGAAACGAAAAATAAAATGGTGCCTTAAAAAAAGGGTAGCGGGTAGAAAAAAAATTTGGCATCTAAAAAAAAGTAGCGTAGCGAAAAAAAATTGGCACCTAAAAAAAAAGTAGCGCGGCAAATAAATAGAGGCAAAAACAAAAAATATGTTCCCTACAGGTTTGTCCATCTGAGCAGGGAAAGTTGCCACCATGGCGCTGACATGGCATAGTCCATTTCTCTCTCTATATTCTTTCCCTAGTAATTTATGTAAGCGATGAGAAACGATTTACGTTCCTAGGTTTTTTACCTCACCCTAGGGATAGATACTTTCCTTTGGATTACAATTCCACTACTAGGGAACATTTTAAACTGTAGGGAAAATGAGGATTTCTAGTAGTGTGCTCGCTATCTTCGGAGTGGAGGAAGAGCAACCTCGAGTGGATCGAGGTGTTGGTTCGTGTTGGAGCCAGTCCAAGTGGTTGGACTTACCTCGGAGATGTTTGGCTTAATTCGTGAAGCCAATCCAATTAATTTGGACTTACCTCAACATAGATTAGGGGAGACTGGCAAGTCTCCGAACACCACGGTAAAACATAATTGTGTCCTTGTGATTTGTTCTCTTGTGTTTTACTTTGTATAATTTACATTCCTAAGAAATAAATTGTTTACATGTCTTTGTATGATTGCCATAATTTTCATTAGTCTTATATTGTTGGCGCACTTATTCGAGACTAGTTGATTTAGGTTTTAATTGTGTAAAACCGAATTGATTTACAATTCCGCATAAAACTCAGTTTTAGCCAAAAGATTTTAAAAACCGCCTATTCACCCCCCTCTAGTCGGCCTCCTCGATCTTACAAATGGTATCAGAGCTTGGTCTCTCATTTTATTAGGCTTCACCGCCTAGAGAGTAAAGGATGGCGACTAGTGATATTATGCACCTAGGTGAAGCACCTCTATTTGATGGCACAAAATATGCTCATTGAAAAATCCGCATGTCATGTTATTTTAAGGCCATGAGCCAAAAAATATGGCGGATTATAGAAGTAGGCTTTTCTCCTATTTGGATCCTCTTGCTCCAACTATTAAGGAAGATAAATGCTTACATCTCGACGCTCAAGCAATTAACGCTTTATTTAGTGCTTTGAGTGTAGAGGTGTTCAATGAAATATGCAATCTCAAGAACACTCATGAGATGTGGACCCATCTTCAAGATCATTATGAAATATCCACCCTCACTAATGATGATTGCATATAAGAATGGATGTCGGGAGAAGAATGCTCAACCTCTAGCTCTGACAATAAAAAATCAACAAGCTCCTCCACATCACCTCATTGCTTTATGGCCAAAGGTAATAACAAGGTAAATGATGATGATGAACCTTCACATGATGAGTTGATGGATATGTTAGAAGAGCTTAATGAATATCTTGGGAAGAAAAAGAAGATGAGATTCAAGATCTTAAAGAAAGAGCATATCTCTCTTCAAAATAATTATGATATGCTAAAAGAAGAACATGAATCTCTCCTTCTCAAGGAAGTCACTAGCTCTAAGGTGGATATAGGCATTACATGTAATTTACTAGATGATATGCCATGTATAGCTCCTAGCTCTTGTATTTCATCTAAGGTTAACATATCCACCTCTTATGATGATTTGCTTGATATGTCTTGTTGCTCCAAAATAGATACTTTCTATTTTCTCTATGCCTTATGATACTAATCTTATAGAGGAGAACAAAGAGCTCAAGGCCCAAGTTACAAAATTGAAGAATGACCTGCAAAGAAGCTACAAAGGGAAGACCACTCTCGATGATATATTGAGTAAGCAAAGAAGTTTGTAAGACAAGAGTGATATTGGTTTCATCTCCAAGAAGGAGAATAGCAAGACAAGGTGCAATGCAAGACACACGAAGAATGTCAAGTACCTTGGTTACAACAAGAAGGGTCACCTTGCCTCGGTGTGCCAAATCAAATAGATGTCAAGTCAAAACATTCAAAAATGAGACAAATCGGCAATGACCAAGATAAGAAGACAAGAACGGGAAGCAAAAGCCAAACTTGATATAATTGTCGAGAGAAGTGACATTTTAGTAAGGATTGTCCCAAAGGTATCTCTCCTAAGCCTATTATTTATAATAATTGTTATTTGCTTAGAAAAGATAAAAATGGCAATGTGTTAGCTAGATGTGTTAGTTCACCTAAGATTATTGCTAGGGCCATTTGGGTGCCCAAATATCTTGTGACTAACATTCAAGGACACAACTGAGTTTGGGAACCAAAGTGCGCTTAAATGCTTAATAGGTACTTGGAGAGGCATTGGAAACTTGACTTATTCATATAACGGTGGATTTCATCATATATAAAAATTGAAGCCAAGCTTGAGGATGATCACTTCATATCATAAACCAATGCTATCTCATAGCGATGTATTTACATTGAAGTATCTAGCCTTTTTACCTTGTGTAGGTTGCATTCCATGAAAATCTTAAAAGGGTGTTTTTGCTCTTGTTCATAATCTTCATTATTAAAATATTGAGCAAGATAGTTAGTGGCACATTAAGGGGGAGTGCTAAATCATAATCATGTATATCACATCCGTAAGTGTGCTCAAATTGATTAAGTGCTAGTATTATTTTTTAAAATTCAGCCTTTTAGCCAAAAGTCAAAATTTCATAAATATTAGTAATCTTTTGAAAAACTAGTTGTAAAATGTATACAAATTCTATTCAAAGGTTTACCAAAGGTTTTGGCTCAAGAAAAACCTATTTTAAGTGAAAATGAATTTCTAGCCAAAATTCTATATCATAGCATCTTGTTTTAACATAAACTAGATTCTTGTGTAAAATCTATTCTAAAAGGAATTTGAAAATCATCCCAAAAGGAAAATCCTAGAGTTGGCCATTCTAAACCTTTTTGGTATTCATAAGATTTCCAAAAGGCCAAACTAGAAAACGTTATTTGATTTTGAAACTCGTCCAAAATACTAGTTTGACCTAAGTAGTTACTCTCTAGCACTTAAGTGAGTTTTGTCATTTGAGCCAAATTTATTCACATAAATATATCCACAATGGTATTCATGACTCATACATGAAATTGGATGCTTTAAATTTCTTCATATGCTTAATTTTGCTCATTTGAAGAAGTTTCATCAAAATAAGTTTCATTTGCGAAAACAAAAGCTTAATTCATAAAAACTATGTTCTTAGATACTCTTTAGTCTCTTCAATGCATAATGATCTTGAATGACATTTAATTGAGTGCAAAACTAGGGATCATTTGCATATTTCTTCATTCTAAGTTCTATCCCTGAAATTCCAGAAAAATCGGAACTACTAGCGGCTTAACAAAGGTACGACCGCTTTGCAGTACTACCGGCCATTGAAAGGCGGTACTTTCGCATCTCGGTACTATCGCCATTTGCACGTCGGTACTACCGATGTCTCTAACAAGACAATAATTTCATTCTATTCAATTTTAAACCTACTTTGGCTGCTTCCTTTGGTCAAGTTGAACCTTGTTATATTCGCTAGCTATCCTCAAATACTTTCTTGACTCCATATGCCATTTTGATCGTATTATTATGCTTTTATCATAAAAATGGTATTATCTCTAAAAGTTGTAGCATCTTTGATCATCTTGACCTCGGCATGAGATTCATCCTTGTCTTTACAAGTGATATCATCTTTTTCCTTCAAATGGTATCTAATTTCCTTCTTTGCCAAGCAAAATCTTTTCTTGACCAACCTCTCTCCGATACTCTTACAAGTGGAAAAACAAGTGATATCCCCCACTAATGATATCTCCTGGTTTGGTCACTTCCAAATGATTGCCTAATCCCGAGTCACAATTACTGAAGATCTCTCAAGCAATATCAAGTGGCTTACAAGTGAACTACATGTGGTACCTTCATTATCCAAGTGGAATCTAAAGTTGGTATTCACAAGTGGATTTCAATCCTTCAAGAGAAGATCAAGTACCCAAATCAACTTTGTGTTTACAAGGGAAATCAGTTGTGCATACAAATTGTATCAAGTATTTACAAATGGAATCAATTATTCTTGGTATCGATTATTCTCACAATTGGTATAAAGTGTCATCATAAGTGGTATAAATTTTAAAGTGGTGTATGCTCTTCATGGAAAAGACAAAAGGACCACAAAAGGATAAAAACATCTATTATAGAGAAAATAGGAAATCTTTGATGTCTAAGTTTTCGATGCTTGATGACAAAGAGGGAGAGAAAGCTAAAGGGACAAGATATGACAAAGGAGAAGATGACAAGATGGAAAAGAATCATTTGTACATCAAAGGAGAAGAAAGAATTTTCAAGAGGAACCTTTGTGTCAGGGGTAGTTAGTTCTTTGTGAAAAACTTATTAAATATTTTGGGCTTATTTTAAAAAGGGTAAAGTATTAATATTGGAAAAGTTATTTGACCTATTTGCCCAAAATGATTTATGGATCTTGTGAACGCATGTTTTTCATTCGCATTTGCTTCATTTGGTTTTTTTTTGGAGTGAAATTGTCAATGATATGCAAGTTTAGCCTTTTTAAAGAGCCTCTTTGGTCAAAAGTCAAAACTCTTGCTTAAAAGGATCAAATTTGTGAAAAAAAAACTATTCAAAAGTACTTAAATACATATTTCAAATGTTTTCCAAATATTTTCGAGTAAAAATTCCTATTTTAGAAACAAAATAGCAAATTTGGCCTCAAAAGGATCTTGTATGATCTTGTTTTTGAATTAAATGACATATTTCATAAATCAAAATCTATTGAGTTTTTAAAAATGTTGTCAATACTAAACTCGTAGTGTTGGTCATTTCAAACATTTCTCTAGTTCAAAGTTTTTACAAAAGACCAATCATTGAAAATTTATATTCATTTGAAGTTCAACAAAAAACTAGTTTTGACCCAAAATGCCCTATTCTTGCATATAGTCAGTTTCCCTATTTGAGCTGGATTTATCTGTGTATATTGGCTTGAAATAGTATTTATAACTCATACAAAGCCAAAGAAAGTGAAAAACTCCCTGAAATTCAAATTGGCTTGCATTTTGAACCTTCAATGCAAAATCATTCTCTTTATGTGCCTACAAAGCGCTTTTTGCCATATCTTTTGAAAACAAAAATCTTTTTTCAAAAATTCTTTCTGGTAAACATTTTAAGTAGTCCAAAGTAAAATTTTGGAAATTTTCTATTTCAACTTCATTTGAAAAGGTTTTACCTTTTCTTCTCTTTAAGCAAAAATCTTGCAAAGAAAGCATATTTTGGCATATCTTTCAAATGGAGACTCCTTTTTCGAAAATTCTTCTTGAAAAAGTTTCTTAGGAGTTCAAAGTTTTCTTTTACCAAATTTTAAAGAATTTTGACTTGATCTGAATTTTTTTGACTTTTCTCTCTTTGATCAACATGCTGAAAATTAGGACTTTTGCATGATTTGAGCTGATTTGTTATTTTGTATATCCAAATGGATTCATAATTTGAGGAAGATATAATGGTGAATTTTTATCCTTATAGTTTATATTATATTTCAAATTTTCTTAGATTTATTGGAACTTTTTGCTTTGTTTTTCAACCATCTTTCGAGCTTAAGTGAAATATCAAAATTTGAAAACACGAAACTTTGTGATTTTCATATCTTCAAAATGGTTGACATTTGTGTAATACTCCAAATTAAATTAATTGATAAGAAATAAATTAGAGAGAAGGACCAATTAGAAAAGTGGTTTTAACGGGAGATTAGAGGGGGTTTATGCATAATTTGGACAACTTTGGTGTGGGCTTAGGCCTGACATTTAAGCGCAAGGGAAGGGCAGCCGGTCACATAAAAAGGAGAGGGGGCAACCCTAGGGTTGATACAGTACCGCAGCTACAATGCCTCCACCATTCTACCGTGCTCTGATGCCTCCCCCTTAGCTTTATTGTCGGCCAAGAAGGAGGAAGGAGAAGCCTCCTCGGGTGCTGCCGGCCAAGGAAGAGAAAGAAAGAAGAGGAAGGAGAAAGAGGGAGAAGGGAAGGAGAGGGATCGTGGGCTAGTGTTGGTGTTCTTCATCGGTTCTTCAAGGGTAAACCCGATCCCCATTCGATTAGTAGTGTATTTGAGTAAGTAGGCGCTGTCGGTAATAGATCTGTTTAGAGCAGACAGTAATGGCCGACGTTTTTGAGAAACTTAAGCATGGATTCTAGTCTGGACACCTCCTAGAAAGTTATAGGTTATGTCCATAGCTTTCCTTAGGTTCTTAGATCACGTCGTTTGGATGAGCAGATTAGAAGTTATGAATTTTGCAGTGCTGCTGTTCGGTAGTTCTGTTATAATTCTGTCAGTTATTATTAATCAGTCAGAAGTAGATAGTTAAATGAGTTTTTAGAAGATACCACCATAATGAAAGATGTAGGTATTTGGATTAGCTTTCCAAAAAGCTAAATAACACAAAATTGGATAAGCATACTGAAAGATACAATAATTTTAATGTCACTGTCCAGAACCCCTGATGGGAATTAGTTGGTCTGTTAATCAGTTTAGTAAGGGTAGAAGACGGCTGAATCTGGAAATCTCACCAAATAGGTTTAGGTGGGTAATTTGGTAAGCTTTCCAGAACTTCTAAGAACGCTTCATTTGGATCTCGTATCGAAAAGTTATGAATTTTATATTATGACTGTCTGTCGAGGGGACAGATCGACATTTAAGAGTTTGGAGTTGGGACCGCGCTAGAGAGTATAGCGAGTTCGTATTTACTTCTAGCTTTGTTTTTGGTCCAGAATCATTATATTAGAGTGTTTGTTAAATTAATTCAGGTGAGGGATTGGTTCCGGGGGCAGCGCTCTTTCTCGTCTTCCATCTTCGCATACGGTTGGCGCAAGTACGATTAGTGGTAGATTATTCATGAGTGATTGTTCATGTTTGCTAGTATTATGAATATATGTGCTATTCATGGATGCTAGAATGTTATGAATGTCAATGATTGATAAATGCTAGAAGTATGAGTAAGTTTATTCATGTATGATGTTGCTGCGAATACATGTTTATGATGGTTTAAAGTTTTGTTCAGGTGCATCATTGTCACATCCTCAAATTAATAAAGAGAATTATTATGCATCTCATGAGCATGCATCATTGTTTTCAAACTTTTGCATAATTTATTGCACTTGGAAAACCTTAAACAAGTGTTAAATCTACACTTTGTAATTCAACTCCAAAAGAAAACTGGAACAAAACCTTATGAACAACTTTTGAAAATAATTTATTCAAATACTATAGTAATTATAATGAATTAATATAATTTTTCCCAAATTTTTGGGGCTGGTTTAAACACCAAGAAAATTCAAACACAATTTAACAACCTACAATAAGTTTGAATTTAACTTATACACATTATATCATGAACAGTAGTGTTCAATAATTTTTATAGACACTAGACCTTCCCAGGAACCCCTGTGATTTATTTCACAATTTTAGAAAATTTATTTGTATTTTTAACACCTTGGTCAAAGTGGAGAAAACAATTTAAATCTCAGTCAAACCCTAACCCAACCAGCCGCACTATTCATCGGGCTCGAGTCCGACTCGGCGTAATGACTCAGCCCAACCAACTTAGGGCGTCGCGTGTGAGCCGTTCGATGGGAAATCCACGGCCCAAATCGCGTACCCCTTCATAACGGTCTGGTCACCCCTCGTCAAATCCTAGCCGTCCAGATCGATCCAACGGTCGCGCCAACTCACTTCGCGAGGCGATCCTTATGAAGTCATCCGCCACGCTGGAGCCCACTGATCGGATCCATCGTCCACCTCTCGGCGCGCTTCGTGCGAGCAAGCTGCGCCCTGTGGCGGCGATTCCTTCGCTCTCGTCGACTCGATCAATCCACCGCGTCTGTTGGCCTATCCTGGAGCTCCCTCACTTGACGTCGCCTCCACTCCGTCCATCGCCCAGGGATAATACCCCCGCAGCACCCCCTTTCTTCCTCACTTTTCCTCTCGGTGGCTGAGGAAAGGGAAGCTCTCCCACGGGCATCTCTAGGGTAAGCTTCGACCGGGTGGTTCCCTTATCTTCTCCATAAAATGCCGTTTCCATTTTTGCTCATCCCAGCTCCTACCCTTGCTTGTAGCTGCTGGACCAGCTTCGTGCCCTCGGCCGTTCCAGAGCATGCACCCGAGTGGCATCTTCGTGCCTTTTTAGTCTCTGGTGAGTATTGTGCTCTCTTTAGCGCATCACTTTGCATGCTTTAGGCCACTGATCAAAACCCCTCAATCAATTTGATTGTTGCACGACAGGACTTCGTGGATTTGAAGGGTTTTCGTTTTCGGCCAAGTGACTAACCGTTCCTCTCCCACTTCGTTTTGGTAAGCCCTTGACCAATTCTTCACTCATGGCGCCTCCTTGTGTGGTCCTTGAGCTGTCCCAATCACTCACTTCTCTTTGTTTTACTCCAGTCGCCTTCTCCTCGTGAAGCCGTGCCGCCGTCGTCATCTTCTTCAACGCCGGCCAAGCTTCAGCTACTCGGAGCTTCCTCGAGCACCCTTCTTTGCTCAGGTAGCTCTCTCTTAGCCCCTAGGAACTTGGCACCCGCTTGAATGACGCTGCGGAGCTTCACTTTGCTGTTTTCGTTTTGCCGTATTGAGCGCCACCGTTCAACGCCAGCTAGCCGCCGATATGAGTCACCTTTGTGTCGCCACCACCACCACCAGGTGCGCGGCACTATTAGCAGCAGTCGTGCCTTAGCGGCTCCGCCGTGGCGTAAGCGCCGATGAGCAGGCAACCGCAGCAGGTTGTGTCGGACGCGCAGCATCCTCTTATGGTATCCGTTCTGACAAATGACCGTCATCTTGTTAATGATTGAGTTTAGTTATTAAATCTGTCTTAGCCGTCGCATTGTGTCCTTGCTGGTGTGGGTCACGCACGAAAACCAGTATTAAGTGAAGGGAATGGAGATCGACCGATGGGCCCAAGGCTTTAAGCCCGTGCCTTTGGCGCGTGTGTCGGTGGACCTAGTTCATTGCACCGTGTCCCGACGGCGGGACCCACATGTCAAAGCGGTATTTAAAATCGGAGTTAAAATGGAAAACGCGCTGTTCACCGGGCTCACTAGTCAGCGTCGGTGGCTAGCATCGCGTTCGGTGAGAAAAGTAATAGATGAATTAGAAAATCTAAAAACGAATTATTTGCACACTGTAAAAAATGTATAACTTCAAAAATACATAACTAATTCATCTTAACTCCAAAATGGATGAAACCACTTTTGGTAATTTTCATTTTAATGCACTTTATATTAAAATTTGTTTCAAACATGTCTCTATAGCAGAAAGTATTATGTTGGAGAATGATCCATTAACACTATTATTTTTACAAAAGGAAATGTTGATAACTTTAGAAATTCATAACTAAATCATGAAAAATTCCAAATGAGGCAAACTCAACTGTTCTGGTCTTGTAATAATATTCCCTATTTATCCATATAATCCTTATACCCTCCACTGCTCTACAAATTTTGGCCAAATAATTAAATTGCTCAATGAGGATATGTATGAAATCTGAAATTCAAACCATCATAACTCTCACATACTAAATCCAAATGGAGTAATTCTTTCACCTAAATTCATCTAAAATCATGATTTACCCACTGTAGAAAAATCATGCATTTATGAGCATTTTGAATGTTTGGGTATTTCTCGATGTTTATTCGGTATTGTATTTATATAGATCCCAAGCCTATCGATATTGACTTATACGCTACTGAGGGAGAGTAGCTAAGCTACCAGCAAGGTAAGCATCATTTGAACTTTCTTTTGCATCATATTTGATCCCAGTTTTGTTAAGTTAGTGCAATGATAATTGCTTGCATACTATTTTTGATAATGTCGTTATTTTTGTAATGTGTAGTTTAGTTATCTCCTAATTCATTAAGGTTATACTTGAATTATTTCAGTACCACATGCTTAAGTTAGAATGGTT
Source organism: Phyllostachys edulis (assembly GCA_036346405.1). Lineage (NCBI taxonomy): Eukaryota > Viridiplantae > Streptophyta > Magnoliopsida > Poales > Poaceae > Phyllostachys > Phyllostachys edulis. The sequence continues at coordinate 27,637,361 of CM070547.1, forward strand.
GAAATATATTGTTCGGGTTTGCTTAGCCATGCAAGTCTAGAACCGGTAGTTGATTGTCGGGAATAACCCGACAATTATGGGATAAACACATCTATCTTTATGTACTTTTGTTTCAGATCTTCATATCTGTTTTATGAGTCAAATTTTATCATTTTAAATGAGCTTTTGGTCTGGACAAGTGATGTTTAGTGATGGTGACTTTGTGCACGAGACTTGGGAAAGTGGTAGACTTGTCTGGACAGTTAAGGACCGAACTTTGGGTACCTACGGTTCAAGCAAAACTCGTGCTATCACACGCGGTGTATGGGCACTACTTGGTTAAGTAAGGAGTTGGTATTGTTGAGTTGATGACTGGTGGTGTGAGGACGTATATGTGTTCCATCGCATATATGTTCCATAAGGGTGCCGATTGCAATTCTTTATTGTGAGGGTGAGCCCTCTTTAAGCTTTATTAATTGGGTCGGTATTTCTGGCACAACTTGTGTGCCCATTTAGTTGTAGGTGGATAGCCTACACTTAAATGGGATTACGTCGCGTATGGGCGAGTCAACTCAATAATATCAACTTGCTGAAAAATACTAAGTCTTGGTTTACCCGGCCGGCATACCATAGGAAGTATGCTATATTCGGAGGCATCTGGAGGCTTACGGGCTAATCAAGTCGTGTGGGTAAAGTAGTACACCCCTGCAGGGTATAAATCTATTCGAATAGCCGTGTTCGCGGTTATGGACGACCGCTTGAGTTTGTGGCTGCTTATTGTTAGACTTGGAATTAAAATTGTTGTTATAACTTGGTATTGTCATGAATGGGATATTCATGTTTGTTGTTGTGTCAAAGTGGACAACCACTTTGTCATTTGTATGGTTCATTTGTTATTCAATTTACTACTTATTCACATGTTTTACTTCTACTTCAAATCTGATTTTGAAATGGCACTTGAAAAACTAGTATGTGTAGGTGGTAAATTGTTGCGTCTCTTTTGCAAAACTAAGCCAATATGAGCCATCCTTTGAAACAACCTCTAGCATAACTAATTTTTATTTGTGTAAGACTTGCAGTACCTTTGTACTCAACCGGTTGCTACAATTTCAGGTGAGGAAGTGTATGAGCCCGTTGAGCTTGTTAGCGCCGATTTTGGCGACGCTAATGAGTAATACTATCATTTAACTCGATCGGTTGCCGATGGGTTATGGGACATACCATGCTGGATGTTTTGGTTTATTTACTTACTTCCGCTGCTACTTAATACTCTTATTTGAATTTGGCCGGTCGGCCGTTTGTAATAGATGTAGACTTTAACTATTATGTTGTATGTCTTTTGGACTATTTATGTATGTTGTTGTATGGATGTGATCAACGTTGTATGAGAGTATGAGCATATTGGTCGCTGATCTTGGGAGCCAATATGATTGCATACTCACTGTTAAGTAACTTCCTATTTAACTCACTAAGGGTAGTGCTTGACTTGTTGGAGAACCGACAATCATGTAGTGCTTTCATGAGAGAGCAACACGCATGATCGTCGGGGCTCTAGTTTGTAGTTAAGCCTTTCACTGAGATTGAGTTAAGTTGGAATCCATTTACTTGAGGCCCTAGAGTTATGTCCTTAAGACCATGCTTAGTCCCGGTCTTACGGAGATAACCCGGGGGTCCTCACAATCATGCTATCATGTTGGAGACTTGGTCACGTGGTGACCAAGCATTGATTGAGGTCCCTGTCATGAATATAACGGGCTTGTGGTCCCCACACTCGTGGAGTGTGGGCTTTTGGTCCCCATACTTGTGGAGTATGGGCTATGGTCCCTGTGGTAGAAGGCACAGGCATGGGTATGCATCGACAGATGCATACTCCACATTACCGGTATATACAAAAGAGAAAGAGAAAGTGCATCTTGCATAGCATGAACATATGAAATATTTATTATAGAGATTTGTGGATGGATGATGATGATGATTACAGTTGTTTATGTTGTTGTCTCATTAATTGTACTTTGCTGAGTCTAGGACTCACTCTTGCTATTGTTATGTTTTTAGGTACCCGATGCGTGAGCGACATGCATGGGAGGGAATATATTTAAGTTTGGTTGCACCTTGGCATGAACCAATCATAGATGATTAAATTGGATGATGGTTTAGTTTTGAGTATACTACTTAAAGGATTATTTATGATTATGCCTTATGCTTGGAATAATTTGTAATAGAGTTGATTAGAGGATTATGGATGCCCTTTTGATTATGCTTTAGTTGTTTAGCATAATTTGGATGTTCTTTGAGGATTATCTTAAATTGGATAATTGGAATATTGAATGTTGCTAGAATAATCAGTTAGAACCTCTGGTATAGCCATCTATACAAAGGAGGTTCTGCCAGAATTTAGTGAAAAGAATTAGTTTTATTTTGTTTCTCTAATAGTTTAGTAGCATTCTAGGCTCATGTTGGGCTGGGGTGTTACAGTTGGTATCAGAGCGGGCTATAGGTCCGTGGTACTTGAATTATTAATTTTGACACACTAAGCATAGTAGGTGGGATTGGGTTTTTGCATTGCATTTACATTTCCGCTCTGTCGTATTGATGATTGCTGATATGAATTGAGTATGATTGCTCATTAATTGATTATATGATTATTATTGTGTGGGGATAATCGATGTTGAGAGGTCGAGGTCGTGGTTGTGGCCCTAGGCTTTACCAGGTTACACCACCGTTCGTGGTATAGGAATAGTGAAGTGTTGTAACGTCCCGTTTGTCCAGAGTTCTTGCAAGTTTTCAGAACCAAAAAGGAACCATTCGACTTTGTTGAATCGCCCAAGCTTAACTTGAAGATTTCGGAATCAGGGAGATTTAATATGAATTAATCGAACTTCAACTAATGAGAAAGTCTTGGTTTATTTGGAGTTGTTTGAGCTCTGGTGTTGTTTTCCTCTTTTTGTTCGTTCAGACCTCTCTCGACCTCCCTCGTCCTCTCCAGACCTCCTTCTCTTTTTGAACCCTTCTTCGGTTTTGACCTCCCCTTTTGGGTCACGACCACCCCGAGGTGTTCTTAGCTCGGGTTTGTGTTTCAAATATCCTTGAATTCAGAAATTCAAATTCAGGTTTGAATTTCTCTCTTTTTGGGACCTCCTGGTGTTCATTTGGACCTCCTAGGTGTTCAGTTGGACATCCCTTGCATCCTTTCGAGCCTTCCGTTTGATCCAGACCTCAATCGCTTTTGTGTCGTCCGATTTGTGTTGGACGGCCCAGTCACTTTGCTCTGTCCGAACGAGATCTGACAGCCCCAGCCTTCCCCGCATTTTCCCTCGCTATCGCAACCTCCCCTTGCTAGATCTTGACCGTCAGGACCTCTCACTACTACAGGAACCGACATCACGCAGGCGGTTCGAACCGTCATCACGCAGGCGGTTTCGAACCGTCTATGTTTGTTGATGCGTGATAACGAGATATTATCACGAGCGGTATAAAACCGTCGTGATACGAAATATCACAGATGGTTTTATTAAAACCGTGCAGGAAGTCAAATATCACGAGCGGTTTGAGCGTAAAACCATACGTGATATGAGAATATCACGAGCGGTTCTAAATAAAACCGTCGTGATTTTCAATATCACGAGCGGCTTTTGTGTAGAACCGTCGTGATATTCTCCTATCACGAGCGGCTTTTTGTAGAACCGTGCGTGATATTTCGCTATCACGAGCGGTTTGCGGTCGAAACTGTCGTGATACTTGCCTTCCTGAGCGGTTTTAACACAAAACCGTCTGTGATACTCGCACTTCGCCCACAATTTCTTTGTTTTCTGGCTAGCCTCGGGAATTTCTAGCCATGCCCTCTGAAAACAAGCTTTCGCGAAATAGATTCAAGCATTCACGAAGCAGATTCAAGGAGCCATGACAACTCAAAGTGATCATTACTCAAAATAAACTACAAAAGATCGCATTTGTTCAAGTATTGTCGCTATAGTTACAACTAGATTACAATTGTTTTGCGTTGAGAGGTTTTAGTGGGGTGATGCTCGGGTTGGCGACGAGTGAAACTCTCCGTTGTCGTTAATGATTTCTGTGTTGATAAAGGTATGAGCTTCCTCGAATGTCCTTGATCTCTTCATAACGAGTGAATCACATTGTAAATTCAAGGCTGCCGCTAGCAAGAGTAAAGTGGTAAGATATATATATTTAAATTTATAATTAGGAAATAATTATTTCGAGATTGACAAACCTCGGGATCCTTCTTCCTAGTCATAAGGATTAGGCGCATATGATAGGCGAGATTGCACATAACTCATCATCTTTTTTTTGGCCTTTGCAAAAATAGAATTACATATATAGGTATAGTCGATTCGAGGCGTTATTATGAAGTATGATATAGGATTATAGTGTTGTAGCTGCGTCTTGAAAAATCCATCCCTGTGTAGTTAGTTAGGCGCTCTTTCCATTGTATATTCCTTTGTTGGCAACATAATTGATGAGCGACCTACATGATTGAAAAAGGTTATCCTCGGCCATTTCAAGCGAATGAAGACTACAATAGAGTTATGTAAGGAGGAAATGAGCATACCTCTCGAGTATTCCTCTTAGAGTCTTGAAGTCGTGCTTGTTGCGGTTTAGGGAATCAAGGTATATCACATGGTTCCTCTTGGGTATAATAACTAAAAGGATCGATGGTACCTACTCATGTATGTCGCTATAGTCATTAAACCTAAGTTCGTCTTTGCGTATAAAGTACAAATGAAATTTGTATAGCAAGTAGTGACACTTACCCCACGGTTGTAGGGCACCACTATGTACTTCATGTTAGTCTAACGAAGCAATGACCTCGTTATGTATTTCTCGGCGAAGGATGAGTCTTGTTGGATGGTTTGCAGCGATACCACATGTGGGTCGAGAAACCCACGGTTCTTTCTATTCAGGACATTTTTCAAACATGTATCTATACATAAGCAATGAGTTGTGATATTTATTGGTATTACATGAATGTAGAACTTGATTATGCGACTTACGATTGTCCAACATCGTAGAAGCGAGACGTCGAGGCCAGCGAGGTTGAATAGTTGAAATAAGTCATTGAAGCCCACGACGAAGTACCTCATCCGTTGAAGAAATGCTTGTCCTCGTATCGGCGGTGATTCGATGATCGCACCCCTTTTTGGGTCTTCGCCAAGTACCGGGCATGCAAAGCGACAAGCATATCGGCGTGCATTATCTTGCGACGGAGCACAATGGTTTTCGATGATGTAGTTCGGTATCGCGGACTTCCGGACTTGGGAGGCGCGTTTGTGGATTTCGATTTGGCCTTAGCGATTGGCGGCGTCTTCTTGTGAGACGACTTCGGGAGCGGATCTGACGGCGCGCTTTTCTTTGTTCCTTGGCGTCTTCTCCACGGGAATCAAGAGGTGGCCTTATGAGGCGAAACATGAGGTGGAGTCATCGAGGTCCGTTGAGAGGAATGGTCGTGTCGGATCGCAGCCTTCTTTGGGTCGAGCGATGTCCTTCTTGGGCCTTTGGATAAAAAGAGGGCGGCATCCCTAGTGTTGTGATCTCTTCGTTCGGGCAAATCTTCAGCGGGCGGCTCGGAAATTGACATGTACCATATCCACTGGACCTGGCGTAACTGTGCGCCCGGTGGCACCGTCTTTGACTTGCCCTTCCTCGTATGGATACACCATCCCTGCGTGACCTCAATACAAAGGACCCATCCATCCTCACTTGGAGCTTCTGAGCGTCGGCTCCTACAAAGCGATCGCAATTAGCTAAGGCGTCCTATAGGTCTATCTTTGGTGCGATCCATAGATGTACGTTACCTTGATGTAAATCTATCGGTGTCGGACGTCGTCATGTTCTAATTATCTTGTGCGACGCGACGCTTCTCCGACGTCGAGGAGGCGCCTCCCAATTAGCGGGGCGGCTTGCGATCACCGGCTCATGAGTATATCCATTTGACTCATAATCTTGCCATCTCTACTTGAAATTGGTTAGTAATCATCTGTACCAAGCGGTTGTCGTGCTCGGCCTTGGATCTCTTCCTAGTCCTATCGTGCGATGAGTCGTCAGCGAATCCATGACTCCAAGATGCGTTAACCCCAAAGCCTCGCGTGCGACCGGGTGCTCCTTGTTTCCCAAGGCCGTAGATAGTATATCATTCTCCATGCGCATGGAAGGAGCCTTGGGAAGCTTGGGCGATCAAGTCCTGTTGCAAGAGGTCATCATGTTATTATAGGCACTATGAAGTGATGGACTTATTAACAACAGTAGTTCGACATATTTACCACACGTTGGGACACTTCCTAGTCTGCGGGTTTGTGAAGGAGATCTTTGCCGAAGACGAGACTTGTGCCCTCGCTTTTAACCGGCTTAGGGAAGCAGTGCGTGACCTCGAAGCAGGTTCTCCTTCTCGCCGCCCATTCCTTGTATTTACCCGCGTACCAGCCGATTGTCGAAAGTCTGTCTTGGTGAGTGTTTCGATGTCTGGAGAGCTTTGTCGCGCACTTTGCTCCTTAAATTCGCCGTCGTTTTCATAGCCACAAAGGTGTCCCATGCTTCCGCATCAAGAATTTGTCTTCTTGTGAAGGCGTTTGACCGTGTTCACGTGCCGTGACAAGAATGCTCTTGAAGGTCCTCCATGATTTACCCATCGTGAGCATCGCCGTCCGTCGCACGCGTGCCACATGTGCTTCGGAATAGTGAACTTCTCTGAAAGTTACATCCCACAATGGCGCCTTCGCTTCTTTCATCAGGTCCTTCCACGTTGGTGTGGTGATGAGGACCCGTTCCTTACAAGTATCCCGAGATGGTCGGAATCTGCGGCGATCTCTTGGGACTCGAGAGGGACCCCAAAGTCACCGACCTCCGTGATGACCCGATCGGCCAGAGGCATTTTCGATTGTCCTCTGCCATCTCGCTTAGTGTCATTATAAATCGGCGGTGTGGCGGCCTCGTCGCCGCCTCTTCCATCTCGGCGTCGGTGTCGTGACCTTATCGATTGCCTCTTCCATCTGTGGCGTCGGTGTGTGGCGAAAACGATGTCTCTGTCATCTAAACACTTGCTATCTATATAAGTTACATATGCAATAAAATGGATTGCAAGTGTCCCAAATTAACATATACATTTAAACTTAATAATATGCTCAACATGTGCAATATTAGCAAATAATCATAAATAATTCCAGCATAAATATGAAACAATTAATCTCGGGAAGAAATACAGAGGTTGACTATAGAGATCAAGATGGCAAATGAAAAGTTGAATGAGCTCATCTGAGTACTAACATTCCTTAATCCACTAGCTTCTCTAAGGAAGCCTACTTCATCGAGGCCGACACCTTTGGAGTGTGCCATTTGTTTCATGCCGTGGAGGGCGGCATGAAACAAAGGCACACTCAAGTGTGTCGAGATCAACGAAGGAAATGCTAAGCAAAGGTTTAATCCTATAGGGCTCGTAGCCTCCTGCTCCTATTATGTGCTCTCGGAAGGAGAGTAGCTAAAGAACAAGTCTTTACCATCTCAATCCTATTGTCTATACTCTTCATCGACCACGACACCTTTGGAGTGTACCATATGCTTCTTGCCTTGGAGGATTGGCAAGAAGTAAAGGTACACTCAAGTGTGTCGAGATCGACGAAAAAAATGCTAAGCAAAGGTTTAATCTGTGAGGGCTCGCCGCCTCCTGCTCCTATTCTAACACTCCTAACACTCCTTAATCAACGAAGCAAAGGTTTAATGCTTCATGTACGAGAAGACTAGCCTTTAATGAAGACATAGAAACAAAATAGAATCAAGTAAAATAGACATAGCAAATAATCATAAATAATTCCAGCATAAATATGAAACAATTAATCTCAAGAAGAAATCTGAGAGGTTGACTATAGAGATCAAGATGGCAAATGAAAAGTTGAATGAGCTCATACAGATTACTAACATTCCTAACACTCCTTAATCCACCGACTTCTATTCTAACACTCCTAACACTCCTTAATCCACCAACTTCTCTTGTGATCTTTGTATAGATAGAAACTAGTGATACAAATCTTTGCAGAGCCTACTTCATCGAGCTCGACACCTTTGGAGTGTACCATTTGCTTTGTGCCGTGGAGGATTGGCACGAAGCAAAGGTACACTCAAGTGTGTCGAGATCGACGAAGAAAATGCTAAGCAAAGGTTTAATGCTTCATGTCTGAAGACTAGCCTTTAATGAAGACATAGAACTAGAATCAAGTAAAATGATCGGCAGAAGGAAATGCTAAGCAAAGGTTTAATCCCAACATAGAAACAAAATAGAATCAAGTAAAACTTTCTTTTTGGATTGTTGTAAAAATGCGATTTTAGCAAAATTTCAGAATTAATCCCAACAAAATTAATTAGCATTAAAGCATAATTTCTAAAGAATTTAACACTCCTTAATCCACCAGCTTCTCTAAGGAAATGCAAAGGAATCCTGAGGCGGTTCTTAATAAGAACCGTGCGGATTAAAATCTCGACCAATAAAAGGTCTAGAGATTAACGATTGCCGAGACACTATTCCAACATATTGATTGATGATATTATGTGCTCTCGGAGGAGAGTAGCTAAAGAACAAGTCTTTGCCATCTCAATCCTATTGTCTATACTCTTCATTAAATGAATATGATAATATAAATTCAAACTATGAGCTCTAAACAATACTTTGTAAGCGTCAAGCGATCTCAAGCATTAGCAGCAGATTAAACTTCTAGTCAAGCAGAGGTTGACTACGAGAGATCAAGATGGCAAATGAAAAGTTGAATGAGCTCATCTGGACTACTAGAAGAATCACAAACTAGTCATTAGATTACCAGCGAAAACTGAATACTCTCATGGCGAACATGAAGAATCGAATAACTAGCTTTCAAGCGAAAGTAACCAATTAATAGTACATCATATTGATAGTAGCAAGTAATACAATAGAGCTCAAGTATGAACTAACTATCACATTCAATCTCATTATAAGGCGAGTTCATCACGAGCATGTCAACAAAGCCCACCGATCAATTTACAATGAGCGATGAGCTCAATCGAAAGTAACCAATTAACGATAGATCATATTGGCGGTAGCAAGTAATACAATAGAGCTCAAGTATGAACTAACTATCACATTCAATCTCATTATAAGACATAGTTCATCACAGAGCATGTCAACAAAGCCCATTGATCAACAAAGCGAGCGCCCACGGAGGAGCAATACTCACAGAGAGGATGCCGCACAAGAACTCACGATTGCAAGGAGGAGGCCGACACGGGGAGGAGGGCGGCGTGGGGAGAAGGCGGTCTGAGAGGAGGAGGGCGGCGCGGGAGAAGGCGGTCTGGAGGAGGAGGCCCACACAGGGAGGAGGGCGGCGTCGAGGTCGAGGCGGCGTCGGGGCTTCTGACGAGGAGGTGAAGCGCCGTGGTCGTGGTGGTGCACCGAGGTCAAGGCGCCGAGGTCAGCGGCGGCACCGAGGTTGAAGGCGCCGAGGTCGGGCGCGCCGAGGTTGAAGCGGCGGCAGAGTCGGGCGGCGGCGCCGAGGGTCGGCGCGCCGAGGTCATAGTCGGCGGTGAACTACTGGCGAGCCCTAAACCCTAGAGAGGCGAACAAGCGCGAGAGCCTAAGGGGCACGGAGAGGAAGTGACAAGTGAGAGCAAAACCCTAGCGTTTCGCCTTATAAAAGTATATCACAGAGCGGTTTATAGCGAGAACCGTGCAGCGATAATATATCACGAGCGGTTCTATAAGCGAGCGCGTGCATGATATCCTGACGGTTTTTAACTACAACCGTGCGTGATATGAACGTATCCTGAGCGGTTTTAACTAGAACCGTCAGTGATTCCTTCCTGAGCGGTTATACAGCGGAACCGTGCGTGATAACTCTCTTCATTTTCCGCGTGTCTCTTCGTCTTCATTTTCTGCGTGTGTCTCTTAGTCTCACGATCACAGGCGCGACTTCATCTCTTCATTTTCCAACGTCGCTCTGACTCCCCAAATATCTCTTCGTCTCCGTTCGGCTTTAGATGAAATTGTTCTATATATAGATGTGTCCCTTCTACAATGTATTTCACACAACCTCCTTGATCCCCTTTCTCCTACAAAAGCGAAATGGCTGCCTCCTCTTACGTACACGCCTTTGTCTGCGCACCTCTCTCATTTGTCACGTTGAGTCGTCTTCTTGGAAGAACACTATTTCAACAATGTCTTCACTCCTCTGTCAGAGAATTTGCGGGCGGGTGGCGGCCACCTTCCGCCGTCTTGACATTCTCCTCCGCCGTGTCTTAGGGTGATCTCCCACTTTCGGCGAGTTTACCGTGTCGTCGGCGTGGTCCTCCAAAGCAAGTTGCACGTCTCGGGAGGCTTGTCGTCACTTGGGCTTAATCAAAGGCGGAGCGATCGATTCGACCGGCCGAGACCCTCAAGAGAAGAGAGCCTATGGGCTCTCTTGACTTGATTCAACGATCAGGGTCTTGGGACACACTCGAGCAGCGCGTCGTGAGTGGGCGTATTCGAGATTCGATTCGATCTTAAACCGTCCCCCGCGCCGCCGCCTCTGATATTGAAGCGGAGATAGCGACCTACCTCCACCACTAGATAGGTTTCTAGTTTTTAATCTTTTTGTAAGCTCTTGGCCACGTTGTTTGGCTATATATATGAAAATTCCAAAATTAAAAAAAAGTTTGGAGGAGAAATTACTATATCTATTTGCCCATAGTAAGAGCTACATCCTCATCCCGCCGATCTTGAAGTGTGGAGGTATGTTGATCTGGAGCCAGTGGCGAGGGCGGCCGGGTTGCTCCACTGCGGCGATGGCGAGAGCGGCGTCACTGCGGCGATGGCGGCGGCGTCCTTCTGCGGCGATGCGGCGATGAACCTGAGCACGCGATCGGCGAAGGATATCGCGAGCGGTTCTTAATAAGAACCGCTCAGTGATAACAAAATATCCTGAGCGGTTCTAAATAAGAACCGTGCGTGATACCGACGATTGTAACGTAAAACCGTGCGTGATTAGAGATTATCACGAGCGGTTTGTGAATAGAACCGTCGTGATACTTCCTGAGCGGTTCTATTTCTCAGCCGTCGTGATAGTGACTATCCTGAGCGGTTCTAAAAATACCGTCTGTGATAGTTGTTCGCGCCGACCCGAGTTGGGCCGACCCAACACGAGGCGGTTCCAAAGGCGAAATGCGTGATAAGCGTCTACTACTCTTTGTTTTGTAGTAGTGTCTCCTTGTTAGATCTTGACCATCAGGACCGCTCCTTGTTAGATCTTGACCGTCAGGACCTCTCCTTGTTAGATCTTGACCGTCAGGACCTCCCCATGCTAGATCTTGACCGTCAAGACCTCCCCTTGCTAGATCTTGACCGCTGAGACCTCCCTTCATTTGGATCTAAGGGTCCAGACCTCCCCTCGTTTGGACCTCCCCATCCCTGTGGTCTTTTTATAAAGACCACCTCCTCGTGGTCTTTTTGCTAAGACCACCCTCTTGGGCCATGACCTCCTCTCAAAGTCGCGACCTCCTCTTTTTGTCCTTTAGCCACGGCCTCCCCTTTTGTCGTGACATCCCTGCGGTTAAGACCATCTCCTGTGGTCAAGACCGCCCTTCGTGGTCTTTTTGCAAAGACCACCTTTTCGGGTTGGACCACCCTGTGGTCAGGACGTCCTGGACTTTTTGCAGAGACCACCTTTGCGCGTTTGACCTCCTTCTCAGGACCTCCCCTTGGGTTGACTAGTCCCACCGCCAGTCCTCTTCTGACCTTTTCCCGTCGCCACCCCTCTGGCGCAGTCTGTTCGCATTAAATGCGGCTGCACCGCATTAAATGCTGCTAAGTCACATTGAATGTGGATGGGTCGTATTAAATGCTGCTTCCATCGTAATCATTTTCTCCTCTTTACTCTTTTTCCTACCTGCCTCTCTGTCCGTTACTCACTTCTCAGCAGTTCATCATCATTGCTTTCGGCGCTACATCTTGCAGCCCATCTTCTCTTTCCTTCCCCTATAAATGAAGCTCTAGGGAGTCCCTTTTGACCTCTTGCTCCTCCTTCAGCTTCCCAATATCGCTCTTTCTTCCTCTGGCTCATTTTTCTCCGTGCTTCGATTTCACCTAAGAGATTGGAGCCGCGTCATCTTCAACAGCTTTGCCATCAAGGGAGCTAGTTGGAGTCTACGTCGTCTTCATCCTCCTCGCCATTGAAAGGACCTGCTGGAGATTCGCGATGCCTTCAATCTCCGTCTTAGTTCTTCCGCGACCTCCTCCAGCACCTCGCCTTGTTTCGGTGAGATTCCTCATTATATTTCTCATTTCACTTGGACTTCTTTTGTCAAGATCTCTCTCTTGGGTCAAGACCTTCCTCCCGATCTTGACCACCTCCTGGTCTTTTTGTAAAGACCACCCTTTTGGTCTTTTGCAAAGACCACCCTCTCGGCCATGATCACTTCCCGATCGTGACCACCTCTTGGTCTTTTTGTAAAGACCACCCTTTTGGTTCTTTTGCAAAGACCACCCTCTTTTGCATGAACTTCCCTTCTCGTTGGACCTCCTTCCCAGTTGGGACCTCCTGCTTTCTAGGTTTTGGTTTAAGTTCTTTTTAGTTCTTTGTTTTAGTTGTTTTCCTTATTTGGTTCTTTCCGAACGTGTAGATTCCGACTTCGTGGAGGAGTACCTGGATCCAATGACCTCTACCAAAGCCTCGCCACTCTTCAACGATGGCAAGTCGCAGACCTTTGATCATGTTGAACCAAGCATTTCAAAAGCATATTGTTCTACTTTATCATGCATGGCTATTTGTATAAAAATGGTTTGGGTAGTAGCTATTTCCTACTTGACAGAATGCCTCCTTGAATGGTTGAACTCGACATGTTGACATGTTCCCCTTGGACACCTTAGAATGGGTATTCTTAGTTGGTCTTGCATTAATAATGCCAACATGAGGCGTGTTTATGCTTAGCCTTGCTTTAGATTTGTTGGTTACGTGAATCATGAATCATGTTGTTAATAAACTTGACTAATTGAACTATGGGCGTGGTTGGTGCCACCATTGAAGCGATTGAGGTGCCGATGCCTTGCATTGTATTGATCGTGGGCGATGCGCTCTTGTTAAAATTTGTTGTGCCAAGACCAGGGTGGTCTTTTGGCCAGGTGAACCCATGCTTTCTCACTCGGGCGAGTGATCGTGCAGTAAAGGGGGTGCTATACGTACATTGGTATGAGGTTGTCTACTTTGAGTGGTCTAAGGACTTAACTTTATGTTCCTTGCTCGGGTCTTCGGCGCAACCACAAGACCATTTTATGGGGGTGATGCAGGGGCAAAAATTAGCAATGAGATGGTGCGGTTCTATTGTGGTGGAAGTGTGTGCCGATTCACACTTGGCGTAAGAGAATGTGCCGATAGCGAAACCTTAGCGGGCGAGAACCTAGACCGGATCAGACTTTATGTGACCTTGTCGCACTCTCTAGACTGCTCACCTCCGGAAGTCAGCAAGGGTTCCGACAGGAGCCCGACCCGCTAGAGAGGTTGTGGATTGTGGGTAAAGTTGTACATCTCTGTAGAGTGAAAAATCTATTCGAATAGTCAAGTCCTTGGTTATGGACACTGCCTGGAACAAATGCATGAAGGGTAGCTTTCTCTTAGTGTGGTTTTGGGAGCTCCACAGTTGGTGCTCTGGGGTGATCGTGGGAGCTTTGGAGTTGGTGCTCCAGAGAGGTCGTGGGAGAGGTCACAGTGCGTGGGTGCAACGGACCTTCATGAGTGGTCTTGGGAGTGAGTTGGTGTTCACGACCTCCTTTGAAAACAAAATGTACTTATGTATTAGTCTTTTTAATTTGAGCTTTGCAATCTACTATTGCTATTTACTGTCAAATATTGCTTTCTGCAAACTAACCCTACATCTGTCATTGGCCAAGCCATTGCATGAATAATATGTGCATACTTGTTCCTGCGATTTCTTTGAGTACATTCAAAGCGTACTCATGGCTTTAAGCCTGTGTTGAAGCGATGGCGAAGAAGATCAGGACAAGGGTGCCCAAACCTCTTGAGGAGGAGTTCTTTGATGATCCGACCTTCTAGGAGCGTCCTCCACTCGGCGGCTTGTGGGCTTCTTGGGATGGCCTCGCGCTTTTGGTGGCTTTGTTGTTAAGTCTGTTGTCGGATTTTGTAAGCCCGTGGTGGCGCCTTTTGTAACCAACCTCGACCATAAGGTCCTTGTTTAATATAAGTTAATTTATGCCTTCATCTTGTTTCTTGTTGTGTGGTTGTGATTACACCTATGTTGATCTGTGCGAGCTAGCTAGTGATCCTGGGACTAGTTCGGTCTTGTGAGGCTAGGAGCTCGAGGAAGTCTTTAAGATCTCTGGGTGGTCTGGAGGACTTCCTCTCGGGGTGCTCTCGGAGGACCTCCCAAACCTACGAGTGGTCCTGTCGGACCTCCCTAGGTGGTCCTGGGACATCTATCCAGGTGTATCCCGAGAGGGGCCTGACAAAGGTGGTATCAGAGCCAAGGTCGATTGTAGGACGTAACCTTAGATAGCATGGTCATTTTAGTCAAGTCTCAAAAGGTTATTTTCTAAATCAAACCAACCTTATAACTTGCTTAGTGGCTCTTCTTGTTGGAGATATGCCCTAGAGGCAATCATAGAGATGATGATATTTCATTGTATCCATGATTTAATAAATGTTCCTTGAATATTACCTTTGTGTTGATTAACAAGTATGTGACTTGTTTGTGAAACTCTTTACTTATATGGTTATTCTAAAGTTGTCCCTAGTCGGAGTTCATGTGAGGACACACATGAATGATGGATTAGCACATGTATCGGTTGATGACCATGTTTCACAGGTCATAGACATGGAGATGTCAAACCAATAATGTGGACACATGTTTAGAACATGGGGTTGGACCGACCCAACATGAGACATAACAATTATACTTATGGTTCTCTCTACACAATGTATGCGCCTTGTCCTTAGACACGAGATTATGCATGTACTTGAGATGTGAATCGACCTACTTAGGGGCTATCAAGCGCTACTCAAATGGCGGGTAGTTATAAAGGTAGCTTCGGGTTTGTCATGAAGCATCTTTGCGAGGCATGGTCGGTCGAGATGGGATTTGCCCTCTCTACGAGAGAGATATCTCTGGGCCTCGGTGATCGGATCGAAATGCATGGCCATGCTACTTAAGGTTAAGAGTTAACCTAGTAAGGATTCGGATCATAGGATCGAGATAGAGTGGTCGACTTGGAGCTCGGTAGAATATCGTGAGGCAAAGGGATTGGCATGTACATAGCGTTGTGATGGTTAAATCCGATATGATCTTTGTATGCGTTTAGGAGTTGCACGTCTTGCTAGAGGCGCTACCAACTATTGACCAAGTATGTATACTCGCGTCATGTCTAAACATCGTGAACCTATAGGGTCACACACTTAAGAAGTGAAGCCTAATTGGATTGGATTGAATTAGGCGGGCATTGGGTCCTAATGGGCCTCTATTAGTAGAAGCCCATTGTAAGGGCGTCTATAAAAGGAGGGCAAGGCGCCTGGATTGGTGATGAGTTTTTCGTGACATCCTCAAACCTGGCGCCACCCTCCACGCCCTAATCGCTCGTGCGGATCTAGTAGTCGGCGTCGTCGCTTCCTCCGTCGTGTGGATACCTTTGGGTATTTGCATCTGTAGCGTTTGGACGAACCGCAAGAGAGGAGGCTGTCGTGGGACACCGCGACGAGGACGAGGAAGTAGTCGACTACTCTACCGACGTCTTTGCATCAACTTAATCGACGACTACTCGCCCGACGTCTTTGCATCAATTCCGCTTTTCTTGGCGTCTAGTGGTAAGACCGTGATCTATAACTCTGATGATCTTGGTTTCTGGGTAGAATTTTTATTAATTTGCGCTAGTGTAGCCTACCCGTAGCCCTTCACTTCTCTTGTCTTGATCTATTCTGATCTTACCTTGTTTCATTCTCTTCTCATCTTGTTCTATTCTTCTCTTACCTCCTTCTTCAGTTCTTGCATCTTACCTTCTCTAGAAACTTGTTTTCAAAAGTCTTAATTTGACCCCCCCCCCTTATCCCAATAACCTCTTCAGGGCGAGCTAATAAGATTAGGCTGGTAGTGGTCCTTTCCTTATTTAAGCACCGTGTAGCCTGGTCGGTAGGACCTCTTGTCTAAGTCTTTGTGCTTCTTGTTAGCTTTCTAGTTTTCTTTGGTCTTCCGGGTTAAACCGGTTTGCCCCAAATAGGTCAATCTATCTTTCTCCCTAGCTCTAACTCATCTTTGTGCTATTTCCTCTTATCTATTATGCTTTCTGCTCCTCGTCTATTAAACCTGTTAAGTTCTGTGCAGATGGTTCAGACCCATCACTCAACAAGCCAGGATGAGCCAGCAAAACAGTTACCTCTGCCTCCACCTCCTCTAGCATCCATGGCGAGACCAAGGAATGGGACAGTTTATGGCACCTCAAGCTCAGATGATGAGTGCTATGATGAACAATATGAACCAGATGATGGCTCAGCAAAGTCAGACCGCCATTGCCTTGCTTACCATGATGAACCAGAATAGCCAGCGGCGGTGTGCCACCTCCCCACCCCTATTCATCCTCGGTCAAGGTTATGCGAGTTCATGAAGACTTCGCTGACCACTTTCTCAAGCTCCCTGAGCCTCTAGATGTAGATGATTAGTTGAGAGAAACTGAGAAGAAGCTTGATATTGCCATTGTGGCTTGTGAGAAGGTCTTGTTCGCCTCACATCAACTGGAAGGCGCTGCTGCAGAATGGTGGGACACTTTCTATCCTGCTCATGAAGATCATCAGAGGATCACCTAGGTCGAATTTTCGTGACATTTCGCCACTCTCGGTCTGGGATGGGAAGGTTGAGATGAAAAAGAATGAGTTTCGGGACCTCAAGCAGGGGAGCATGTCTGCAAGTGAGTACCTTAGCAAGTTCACCCAGCTCTCTCGCTATGCCCGAGAGGATGTCGCCATAGATGATGCAAGGCGAGCGCTTCAGCGTGGTCTCAACCCGACTGAAAGTCCAAGTCATTGGCAATGATTACCCTAATTTCTAGCACATGGTGAACAAGGCTATGCTTATTAAAGAATCTCGCCGAGAGCTCTCTGAGTCTTACAAAAGGAAGATGTCACAATCCAGTGCTCATCAAGGTCCTTCTCAGCGCGCCAGGACGTTCGTGCAACATTAGCGCTAAGGACCTCCTAGTACTTCCCAGACCTCTGCAACAACCTTCCACCCTTTGCCCAAATCGGCCGCATCGTCATCACCGACAACCAATGACCCGAGGCAATGTCGACTCATGATAGGGATCACGTGCTTCAAATGTCATCAAGTGGGGCACTATGCTAGCCAATGCCCATAGAAGTCGGGACAAGCTCAAGCCGAGACCTCCTCTTCAAGACCTCCCTCTGCCAAAACCTCCTAGCCACGAGTGGGTCACGGAGCACCCCAAGCCGCAGGACCTCCTCAAACCAGAACCACCCCATCTTTTGGGAGAGATTGTGTTAATCACATTGTAGTGGATGAAGCTCAGGCCTCCCCGGACGTCGTGCTAGGTACATTCCTAGTCAATTCAGTGCCAGCTGCCATTTTGTTTGATTCTGGGGCTTCACATTCATTCATTTCTCGGAGTTTTGCCGCCAAGCACCAGTTTAAGGTTGCAACTTTTGAAGCTACCTTGTTGGTTCAATCCCCCGGTTCAGAGTTAACTATGAACCAGGGTTGCCCACAAGTTAGAGTTGTCATAGAAGGGATAGAATTCCTAGCCAACCTCATTCTCCTTGATACCAAGTCCTTGGATGTGCTTTTGGGTATGGGTGACTTGCGGACCACCATGCCATTTTGGATTGTAATGATCGAAGCATCACTTTGACCAGTCCAGTGGGAGACAAAGTGAAGTTTGAAGCCTCTTCAAAGAAGCTTCTTTGGAGCTACGGTTTGCGATTGCCCAAGTTGTGTCTTTGGAAGATGTCCTAGTGGTTCGAGAGTTCACGATGTCTTTCTGATGAGCTTACAGGAATGCTTGATTAGAGACCTTGAGTTTGTCATTAATCTAATTCTGAGGGACCTCCCTATTTCCAAAAGACCTATAGGCTGCATGTTGATGACCTAGTGGAAATTGAAGCACAGATTGAGGATATGTTGGCCAAAGGCTTCATCGGACCTAGTTCCTCACCTTGGGGAGCTCCGGTGATCTTTGTTCCTAAGAAGGATGGTACTCGGCGTATGTGTGTGGACTCTAGTGCTCTAAATGAAGTCACCATCAAGAACAAGTATCATCTGCCAAGGAGTGACGACTGTTTGACCAAGCTGAAAGGAAGCGGTGTTCTCGAAGATAGATTTGAGGTCGAGGATATCACCGGTGAGGATTAGCCAAGAGGACATCCCCAAGCGGCTTTCTCTACAGTTATAAATTTGTTTGAGTGCTTGTCATGTCCTTTGGGCTGACCAATGCCCTACTTATTTTATGAACTTGATGAATAGAGTGTTCATGGAGTATCTAGACAAGTTTGTCATTGTCTTTATTGATGACATTCTAGTGTACTCTAAGAGCAATGAAGAGCATGAAGAGCATCTTCGGTTAGCCTTGAGCAAGCTCAGAGACCATCAACTCTATGCAAAGTTCAACAAGTGTGAGTTCTGGATGAAGGAAGTCACCTTCCTGGGCCATGTTGTGTCTGAAAAAGGAGTCTCTGTCAACCCCAGTAAGGTCCAAGATGTGCTCAATTGGTAGTCCCCTAAGTTAGTGCCTCAGATCCGAAGCTTCCTTGGAATGGTAGGGTATTATAGAAGATTCATTGAAGGCTTCTCCCGAATAGCAAGACCTCTTACTCAGTTATTGAAGAAGGAAAAGAAGTTCTCTTGGACATACGAGTGTGAGCAAAGCTTTCAAGAACTCAAGAAGCGTTTGACCACTGCTCTAGTTTTAATTTTGCCAAACGTCCGAAAGGATTTTGAAATCTTTTGTGATGCATCTCGACAAGGTCTTGGTTGTGTCTTGATGCAAGAAAGAAGGGTGGTAGCTTATGCCTCACGATAGTTAAAGCCTCATGAAGCCAATTACCCCACTCATGACCTAGAGCTAGCTGCCGTAGTGCATGCCTTGAAGATATGGCGGCATTACCTTATTGGTAACATTTGTGAGGTCTATCTGACCATAAGAGTCTAAAGTACATCTTTACTCAAGCTGATTTGAACATGAGGCGAGAGAAGATGGTTAGAGCTAATTAAAGACTACAATATGGGAATTCATTATCACCCGAAACAAGGCCAATGTGGTAGCAGATGTTCAGAGCAGAAAGGCCTATAGCAACACATTGATGGTCGAAGAAATCCAACCAACTTTGCATGAAGAATTTCAGAAGCTTAGACTTGAGATAGTTGAAAAAGGGTTTTTGGCAGCTCTAGAGGTGCAGCCTACTTTGCAAAATCAGATCAGGGCAGCTCAGGTTAATGATGCCGACATCCAAGAAATCAAGAGCAACATGAGAAAAGGGAGATCTTTAAGGTTTTCGGAAGATGAACAGGGAACTGTTTGGTTTGACAAAAGGCTATGTGTGCCAAACAACCTAGAGCTCAAGAAAGTGTTTCTCAAAGAGGCTCACGAAGCATTGTATTCTATTCATCCAGGAACTATAAAGATGTATCAAGACATCAAAGAAATGTACTGGTGGCCTAGCATGAAGTCGCGAAATCACGGAGTATGTGGCTAAGTGTGATAATTGTCAAAAGGTTAAGGCCATACACCAAAGACACAGGGGTCTTTTGGTGCCCTGCCCATGTCAGTGGAAATGGGAAGAGGTCGGGATGGACTTCATAACTCGTCTTGGGACCCAAGTGGTTTGACTCCATTTGGGTGGTTGTGGATAAACAACCAAAGTTGCTCATTTTATCCTGTCAAGACCACATATTGCAGAAACAAATTGGCGAGAGCTCTACATGGCAAAAGTTGTGTGTCTACATGGTGTGCCAAAGAAGATAGTATCGAGATAGAGGATCTCGGTTTACCTCCAAATTTTGGCGAAGTTGCATGATGCCTTGAGTGCAGAACCTCAATTTAAGACGACTTACCACCCTGGCCCGATGGTCAAGCTGAAAGAGTCAACCAAATTCTTGAGGACATCTTTGAGAGCTTGTGCTCTGAAAAAGCAAGGTAGTTGGGACCGGATGCTACCCTATCTTTGAGTTCTCCTACAATATGACTACCAAGCAAGTCTCGGATGTCTCCTTTTGAAGTCATTTATGGAAGAAAATGTAGGGCGCCTTTGTCTTGGCGGCGGTGAAGGATAAGTTCTTGGACCAGACCTCTTGAAAGAAGCTGAAGACCAAGTGAGATCCATAAGAGAAAAGTTGAAGATTGCCCAAACCAGACAGAAGAGCTATGTAGACAATAGACGTCGAGACCTAGCCTTTGCTCCTGGAGATCAAGTATACCTCAAAGTGTCACCCCTCAAAGGAATGCACCGTTTCAGAGTTAGTGGGAAGCTAGCACCAAGATTCATTGGACCTTTTCCCATTCTTGCCAGAAGAGGAGAAGTTGCCTACAAGATAGACCTCCCTCCTCAACTGACTGGAGTGCACAATGTCTTCCATGTATCTCAGTTGAAGAAGTGTTTGCGTGTGCCAAAGGAACAAATGCCCTTAGAGACTGTGGACCTCCAAGAAGACATCACCTACCAGGAGCAGCCCATCAAGATCTTAGACGTGTCTGAGTAAGTGACAAGGACCAAGACTATCCGCCTATGCAAAGTACAATGGAGCAACCACACCGAAGCAGAAGCAACTTGGGAGCATGAAGAGGACCTCAAGAAGGAGTTCCCGCACCTATTCTCTAGTTAGTCCGAATCTCGGGGACAAGATTCCCTTTAAGGGGTGAAGGTTTGTAACGTCCCGTTTGTCCAGAGTTCTTACAAGTTTTCAGAACCAAAAAGGAACCATTCGGCTTTGTTGAATTGCCCAAGCAGAACTTGAAGATTTCAGAATCTTAGAGATTTAATATGAATTAATCGAACTTCAACTAATGAGAAAGTCTTGGTTTATTTGGAGTTGTTTGAGCTCTGGCGTTGCTTTCCTCTTTTTGTTCTCTCAGACCTCTCTCGACCTCCCTCGTCCTCTCCAGACCTCCTTCTCTGTTTGAACCCTTCTTCGGTTTTGACCTCCCCTTTTGGGTCACAACCACCCCGAGGCGTTCTTAGCTCGGGTTTGTGTTTCAAATATCCTTGAATTCAGAAATTCAAATTTGGTTTTGAATTTCTCTCTTTTGGGGACCTCCTGGTGTTCATTTGGACCTCCCTTATGTCCTTTCGAGCCCTCCGTTTGATCCAGATCTCAATCGCTTTTGTGTCGTCCGATCTGTGTTGGACGGCCCAATCACTTTGCTCTGTCCGATCGAGATCTGACGGCCCCAGCCTTCCCCGCATTTTCCCTCACTATCGCAACCTCCCCTTGCTATATCTTGACCATCAGGACCTCTCCTTGTTAGATCTTGACCGTTAGGACCTCTCCTTGCTAGATCTTGACCGTCAGGGCCTCCCCTTGCTAGATCTTGACCATCAGGACCTCCCCTTGCTAGATCTTGACCGTCAGGACCTCCCCTTGCTAGATCTTGACCATTGAGACCTCCCTTCATTTGGATCTAAGGGTCCAGACCTCCCCTCGTTTGGACCTCCCCGTCCCTGTGGTCTTCTTGTAAAGACCACCTCCTCGTGGTCTTTTTGCTCAGACCACCCTCTTGGGCCACGATCTCCTCTCGGAGTCGCGACCTCCTATTTTTCCCATTTAGCCGCGGCCTCCCCTTTTGCCGTGACATCCTTGGGGTTAAGACCACCTCCTGTGGTCAAGACCGCCCTTCGTGGTCTTTTTTGCAAAGACCACCTTTTCGGGTCGGACCACCCTGTGGTCAGGACCTCCTGGACTTTTTGCAGAGACCACCTTTGCGCGTTCGACCTCCTTCTCGGGACCTCCCCTTGGGTTGACTGGTCCCACTGCTAGTCCTCTTCTGACCTTTTCCCGTCGCCACCCCACTGGCGTAGTCTGTCCGCATTAAATGTGGGTGCACCGCATTAAATGCTGCTATGTCACATTGAATGTGGATGGGTCGCATTAAATGCTGCTTTCATCGTAATCATTTTCTCCTGTTGACTCTTTTTCCTACCTGCCCCTCTGACCGTTCCTCACTTCTCAGCAGTTCATCATCATTGCTTTCGGCGCTACATCTTGCAGCCCATCTTCTCTTTCCTTCCCCTATAAATGAAGCTCCAAGGAGTCCCTTTTGACCTCTTGCTCCTCCCTCAGCTTCCCAATATCGCTCTTTCTTCCTCTGGCTCATTTTTCTCCGTGCTTCGATTTCACCTAAGCGATTGGAGCCGCGTCATCTTCAACAGCTTTGCCATCAAGGGAGCTAGTTGGAGTCTGCGTCGTCTTCATCCTCCTCACCATTGAAAGGACCTGCTGGAGATTCGCGATGCCTTCGATCTCCGTCTTAGTTCTTCCGCGACCTCCTCCAGCACCTCGCCTTGTTTCGGTGAGATTCCTCATTATATTTCTCATTTCACTTGGACTTCTTTTGTCAAGATCTCTCTCTTGGGTCAAGACCTTCCTCCGATCTTGACCACCTCTGGTCTTTTTGTAAAGACCACCCTTTTGGTCTTTGCAAAGACCACCCTCTAAACCATGATCACTTCCGATCGTGACCACCTCTTGGTCTTTTGTAAAGACCACCCTTTTAGTTCTTTTGCAAAGACCACCCTCTTTGCTTGAACTTCCTTCTCGTTGGACCTCCTTCCCGGTTGGGACGAATGCTTTCTAGGTTTTGGTTTAAGTTCTTTTTAGTTCTTTGTTTTAGTTGTTTTCCTTATTTGGTTCTTTCCGAACGTGTAGATTCCGACTTCGTGGAGGAGTACCTGGATCCAATGACCTCTACCAAAGCCTCGCCACTCTTCAACGATGGCAAGTCGCAGACCTTTGATCATGTTGAACCAAGCATTTCAAAAGTATATTGTTCTACCTTATCATGCATGGCTATTTGTATAAAAATGGTTTGGGCAGTAGCTATTTCCTACTTGACAGAATGCCTCCTTGAATGGTTGAACTCGACATGTTGACATGTTCTCCTTGGACACCTTAGAATGGGTATTCTTAGTTGGTCTTGCATTAATAATGCCAACATGGGAGCGTGTTTATGCTTAGCCTTGCTTTAGATGCGTTGGTTCTGTGAATCATGAATCATGTTGTTAATAAACTTGACTAATTGGACTATGGAACTATGGTTGGTGCCACTCTTGGGTAATTTGAGGTGCCAATGCGCATGATTGTATTGATCGTGGTGCGATGCCGCTCTTGTTAAAATCTGTTGTGCCAAGACCAGGGTGGTCTTTTGGCCGAGTGAACCCATGCTTTCTGTGGATATCATGGGGATATGCCCATGATCTTAGGATGATGAGACAATTGGCAATGGCGTTGAGGGTTTGCGGAATCACCCGTTTTCGACGTTGCTCCAGTTCTGTCAGGCCTCTGGCGGTCGACAAGCCATGCCTTGTGTGGTTTTCTGGTTTTGTTGATGGCGGTTAGGTGGCGGTGGCGGTCGAGCCGGCCGATGGAAGCGTTCGGCCGGCTTTGCTGGCGGTCGAGCCGGCCCTTTGTAATGACTTTGGTTTTTGGTGCTAGGCCAAAAATAGAGGTGTAAACAAGTGAGAGGTTCTTCTGCACTTGGTCCCATAATTTTTGGAGCCACCAGGCAAAAGTTCTATTTGATTGAAAATTCCAGAGAGGTTCGGATTTCCAAGGGTGGAATTTTGGCTAAGTCCCATGTGGCGGTTAGACCGGCCTTTGGTTGGCGATCGAGCCGGCCGATTAAATGATCCATTGCCAAGGGTGGCGGTCTGACCGATGTTGGCTTGTTTCGCCGGCCCGCGTGGCGGCGATTTGTGGTTGTTAGGTCAAGTTCATGGTTATCATTGCATATGTGTTGCATGATGCATGTTTTGGCTAACGTGGGTTAAGTTGTGAAGAACTTGTTCCCGGAAATGGTTTCTTGGTCTATTCTTTGTGCGGTGGCTTGCGGTCTATGACGGTCAGCGGCGAGGAGGATCGGGACTAAGCTTGGAAGCTGAGGTCGAGCGATCAAGGATCTTTGGGTGGTCGAGAGGACTCAAGCGGGCGCGAGAATGGACATGGATGACGAGCGGGTAGTTGGTGTGATTGGTTGGATCAAGTGGCGGAGTCGTTGTAAGTGCTCGGTGGTGCGGTGGGATCGGGACGGGAGAGACTTGCGACATGGAGCCGTTGATCAACCTACGTGGCGAAGCATGGGATTGCTTCACGATCTGTAGACTCGGTCTTTTGGAGAAGGATCGAGAAGGGGTATTTTGGTAATTCCACCAAATACCGCCTTGGTGACGTTTGGCTAAACCATGGCGTGAGTTAGCGCATAATGAAGCGGTTTAGGTCAATCGATGATGAAGGCGGCGCTTTGAGATGCGTGCGTGTGTTAACCCATTTGTGTGTGGGGTCTAATGGGTGCCCTAATGCAATATTCTCTAGGATCTAGCCTCCACTATATAAGGGCTAAGTGCTGGTTGCATTTGGTAATCATTGGCCATTTAGATAACCCTATTTTGTGTTTAGGGTTTGGGATGAAAGGAGGAGAGCTAGGGTTCTAGAGAGGGATTGATTTGAGTGCTCAAGTGTTGAGCTTTGTCCTCCAGTGGGAGTGACTGTAAACAACAATCATCCATCTATCTAAATCAATCCAACTAGATTTCACAAGATGAGTCTCTATTTCGTTCTTGTGTTCATCCTCTCTATTTGATGATTTTGAGCTTTTCTTGATCCGGAAGTTTTTACTTGGTTTTTCCTCTTGATCTTGCTTGCTGGGATATGTGGGAACCCATCTAGGTTCATCTTGATCATCAATCATCCACGAGTAAGCTTTTGGATCTAAGTTTTGGTTTTGCCCGGTTTTGGTGAAGAAATGATGATTTTTGGGGGTTTTTGATCTTAAGAGCTTTTGTCTTGATTCTTCCTGTGATTGAGAGTGCTAAGATGTATGGAAGACCATCCTTAGACATCTTGGTTTGATTCCTCCCACGAAATCATCTCAATCACCGTTTTCGCATTTGGCTCGGTTTTAAAGCACCCTTCGTTCAAACTGAAAAAGATAGAAATTTTGGCCTGGATCTCTGTAATCTTTGAGTGGAATAGGTTCCTAATATCTTTAAGAAGGTGTGTCTCAAATTTCGTGGAGTTTGCCCATACGGATCAAAAGTTAGACCGATTTGAATTTCGGTTTCGGGTTATCTGTCTTTGTTTGAAATTTGTTCATCGTCGGTGGCGGTCAGACCGCCAATATTAGAGGTCAGACCACCCCATGTAGCGGTCAGACCGCCCATTTGAGAGGTCTGACCACTAGGCAAAAAATCGACCCGCCAATTTGAGAGGTCTGACCGCCCAATTCTTTGTGATTTGAGTTTTTGGGTTATTTTGGGTGTTTTGCTTGGGGTTTTGATTTGGGTTCAATACAAGTCCTCTGTAGTACTTGAATGTTGATCTTCATAGCTTCCATAGCTATTGGAGTGATATTGTGTTGAACCTAATGAAGGTGAAAAATTAGGCGTGCTCCTATTCACCCCCCCCTCTAGTCGCCTTTCCGATCCTACAAATGGTATCAGAGCCAAGTTTAATCTTTTGTGATCTTCACCGATCTTTGAGCATGGCGACTAATATGAGGACTTGTGAGCACTTCTTTGCATCTTGTTGTGGTTCTTTTGCCGTTAATGTCCGTCATGACAAGAGGCTTGAACGTGTGATAAGAATAAGGTCGATTGGCGAGGATTTCTCCTGTGATATTTGTGGCAAATCCTTTTGTTTTGATTGTCCTAGTTTTAAGGATGAGTCACTTTTAGAGCCCGAGGAGAAGAAGCCCAGTGGCATATGTGCAGCAGCGATTGAGGATGAGAATGATGAAGAGCATTTCGAGGATGATCATGATGACTCTTCCGAGGACAATCCCCTACTCAAGCTAAGCAAAGTGAGCAAAGAAAAACTCATTGATTGCTTGATTTCATATGAATACAAATTGCATGATCTTAGGAAGAAAATGAAATTGCTAAAAAGAGAAAAGGGTGATCTGTCTCATGAGCTATCCAAATTGAAAACCTTCATGAATGCTTATGATTCATTGCTTGTAGACATGGAGAACTTGAATAATTCTCTTGTATGCCTAAAATCTGAAAATGAAATATTGAGATTAAATGCTTCTATGCCATGTGATTCTTGTGTTGCCTTACATCATGAACTTGACAACGCTAAGTAAGAAATAGGCAATCTTAGATCTATGGCTAGAAATGATTGTGATTCTTGTATAGGCATGCTTGCTGAAATTGAGAAGGTTAAATTGATTAATTCCATGCATCTTGAGCAATTAGAAAATGTTAGGGCTGAGATTATTGAAATTGAAGCTAGGCCTTGTAGCATGTGCTTAGAACATGAAAAATTGCTTAAGGATGGTTTAGACTCTAGCAAGAATTGTGCTTGTTTAGAAACTGAAATTGATGCTTTGAACTGCATGCTTAATTTGAAAGCATCACTAATTTCTTGCACATCTTGCATTTCTTTGAAGAGCGAAATTGAGTCTTTCGCGATGATATGAGTGCCGAATCATGTGACTCTTGTATTTGCCTTCACTCCGAGATTGATGTTTTAAAGATCTCTCTTGCTTCTTTACATTCGAAGTTGAAGTCTTCTTGTGCCAAATGTGAGTCACTTGATGTTGGTTTTTGTGCCATCGCTTTAGATAGCTCTTCTTTAGGAGATTCGACTCTTTCGAACTCCTCTTGTGTTGTCCAAGGGATTTCAAAAGACAAAGGTGTTTCTTCTTCAAATGGTACCACATCTTCAAAAAGGAAGTACCATTGCACCTTTTGTAAGAAAAATGGACACACTTTCGAGTTTTGCTTTCATCGTTTGAAACATGAACATCGAGTGCGTCATCGTATCTCTAGGAACACACATAGTCTTTCTCATGGCATGTGTGAGCCTAGTGCCGATACGAGGGCGAGTCATGATGTTAGTTCTCCCAGGATTTCTTCTTTGAGCCATAATGGTGCTTTATCCTCTCGGAACATGTCTACTAATAGACCTCTACACCATTGCTCATTTTGTGGGAAGAATGGACATCATGTGGATTTCTGCTTTCGGCGTGCAAAACATTTGCGTCGAGCTCATGCTTCTAAGTCTCCTAGTGGGCATAGTCTTTCTCATGACATGCACACTAAAGAGCCAAGTACGAAGACTCGATTTGTTGATGGCTTCTTTGACACCTTTTCTAGTGGTGTCGGACAACACTGTGGAAATGGTTTGTGTGGTTTTGGTTTTGGTCCACGAGCTGCCCCGAGGCAGGATTTTCGCCGTTTTCCAAGAGGTGGACCTCGTTTTGTTCATCGAGGTACACACCGACGGCAAGGATGTGTAAGTTCTTTTGATGCTTCTGTTGGTTCTCATCATGGTGCTTTCAAGCAAGGCCATCGCCGCTTTTCTAGAGATGGACCTCGTTTTCCTCATCGAGTTGTTCACTCGCGGCGTGCCTTCAAGGTTGATGTTGGATCTTCTTGCATGGACCATCATTTGCATCATGCTAACTCACATAATGGTTCGACTGCCTTTGGTGGTAGTGTGTCCAAGATTTGGGTTCCCAAGTATTTGCTCTCTAACCCTTCGGGATCCAAGACTTGGACACCTTGCCTTTCTCATGTGTAGGTACCGAGAACGCGGGTTGGAGAACATGGACTTAAGAGGTTCTGGTTTTTCTTGCTACATCACCTGATCGGGACACTTGATGGTTCTCCACCCCAATGATGGCCTCCAAGAGGCATGTGCTTTAATGATCGGCATCTACATCTGTTTTGTGAGCTATCTTATACCTTCATGCATTTACCTTCATGATTACTCATACTTGGCATGTTGTGCTTGCTTTGTGCTCACTTGTACCTTATTGGCATGTGTTACTCTTGTGATATCTTTCATCATGCTTTAAACTTGCTTGTACTTCCATGTATTATATTGTTGTTCTTAATTTCCATGGGTGTATGAGCTTGGTCTTGTCATCATGAGCTTGTGTTGTCTTGTACCCTCATTATCTTGCTCATGTTGATTCTTGCTTATGTATCCATGTTTTAAACTGTTGTTCATTGCTTGCATGGGTATATAAGCTTGGTCTTGTCTTCATGAGCCTGTGTTATTTGTACATGATTTATCTTGCTCGTGTTGATGTTTGCTGTATGTATCCACATGTTCACTTGATATCCATGTTAGCATACATCATTCATGATCTGCTCTTAAAATGCTTTATGCTTACATGGTTTTTGTGCCTTACGGCTAATTGTGGATGCATGAGTTTTGCCATAGCTTTCACTAGCATGCTTTATCTTTGACTGTATATATGATGTGTGATATGCTATGTGCTTGTTTGCTTGCTCCTATGCCTTATTGTGGATTAAGGATAGTTTAAGCTTTGTCATATCTTGGATAGCATGTGCTACAATTGATTTGTCTATCTCCATGCTCGTGTCTTAAATTGTTGATTATACGCTTTCATGAGTTTTGGTTCATTTGCTGCTATCCTTGCTAGTCATGCGTCTTGGTACTGTTTTCTCTAGATAATGTTTCACTAACCCAGTACCAAGGCATAGACTTTCTTCTGTCTCTTTGGTGTAGTCTTTCAGCTGAGAAGAAGAACATGTGGTCCAACAAGTGGTATCACCTCTAGCTGTTGGTTCTTCTTCATTTGTGCATTCAATGCTAGCTATCACTTCTTGGAGACGAAGGAATTTGAGATAATGATGATGGGTGAGCGCGACTACTTTCTGGAGCTTCAAGGAATGAATCTTCATTCATCATCGCTACATCTCTTTGCTTAGCAAAGGCGACTCGAGTTCGAGCTTCTATACCTTACTTTTATGTATGGTATCCCTATTCAACCTTGCATAGCATCTAGTTTGTGTCAGGTGTTAGGCTTGTTGTGTTCAGGGTAGATAGGAGGCTCTATTCTAGCACGTGTCTTTTCTAGGCACTTTTCTTATCCCTTGGTTTTCTAGGTAGAAATCTTCTCACAGCCTAGGTCGAGCTTATCTCCCAGTCACTAGTCCTTAGCAGGTTTTTGAGCTGCCTATAGGTCTTTTTAGTGTTGGTGTTTCGCTCCCTAGCTTTTCGAGTTGCTTTCCCTAGAGATCGTGTGGTGTTTGAAGTCTTTGTGCTATCTTGTAGAGTTTCTGGCATTTTTGGCAGGTTTCTTTCCTCTCAAAGCTTTTAGACCCAACAAGGTTTGCCACCTTGAGAAGCGAGTTAGCGATAATTTATCCCTATGGGTTGGTTTGAGGGGGAGTTGGCTCGGTTCTGAACTTTCCTTGTTCATCTGAACTTTCCTTGTTCATTTGAGTTTTTGTGGATCTTTTCTGATACCTTCTTCAAGTGGTATCTTCTTGGATCCTTTTGGGTCTTTTTATCTTTTTAGGCTTTTAAGTCTTTCGTGCATCTCATTATATCATATTGCATACATATGAAAAATCCAAAAAGATGCATTGTAATATAAGCTTTACCGCTTCTGTCTTTTAATTTGATGAAGCTTTGCTTATTACCCTCTTGAGCTTTAGTATTTCAATTCTTGCTCAAGAGCGTGTCTAGTTCTTTGACTTGCTAGAATTATCATGCTTTCACATGTGCGGCAATGTCTTTGCTATATGAGCTAGAACATTAATTAACTTTGAGCTGAAAATAGCAATTTGTGGATCTTTTAGCTAGTTGCACAATTAGTGATCCTTTTGTGACATTGGCCCTATCAAAATTGCTTTGTTAGCTCTGGAATCTAGAATTGAACATCTTTGAGCTTTCGGTTCATTAAAGAATCTAAAACGACACTTGTGCAAAATGAAAAATGATCTCTTTTGTGCGAAAAAACTGATCTCACCAATTCTTTCTCATGAGGCGGCTTGCCGTTGTACTAGGCATGAACTTCGGGGAGTTTTGGATGACCTAGACCACTCTTTTAAGCTTTTGTTGCTTGGAATGGTCGCGGCAAGGCTTGAGATCTAGCACATGGCTAAGAATACAAATTGTAAAAATTAGTTGAAGCTTAGGAAGAGGTTGTAGATGGCTCCTAGTCCAGGATCTTCTTTACTAAGATAGACCTTTAATCAACTTGAATATTCATTGCAAATGAAAAACAGTTGAAAATTGGGCTTTTGAAATAATTTGAGCAAAATGATTCATTTCAGAACTTTTTGTCTCTAAAATGGTCTTTGCTAGCTTCTTGATCTCACATTGACATTTTGACAAGGCCATTATCACTTTAGGATACCTGTTGTTAAACTTGCTAATTTTGAAGCATTGTTTACTTTAATCCAACAACATGTGGTATTTACAGCTCATTAGTCTAGCTTTGTTATATATGTCTTAATATGATCTTGTTAGCTTTGTCAGGCTTGATTTGTCTTGAGTAATGGTAGAAATGCTAGCCTGTTCAATTGAGCAATCTCCAAAGCTTCTTTTACCTAAAAATTGAAAAATCAAAACAAAAATGAAGCCACCCCATTGCATTTCATGCATGCTCTTTTTTTTGCTTCTTCCTTTATTGTGCATTTGTCTTCTCTGGATGAGAGGAAGATATGATTCCTTGATGAATCCATTGTCAAAGGGGGAGAAGACATAGCGAAAATGTAATGTTAATAAAGATCTTGTTGGTTATGGGGGAGAAGTTTTGTAAGAGGGAGAAGCTAGGAGCATTTTGGAGAGAATTGGAGAAATTTAAAATTTAAAATTCTCTCTTGAAAAATGATGATCATAGTGAGGGGGGGCATTCATATTGTATTCTTTTGGTCTTATTGTCTTTTCTGAACTTAAATTGCAAATCTTGAAGCCTCACAATGATCTAAGGTCAAATAGAACAATTGTCCTTTCATATGGACCTTAAGTGAGATTTTTGTCGATTCTCTGGAATTGAAAGCTTTCTTGCTTTCTTTTGCTGTATCTCACTTGCCCATGCTATTTTGAAGCCAGCTTGGTCATTTTCATTGCTTTCTCTTGCTAATGGACCAAGTTGTGCCTTTGCGCGAAAACATCGAGTATTTTAATTTTCAAACCTCAAACTTACATTTTCTGAGAGATTGCTAATGTGTTCATCAAGGGGGAGATTGTGGATATCATGGGGATATGCCCATGATCTTAGGATGATGAGACAATTGGCAATGGCGTTGAGGGTTTCTTGGAATCACTGTTTTCGGCGTTGCTCGATTCTGTCGGGCCTCTGGCGGTCGTAAACCATGCCTTGTGTGGTTTTTCTGGTTTGGTTGATGGCGGTCGAGCCGGCGAGGTGACGATCGAGCCGGCGGTGGAGCGGATCGGCCGGCTTTACTGGCGGTCGAGACCGGCCCTTGTAATGACTTTGGTTTTTGGTGCTAGGCCAAAAATAGAGGGTGTAGGCAAGTGAGAGGGTTTTTCTGCACTTGGTCCCATAATTTTTGGAGCCACCAGGCAAAATTTCTATTTGATTGAAAATTCCAGAGAGGTTCGGATTTCCAAGGGTGGAATTTTGGCGAAGTCCCATGTGGCGGTCAGACCGGCCTTTGGTTGGCGGTCGAGGCCAGGCCGATTCTGCGTCTGACCGCCAAGGGTGGCGGTCGACCGGTGTTGGCTGTTCAGCCGGCCCGTGCGTGGCGATTTGTGGTTGTTAGGTCAAGTTCATGGTTATCATTGCATATGTGTTGCATGATGCATGTTTTGGCTAACGTGGGTCAAGTTGTGAAGAACTTATTCCGGAAATGGTTTCTTGGTCTATTCTTTGTGCGGTGGCTTGCGGTCTATGACGGTCAGCGGCGAGGAGGATCGGGACTAAGCTTGGAGAGCTGAGGTCGAGCGATCAAGGATCTTGGTGAGGTCGAGAGGACTCAAGCGGGGTGAGAATGGACATGGATGACCGAGCAGGCGATTCGGTCGGTTGGGTGGATCAAGTGGCGCGAGTCGTTGCAAGTGCTCGGTCGTGTCGATGGGATCGGGCGGAGAGACTTGGCGACATGGAGCCGTTGATCAACCTACGTGGCGAAGCATGGGATTGCTTCACGATCTGTAGACTCGGTCTTTTGGAGAAGGATCGAGAAGGGTATTTTGGTAATTCCACCAAATACCGCCTTGGTGACCTTTGGCTAAACCATGGCTGAGTTGGCGCATGGTGAAACGGTTTAGGTCAATCGATGATGAAGACGGCGCTTTGAGATGCGTGCGTGTGTTAACCCATTTATGTGTGGGGTCTAATGGGTGCCCTAATGGAATATTCTCTAGGATCTAGCCTCCACTATATAAGGGCTAAGTGCTGGTTGCATTTGGTAATCCTTGGCCATTTAGATAACCCTATTTTGTGTTTAGGGTTTGGGATGAAAGGAGGAGAGTTAGGGTTCTAGAGAGGGATTGATTTGAGTGCTCAAGTGTTGAGCTTTGTCCTCCAGTGGGAGTGGCTGTAAACAACAATCATCCATATATCCAAATCAATCTAACTAGATTTCACAAGATGAGTCTCTATTTCGTTCTTGTGTTCATCCTCTCTATTTGATGATTTTGAGCTTTTCTTGATCCGGGAGTTTTTACTTGGTTTTTTCCTCTTGATCTTGCTTTCTGGGATATGTGGGAACCCATCTAGGTTCATCTTGATCATCAATCATCCACGAGCAAACTTTTGGATCTAAGTTTTGGTTTTGCCCGGTTTTGGTGAAGAAAGGGTCATTTTTGGGGGTTTTGATCTTAAGAGCTTTTGACTTGATTCTTCCTGTGATTGAGAGTGCTAAGATGTATGGGAGACCATCCTTAGCCATCTTGGATTGATTCCTCCCACGAAATCATCTCAATCACCGTTTTCGCATTTGGCTCGGTTTTGAAGCACCCTTCGTTCAAACTGAAAAAGATAGGAACTTTGGCATGGATCTCTACAATCTTTGATTGGAATAGGTTCCTAATATCTTTAAGAAGGTGTGTCTCAAATTTCGTGGAGTTTGGCCTTACGGATCAAATGTTAGACCGATTTGAGTTTCGGTTTTCGGGCTGTCTGTGCTGTGTGGGCTATTCATCGTCAGGCTGGCGGTCAGACCGCTAATATCAGAGGTCAGACTGCCCCATGTAGCGGTCAGACCGCCCATTTGAGAGGTTTGACCGCTAGGCAAAAAATCGACCCGCCAATTTGAGAGTTCTGAGCGCCCAACTCTTTGTGATTTGAGTTTTTGGGTTATTTTGGGTGTTTTGCTTGGGGTTTTGATTTGGGTTCAATACAAGTCCTCTGCAGTACTTGAATGTTGATCTTCATAGCTTCCATAGCTATTGGAGTGATATTGTGTTGAACCTAATCAAGGTGAAAAATTAGGCGTGCTCCTATTCACCCCCCTCTAGTCGCCTTTCCGGTCCTACACTTTCTCACTCGGGCGAGTGATCGTGCAGTAAAGGGGGGTGCTATACGTACATTGGGATGAGGTTGTCTACTTTGAGTGGTCTAAGGACTTAACTTTATGTTCCTTGCTCGGGTCTTCCGTGCAACCACAAGACCATTTTATGGGGTTGGTGCAGGCTAAATAATTAGCAATGAGATGGTGCAGTTACATTGTGGTGGAAGTGTGTACCAATTCACACTTGGCATAAGAGGGGCTCTTGATAGCGAAACCTTAGCGGGCAGAACCTAGACCAGATCGAGCTCTAACTTGACCTTTTCACGCTCTCTAGACTGCTCACCTCCAGAAGTGAGCAAGGGTTCCGACGGGAGCCCGACCCGCTAGAAAGGTCGTAGATTGTGGGTAAAGTTATACACCTCTGTAGAGTGAAAAATCTATTCGAATAGCCAAGTCCTTGGTTATGGCAACTGCCTGGAACAAATGCATGAAGGGTAGCTTTCTCTTAGTGAGGTTTTGGGAGCTCAAGAGTTGGTGCTCTAGGGAGATCATGGCAGCTCTGGAGTTGGTGCTCCAGAGAGGTCGTGGGAGAGGTCCTAGTCGTGGGTGCGACCAGACCTTCCGCGAGTGGTCTTGGGAGTGAGTTGGTGCTCACGACCTCCTTTGAAAACAAAATGTACTTATGTATTACTCTTTTTAATTTGAGCTTTGCAATCTACTATTGCTATTTACTGTCAAATATTGCTTTCTGCAAACTAACCCTCTGACTATCATTGGCCAAGCCATTGCATGAATAATATGTGCATACTTGTTCCTGCGATTTCTTTGAGTACATTCAAAGCGTACTCATGGCTTTAAGCCTGTGTTGAAGCGATGGCGAAGAAGATCAAGGACAAGGGTGCCCGGACCTCTTGAGGAGGAGTTCTTTGATGATCCGACCTTCTAGGAGCGCCCTCCACTCGGCGACTGTGGGCTTTGCGGATGGCCTCGCGCTTTTGGTGGCCGTTGTTAAGTCTGTTGTTCGATTTTTGTAAGCCCGTGGTGGCGCCCTTTTGTAACCAACCTCGACCATAAGGTCCTTGTTTAATATAAGTTAATTTGTCTGCTTCATCTTGTTTCTTGTCGTGTCGTTGTGATTACACCTGTGTTGATCTATGCGAGCTAGCTAGTGATCCTGGGACTAGTTCAGTGCGCAGAGGCTAGGACCTCCAGGAAGTCTTTAAGATCTCCCGGGTGGTCCTGGAGGACTTCCTCTCAGGGTGCTCTCGGAGGACCTCCCAGACCTACGGGTGGTCCTGTCGGACCTCCCTAGGTGGTCCTGGGACATCTATCTGGGTGTATCCCGAGAGGGGCCTGACAATTGTTTACCTCAAATATCTTCGTATAGGCGTTGATAGTGAGTATCTTTAGAAAAGTTGTTCTCTTCCTTGAGTTTGAATTTTGTCAACTCTTGTGAAGAGTCTAGACCCGCCATTATGTGTTAATGGAGTTTTGGTTATTAATGACAAATCTACTTGTGAGACTAACACTTTTATTGTTATACCATGTTTAGTCTCAGCTTGGATATAAAAAGAAGAAAAATCCAAACAGGTATGCATTTATAATGATAAATCTTTTTGTGAGACTAACTCTTCTATTGATATATCTCATGTTTAGTCTCAGTTGGATTAAAAGGTGAAAATCGAAGAGGTATGCATTCGACATCATATTCTTATATATTGTTGCATTCCTCGAATCCAAAATATAGGTTGAAGTCCACCAAAAGTCTAACTTGAATATGTGCATATGTTCTTATTACACATTTGTGTATGCACACATTTAGGGGGAGTTCACTCTATGTTTTGTGGTTTCATTAGTATTGATGCATATTCCGTTGTCCACATACTTTAAGGATCTTTACTTTGAAACATATCCTCGAGTATATATAACTTGTGTAGTTAATATATTCATATGAGTATATGAGAGTTGTGTAGTTCATATACAACTTTGAGTATATTTGACATGTGTAGTTCATATACAACTTTGAGTATATTCAACTTGTGTAGTTCGTATACACTCATATTGAGTATATAAAACTTTTGTAGTTCGTATACACTCATATTGAGTATATAAAACTTTTGTAGTTCTTATATACTCATACTAATCTGTATTCAATTACTTGCAATTGAAGTGATTATCATCAATTACCAAAGAGTGAAAGATTGTGATATCTTGTCCCACCATTATGAGTTAATGGTATGTCGTGGTAATTAATGATAATCATATTGTGGAATTAACATTTTCCATGAGTTGGATAAGCATGTTAGGTTCCATGATGATAAAGACTTTGGATGGCATCATGTGTTGATTGTCATCAAGTCAAGGTTCGGGATAAAGGAAATCATCATGTGTTGATGATGCTCGAGTCAAGTTCCCGAAGTAAAGAAGATCATGTGTGTTGATGATCATCAAGCCAAGTTCAAGAAAAAGGATGTCATCATATGTTGATGAGCATCATATCAAGAAAAGGAAATCATCGTGTGTCGATGATGTTCAAGAAAAGGAGATGATCATGAGTTGATCATCAAGTCAAGTGAAGACCCATCATGTGTTGATGGAGGTCAAGTGAAGACCCATCATGTGTTGATGCATTTCAAGTCAAGAACCCGGACTTGAAGTGAGTATATGCGTCATCAAGCTTCAAGTAGTTGCTCAAGGTAAAGGTATGACTAGCTAGGGCTAAGGATGTGTTCTTAGTCTTTTACCGGTCTCAATGTTTGGTTGAAGACCGGATTGCTAGTATAGGTTGCCGTACTATTAAGAGGGGTCTTGACTAGTTGCTTGAGTTAGTCATGTGTTGATAGCTCATTGTGTTTGCTCTAGCTCGTGTTAACATGTTGCCAATATTTACGAATGTGTTTTGCAAATAGTTGTGGCTCATGGATAACCCTTGTAGCATGTGACTATAGTTTGCAAATGGTGTAGGTCCATGCACCTTATCCTTGTAGCATGATGCTATTGTTTGCAAATGTGTTTTGCAAATCATTGAGGCTCATGCGTGTTCCTTGTAGCATGTGACTTTAGTTTGCAGATGTGTTTTGCAAACGGTTTAAGTCCATGTACCTTATTCCTTGTAGTGTGATTCTAAAAGTTGGCAAATGTGTTTTGCAACTTGTTAAGAATCTCACTTGAACCCTTGTTTGCATCACACATTAAATTAGCAAATGTGTTTTGCAATTTGAGTAAAAGCGGAATGCAAATCTGCTTTTGGTTCTGGAGCGGTCTGACCGGCGGTATGGAGTCGGACTGACCGGCCCCCCAGACCAAGGGCGCGGTCAAGTTTTTCTAGAGAGGTATGTTTTCTGGAATTTGGTTGTGCGGTCTGACTTGCGTATGCTGAGCGGTCTGACCGGGCTGACCGCTCTGACCGACCATTGGTTGGCGGTCAGACCGGATGTGTTCTAATGGCTAGTTTTATAGCCGTTGGAAGGGGAGCGGTCTAACCAGCCTCTTGCCTCTGATCGAGCCGGTCTACTGGGTTTCGGTGATTCTTGCCCCAACGGCTAGATTTTATGTGTGGGCTATAAATACCCACCTTGGCCAGCCTTAGGGAGGTTGCTGGTGCCATATTCATTTCCATTGAGCTAAGAGCAAGCCCTCTACTCACATTTGTGCATGTGTTGCACTTAGTGAGCTTTGAGAGGCAAACCCTAATTGCATGTGTTGCATTAGGTAGTGGATTAGTATCCACTTGAGCTTAGACACTTGATTAGTTCAAGTGAGAGTTTCTAGACTTGTTACTCTTGGTGTTTGCCGACACCTGGACGGCGTGGAGGCGTTGTGGTTCGGTGATCTTCTCAAAGAAGGTTGTGACAAGACCCAAGCGTTTGTGAGTGGCTTGGTGCTTGCCATCTCTAGAGTGGAGAAAGAGCAACTCTAGTGGATCGAGGTGTTGGTTCGGTTTGGAACCGATCCAAGTGGTTGGACTTACCTCGGAGGTGTTTGGCTCAATTCGTGGAGCCAGTCCAATTGATTTTGGGCTTACCTCAACGTGGATTAGGGGAGACCAGCAAGTCTCCGATCACCATGGTAAACATCGTTGTGTTATTGTTGTTTGATTCCTTGTGCTTTACATTGTGCAATTTATATTCCTTATGTTTAATTACTTACTTGTATGTGTATGATTGCTTTATTTATATAGTCTCATATTGTTGGTTCACTTAGTAAAGACTAGTTGATTTAGGCTTTAATTGTGCAAAACCGAATTGATTTACAATTCCGCATAAAACTCGGTTTTAGCCAAAGAAGTTTTTAAAACCGCCTATTCACCACCCCTCTAGTCGGCCTCCTCGATCTTACATCTTGTCCAGTTGTGGTTGATCGGTTTTAGAGTTTTACAGCTTTACCCACACGATATGAATACCTCATAATATCGGCCAATGCACTCTTCCGTAGGAGTGTGACTGAGATATCATAATGAGGCTGTTACAATGCCATGTCCTAACTATCAAACCACCTGAGGAAACGATCTCATGGCAGACTATCGGTCGCACTGAACAACAGGTGAACCCCGTTGTGTAAGTAAGTCTCTATCAAACAAGAGACCCTTAAGAGTAAGTAAGAAAATGCTTAACATGCCTCCACTAGATTGACAAGACAACGAAAATAGTAAAACACAAGCCACCGGTAAAACCTCGGCAACTACCGGTGCTCAAACAACAGTTGTCAATCTAATTGTGTTTTGATAGCTAACACACAACAAATTATTTAGCCAAGCCATCGCCCATAAACTCGGCGTGTGGTTGCACACGAGACTTGGTTCGACACACCACAGACCGGTCCTTAAGCACCCAGACGGGGCTACACGAATCTGGGACAACTTCCCTTCATCAACCTATCACCCGTCCAAGTCCAACACACAACAACCCCCACCCTACAAGTCCACAACACCATATTCAAAGATTTGGACACAATCCTCAATTTCAACATAATTCAATCCATATATTCCTCAAATTCCATCAAGATTCAATTCAATCCATCGGCCGATGGACTAGCTCCATCAACCGTTTTTAGCAACAACTACTTGCTCGGCTAAGCATCGTTCTACAAATTAGCAAACAAACCCATATAACATATAACCTTAATCATTCAAGGAACAAGGGTAATCAACATTCAAAGGGAGGCCAATGCAGCAAGAGGTTATAAATAATTCTACCCAATTGACAAAAAAGTATTTGAAATTAAGCAATGCATAGAATACTTGAAAAACAAAATAAATAGTTTTTGAAATAATGGGATCAAATATTATCAAAGATGTAACTTGCCTTGCTTAAATAGTTGCCTCTCAAACGGTGTCGACATCTAACTCTCCGGAGTCGTCGAAATCTATACGCGAAAATAAGCCAAATTCAAATAAAGATTCAAATGAACTCAAATTAAATAATTTTAGTTTAGTTAGTAGCCAGATCTTGAATTTATATGAATTTAGAAATTTTAATCGACGAAATCGGAGTTCGCATGAAGGAGAATGAACCCCTAAAAGTTTACAATTCATATGAAATGATGAAATTGGTGTTTCCGGAATTATTGGAATTATTTTCTAAAGGAAACCCGAATTACTACGTCAACAAGACGTCATCGGGTGGGGAAATCCATTTCAGCCGAAATTGTATTACACTAACGAGTGGGCCCGGGTCCATGGTGGACCGGGTGCAAGGGCCAGCGTGGCTTGCCATGTAGTGGCCACATGGGAGCCATATGGCCGCCACATCCACAAAGACGCCTAGGTGGCGCAAGGGTGGCTCGGGCCGGAAAAGAGAAAAGATGGGTCGGTTTCAATAGGATTCGGCCCACAAAGATGAAGAGGGTTTTTATTATTTTTCTAATTTCAGAGGCTTTTAGAAAATAGCAAAAAGTGTCCAAAAATTCTAGAAACATTCACAGAAATTCCTAGAGTTATTTTCGACTTAAATAAAATATTTCCAATCTAAAATTGGCAATAGATTTTGCACATAAATTTGTTTTAGCTTTAAAATAATTAGGAAAAAACTTTTAAAATTCCAGAAAATTCTAGAAATTAATTAAAATTTTATTTGTCAACTTTAACTCAAATAAAACTTCAAAAACTTTAATAAATTATATTTTCACTTTTAAAACTTTAGAAATTCAAATAAATCAACAAAACTCTTTCAAATTTTAGGAAATCCAACAAAATAACACTTTATTAATTTTATTTTGGTAATAGCACTTTAGGATGTTACAAACTACCCCTTAAAGGAATCTTGTCCCGAGATTGGAGTGGCTAGAAAGAAAATTAGGAATACAAGGTCTTTAACTATCGTTGTCTGCATCCTGCTCCTCATCGGACAGGGCGACTGTGATGTTGGATGAGCGTCCTCTTCGAAATTCTCTGACTTCTTGTTTGCTTGCATGTTGTTGACCTTTGGAACTTCAATGTTGGTTGGATTTGCTGCCTGCTGCTTCTTCGGACATTTACTAGCAAAATGCCCAACCTCATGGCAGTTGAAGCTTGTGATGCTTGCAACATAGGAGGGGTCCTTCTGTGGCTGGCCATCCTCAGGTGTTTTGGAAGACTCCAAATTGTCTGGGTCATTCATTGCAGGTGTCGTTGTTGATGTTGCTGGCTGGAATCTGACTTGTTACGATGAAGTCCCTCTAGCTTTAGAAAAAACCTCCAGGGTTGAACTTCTGTGCATCCATTCTTCTCTTGCGGTTCTCCATCTCTTGGTGCTTGCCTTCTTGACGAATCGCCTTGTTGACCAGTTGCTGGAAATCAGAATAATCCTGGGAAATCAGCTATACGGATAGATCATCATTGAGTCCTTCGAAAAATCTTTCTTGTCTGTCTTCATCTTTTGCAACATCTTCCGGTGCATAGTGTGCCAGTTGATTGAACTTGTGGAGGTACTCGTTCACTGAGAGGTTGCCTTGGCGTAGTGAGCGAAACTCCTTCTTCTTGAGGGTCATCATGCTGGATGGAATATGTGCACGGCGGAAAGCTTGTACAAATTCATTCCAAGTGATGGCTTGAGCATCAGCATGGGAGATGCTGAAGTTGTCCCACCATTCAGAAGCTGGCCCCATGAGTTGTTGCAAAGCAAATAACCCCCTCTCACAGTCGGTGCACTAAGCAATATCCAACTTCTTACCAATTTCCCAGAGCCAATCATCTGCATCCATGGGCTCTGTGCTGCTCAAAAAAGTTGGCAGACGCATCCTCATAAATTCTGACATGCTGGTCCTCTAGGGTGGTGGAGTTGGGGCTTGGAAAGTTGCAACTTGTCGAGTTTGATTGCTATTGATGGACTGAGAGAGCAGTTCGATTAGACGATTTTGATTGGACATCATATGCTGCCATTCTGGTCCATTGATTGGGGCACTTCCATTATTGCTGGCGTTGGCTCCACTTCCCGAGTGATGAGTGTTCACCATCTGTTGGTTAGTCCAAAGATTTAGGAAAGGAGAACAAAGGATAGTGAAGAGACAAATAAGAAGAACTAAGGGGATAGAGGAAAACAACAGTCCCAAACGAAAGAACCAACTTAAAAGGCTTTCCAGAAAAACTTTAATAGCTTTGTACAACGTTCTATCGATTGAGGCTCTTAATCTGGTGAAATGACTCAATACACAGAATGAGTCTTAGCAGACTTAGACTATAAGGCTTGACTGGCATCGTATCTTCTGCTCGTGGTCTTCAATGATTCTTGTATGACGATGCTGTCTTAACAACTTCATGCCTTGTGGTCTTGAACGTAAGGGTTAAGAACGTGTTGACCATCTATATAAATTTTTCAAGGGAAAGAGGATCCATTTAACATTATAAAATGGTGAAGAGAGAATTAGGTAAGAAATAATTGCTATGAAGAAGCTATAGATAGATGACCAAGATGAGGAGAGAACAATTTATTTTTCTTGCTATATAAAATAAATTTTGAAGTTTTTCAACTAACGGCCATTCTAACTAGGTCACGACCTACAGTCGATATGGATCTGATACCACTTCTATCGGACCCGGGAGTAACACCCCAAATCCTCTGTGCATTTTTGAACTAGTCCCATGATCAGTAGCTAGTTCACATAGTTAAACAGATATGGTAACATCCATAAATCACAATACTTTATTAATAATCAACAGAGTTTATTACAAAGGATGCTTACAAGCCAATAATAAAGAACACAGCGGAAGATAAAGAAGACGTAGTGGAGTCTAGCTGATCTGCCACAGGCAATCGACTGGGGTAGTAGCCTAGTCATCGAGATCCACACCGATAGCAAAGTCCTTCTCCTCTGAAATTTATTTGCATAAAGTAAGGATGAGCACAACTATCATGCTCGCAAGTTACACCCAATAATAGAGTTAATGCATGTATGGATGTAACAAAGGATGGCTTATAGGGTTATTTGTGCAAAAGCAATATTTGACAATTTAAATACAATACTAAGTTCAAAGGCTCAATTTTTACAATAATTAAAATTGAGTTTTAAATGAATTAATAAAGCTAGTGTAGGCACGAACCTAACACTAACATAAACACGGACACCAACCCGGGGCTTCAACCCATAACTTTTCTCAGGGACACCCATCCATGTCAAAACTGTTTTACAAAATCATTTTGAAATCAAAACCAAAGTCTAACTTGGAGTCACTTTGCCAAGCATGTCCATGACCGTGGACACAGCTATTGAATAGTTCATAACACTCTCGAGAGGTTATGCGGCTTTACCCACAAGAGATAATCAACTTTTAATATCCGTCTGACACACTTCCGAAGGTGTGCGACTAAATGATTATCATGAGGCCTTTACAATGCATCCCCCAGTGTAAGTTGCACCCGCTAAGGTTTCACTTCCTTTGGACTAACCATCTGCCAGAAGCCCCCTCTTGCGCCACACGGTGGCTTACCCAGCGACACAACCTGTGTCCACGATGGCTTAACCAGTGACACGACTCATGGGTCACTCCAATGGTGCAACTCGCATTGGTGAATACAAATTATTTAGCCCAGTTTGTCCCATACCAGACTTGTAGTGGTACGTTAAGGTGTAGCAAAGGAATGCTTGAAGACCGGTCCTTAACTGACTTGGGCAACTTCCAAAAACCCTCGGCCTTAATCCTACCCAGATTAAACCCATGCATAAACCTGCACCCACCAACCAACCATTTTTGCCCAAGTCCAAACCATCATTTAATTTTATTTTACTTTTCAAAACAATTGTAAACTCCCATGACACACCAATGCCAAGTGTACAAATTAAATACCATTTGATTTTTGGCTGAAATCCCCAAATCAAATATTTCGGGTCTAAGCATGGCTAAGCATAGTTTTTCTCAAAATGTTCTAGTTCATACTATTGCAAGAACTAGATTTTTATCTAAGGTATCAAGGTATGTCTATTCAATGTCAAATTTGGTTGTACAAAGGAATTAGGCATAACTATAATTTTAAAAACAGGAATTTAAATTACATTGAACAAAAATATGCATGCAATAATAATTTAAAACAGAATTTAAATAATTTTAAATAATGGGATCAAATATGATCAAAGATGTAACTTGCCTTGCTTAAATAGTTGCCTCTCAAACGGCGTCGAAATCGGACTCTCCGAAGTCGTCAAAATCTATACGCGAAAATAAGCCAAATTCAAACAAAATTCAAATGAAGATTCAAATGAACTCCAAATTAAATAATTTTAGTTTAGTTAGCCAGATATTGAATTTATATAAATTTAGAAATTTGAATCGATGAAATCGGAGTTAGTATGAAGGAGAACGAACCCATGGAAGTTTACAATTCACATGAAATGATGAAATTGGTATTTTCGGAATTATTGGAATTATTTTCTAAAGGAAACCCGAATTACTACGTCAGCATGATGTCATCGGGTGGGGAAATCCATTTCGGCCGAAATTGTATTACACTAACGAGTGGGCCCGGGTCCATGGTGGACCGGGTGCAAGGGCGGCGTGGTGGCCCATAGCGCTTCGTGGGTGGTCGCCACGTCCACAAAACGCCTAGGTGGTGCAGTGGCACCTCGTGGCGGTGCCACATAGACCTGGTGGCGGTGCTCGGCTGCGGCTTTCATTGGCAAAGGCTGCACTGGCGGCGGCGAGGTAACCATCGACGAGAGGAGGCAACGGGGAGTTGAGGGTGCACGATTTGGTCACTGAGGGCCTTCGATGGCCGTGGCGAGGTGAATAGCGGCAGCGTCTTGGGCTCGGCAATGGC
Organism: Phyllostachys edulis; assembly: GCA_036346405.1. Lineage (NCBI taxonomy): Eukaryota > Viridiplantae > Streptophyta > Magnoliopsida > Poales > Poaceae > Phyllostachys > Phyllostachys edulis. Next base: position 27,680,973 of record CM070547.1, read on the forward strand.
GAAGAGGCTGGCGGGTCTCCGGCGAGGCGTGGGCGCGGCGGCGGCGCCGCGATGAGTGGTCTTGGAAATGGGGTTGTCGTCATCGATGAGGCCTTGTGGTCGCCAAATCGAAGGAGAAAGGACGTGAGGCCAAGAAACTTCAAACGCGAAATTTGGCCCAACCGGGACGGGAGAGGAGGAGCAGGTGAGGGGAATGGGTTGAGTGAGGAAGAGGGCTCAGGGCTCCCTTTTATAGGGGCGGAGGGGGCTAGGAGGAGGGGATCGGCGGCGAAGTCGGCGGCGATTGCGGGGTCCCAGCGATTCAGCGTGATAATGAGGGGGTGGCCGAATTTGGAAGAGGCGTGTCGCAAGGGATTTAATGCGCACATTCACGCAGGGAATGCAGGCACAAATCGCGGTGGATTGGGAGCTTCTGTGAGCATCCATGGCGGCAGGAGAGACGCGGCCGAGTGGGGAAGGAAGGGGAGGAGGAAGAAAGCTCAGGCGGGGCCTGTGCAGTGAAGTGTGGAGGCTGTCGGGTGGGGCCGGGAATGAGAGAGAGAGGGTGAGTGCATCTTGAGTGGCTCGGTAGGAAAGAGAAAAGATGGGCCGGTTTCATCAGGATTCGGCCCACAAAGATGAAGAGGGTTTTTATTATTTTTCTAATTTAGGCTTTTAGAAAATAGCAAAAAGAGTCAAAAAATTCTAGAAATATTCACAGAAATTCCTAGAGTTATTTTGAACTTAAATAAAATATTTCAATTTAAAATTGGTAATAGATTTTGCACAGAAATTTGTTTTAGCTTTAAAATAATTAGGAAAAAGCTTTTAAAATTCCAAAAAAATTCACTACACCATGGCATAGTATTAAGGGCAATTATCTGCCGGGGAAAAACTGGATTAGTGGCAATCTATCTGCCGGCAATATCCAAGATTTTTGGGGTCCCATTATCTGTCGGAAATAATTATTTTCTAGAACAATCTATCTGCTGGTAATGTTTTAACGTTAGTAACAATACATCTGCCGTAGAAAAAGTCAACCAGGTCAACCTATCTGTCGAGAATAAATATTGTCTAGCACAATGTATCTGCCGGCAATGTTTTTATGTTAGCTACAATACATTTGCCCTAAGTAATGTCAACCGGGTCAACCTAACTGCCGGGGATACCCTTTGAGCGGGAAGATGAGAAAATTTTGACTCAAGCGTGAAAATTTTGACTTAAATGCACTGTCACAATTGTGCAGATGACAATACAAATACATCTATGCAAATGGTTCCTATGATTGAACTTACATGTTATTTCTACACCATGACATAGAATTAAGGGCAATTAACTACCGAAAAAAAATAGGATGAGTGGCAAAACATGTGCCTGCAATGTCCAAGAAATTACGGTCAAAATTTGTAGAGCAATAGTGTGAACAAGGATTACATAGGTAAATAGGAAATATTATTAGTATGATAATTAATGATAATTAGTATGCATCTTATCAGCATGCATGACATTTTGGAAATATTTGCATAAATTATTGCACTTGAAAATCTTAATCAAAGATTAAACATACGCTTTCAATTTATGAACTCCAAATAAAAATAGCAACCAAAAACATTTGATTATCATCTAGAAATAATTTATTCAAATACTACTTTAATTATCTGGAATTAAAATAATTGTTCCCAAATTTTTGGGATTACTTTCAAACCTTAGAAAATTCAAACTCAATCCAATAACCTATTTTGGTTGTGGATTTATTTTTGTACAAAATATTTTGGGAACAGTAAGGTTTAATAATTTTTTAAGACACTACGCCATCCCAGGAACACCTCTAAATTATTTTAGAATTTTAGGAATTTTATTCCTATATTTAAATCCCCGGTCAAACCTTGTGAGCTTTGGTCAAACTGAATTCAAAACCTAGGCTAGCATTGTTGGGTCAACCGCACCTTGGCTCGAGCCCGACGCGCCACCTCACTTGACCGGACCACCTAAACGCACTCGCACGCGGACCGTCTGATCATGATCAGAGGGCTCAAATGGAGAGGGCCATTCGGACCGTCTGAATGGCCACTCAAATCCTGACCATCCAATTTAGATCGAATGGCCCGTAATGGTTGGGCTGTTCGGACCATCCGAAGATCCCGCGCAATCCTGACCGTCCAAATCCAATCGTGTGGTTATCGAACGCCCTAGAGCTGATCGGACCGAGCCACAGCTTGTTCCGAGCCGCACCCAACCGATGTGAGCCGTTGGATTTAGATCGGAGGGTCCTTATTGAAGTGAACGTTCGGACCGTCCGAGATGGCATCAAAATCTGACCGTCCGTTTGAAATCGGACACTCCAGAACGCAAAGACGATAGGACCAAGTGAAAGTTACTCAGATCTGCCCATTGAGTTGTGATCCAACGATTCACAAAGATTGAGAAGGATACACGTGGGAGTAAAAGAGAGGCTAACACGCGGGCCCCGTGTGTCAGTGAGAGTGTGAGAGAGAGGAGGTGAGAGTGCGGGTGAGCGGGTGAGGTTTGGGCCGTTAGATTTAAATCAAACGGTCCACAATGAAGGAGATGTTCGGACCGCCCGGAGGTTCTAATGAACTCGGACCGTTGATTTGAAATCGGACGTGCCAAAGCGATTGAGACGTTCGGACCGTCCGGAAGTTTCATCAAGATCAAGCCGTTCAAATTTGATCCAACGGTTGAGATGCGTTGGAGATGAAAACACGTGGGCGCGCGTGGAAAGAGAGAGAGAGACTGACGGTGGACCCCACTATCAACCAGAGAGCGTGGGCGCGTTTAAGAATTTGGCCCAAGGACTATTTGAGGATTTCTAAGGATTTAACTAATTAAATAATTCCAAAAAATCAAAATAGCTTTAGAAAAGCGATAAAATAAATCCAAAATTATGAGAAAATTCACAGAAATTCTCAAAGGCATTTTGGACTTAAATAAAATAATTCCAACTTATATTTGGTAATAGTTTCTGCACATAAATTTATTTTGGCTTTAAAATAATTAGGAAAAAGCTTTTAAAATTCTAGAAAATTCGAGAAATTAATTAAATTTTTATTTTTCAACTTAAATCAATAATACTCCAAAATACTTCAACAAATTTTATTTTTGACTCTTAAAACTTCAGAAATTCAAGAAAAGCAATCAAACTCTTTCAAATTTAAGAAATCCAACAAAATAATAACTTTATTTATTTTTATTTTGGTATGAGTACTTTCGGATGTTACACCCTCTCTCTCTGCGTGCACGCTCAGATCCTGTCTCCACCGTTTAAATCTGGACAGTTGGCTCTTGTGGTCCGATCGTGCGCGTCCCTTTCTTTTCACTAACATGTGGGCCCCACCGCCACTGTCGTCTCCGACCCGGTCTCCGAGCGTCACCGCCGTCATTCTGACATGTTCGCTGACATGGCTCGCCACCTCAACTCCTTTGTGTGCGTGTCTGCCCAGTTAATGTAGTATTCGCGACGGCCATTCTGTCGTGGGTGGGTGCTCTGGTTGGTCAAAGGTCCACGGTGGACCCAGTGTACGTAACAGTATACGCGAGGTGTGGAAGCGCTGTGTACGTGCTAACATGGCACCACGTCGGCACCAATCTAGACGGTCCGATCAGAGATGAATGACTGAGATTGCCTTGGCCATTCGGAGGTCCCAACGGCACAAGCAATCTGGATCGTCCGATGGAAATCCAACAACTTAAACGGACGCGCCACTTTGGAGCGGACCCGAGTGCAATTAAGAGGTTGGGTTGGACCATGTGGCTTGGGAGGTCCTAATGGTCAAGATCAACAAGGGGAGGTCCTGACGGTCAAGATCAAAACCAAAGGAGGTCTTGACGGTCAAGATCAACTCAAGGGAGGTCTGACGGTCAAGATCAACAAAAGGAGGTCGATGGTCAAGATCAAAACCAAAGGAGGTCTTGACGGTCAAGACCAACCCAAGGGAGGTCCTAACGGTCCAAGATCAACAAGGGAGGTCTGACGGTCAAGACCAAAACCAAAGGAGGTCTGACGGTCAAGATCAAAAAGGGAGGTCACGATGGTCAAACCCTAAGTCAATGCTACAATTGGGAGAATTGAGTTTAGAAATTGATTTGAATTTAAATCTCAAATAAAGTTTAAAACCTACAACTCAATTATAAGTTCCAAAAGAAAACAAGAACAAAAGCTGTTGTTCATATTATGGAAATAATTTATTGAAATATTATAATAATTATCATGTATTAATATAATTTTATTCCAATTTTTAAAGCCTTGGTCAAACCCTTTTGTTTCAAACTCAAATGAAAGACTGTTCTAAGTTTGAATTTAAATTATTCAAATTAAATCTTTAAAAGAGAAGTTTAAGATTTTAATTGAGTCCTAGGATGTCCCACGAACCCCTCTGATTTATTTCAAAATTTTAGAAATTTTATTCCTATTTTTAAAGCCTTGGTCAAACCCTTTTGTTTCTTGGTCAACTATTTTCAAAACTTGGGCTAGCAATGTTGGCTCGAGCCCTACGATAAAAAATGAACGGCACGATGAGGCGGTGTGAACCAGACTCGGGTGTGTGCGATGGGGTTGGGTTGGACCAACTTGGCTCCACCGAACCACCTAACGGACTCGCACGCTGTAACATCCCAAATGTACAAATGGAACCAAACCGAGGTTTGTGTTTCAAATGTAACCAATTATGGGTGTGTGTCTCAAATGTAATTAAATGAATAGAAATTAAAACTTTTCTCACATCTTGAAACTCTTGAACATTTCTATAATTCTTGTCAAGAGTTGTGGAATTCAAAAAACCTAAACCTCCTGTTGACTAAAGTCAACCCCTTAATCAACCTTGGCAAGAATCTGGTATTCAACCTTTGGAAAATATTTTTCCTTGGTTCTAGGGATGATGTGTGACCCCTCTGAAAAATTTCATAATTTTTAGAAATTATTTGATAATTTTTGGAGGTAAGTCAAACCAGTTTGACCTTTGGTCAAACCCTAGAACAGCACTTGATGAATTTCTTGAGACAATGCAATGGATAAAAACCTCTGTAAATTTTATGTAAGGTTAATCCTGGAGTGAGGAAGCTCCAGTAAAAATTTCAGAATTTTTGGAGTTAGTTTGCTACCTCTAAAAATTCCTCCAAACTCAGCCTTCAAAATTAAACTCAAATCTGGCACTGTTCCTTGAGTCCGAGCCATCTTCAGTTGGTCGAACCCAACCGCGTCCCAGCTCAACCGAGTCCCACCCTCGCGTGATGTGTTGTGCGCCATTGGATCAAAATCCACGGCCACGACCTCCCCTCTCCTTTCGTCGTCGTCAGATCCAGATCTCACAGCCACGACCTCCCATCTCTTTTCAGCGTCGTGCGCAACCGTCAGGACCTCCCACCTCTGTTCGGCGCCGTTGGATCGAAATCCAACAGCCATGACCTCCCACCTCTATTAAATGCGCCGTTGGATCGAAATCCATGACCACGACCTTCCACCTCTGTTCGTCGCCGTTGGATCGAAATCCATGACCACGACCTCCACCTCTTTTCACGTCGTGCGCAATGACCGACCTCCCACCTTGCGTCGCCGTTGGTTGAAATCCACGACCACGACCTCCATCTCTGTTGTGCGCCATTGGATCGAAATCCGCGGCCACGACCTCCCATCGTGTTATGCGCAATGGCCACGACCTCCACTCTCTGTTGTGCGCTATTGGATCAAAATCCAACGGCCACGACCTCCCATCACGTCGTGCGCAATGGCCACGACCTCCCATCACTGTTGTGCGCCATTGGATCGAAATCCAACGGCCACGACCTCCCATCGCGTCGTGCGCAATGGCCACGATCTCCCCTCTCTATTGTGTGCCATCGGATGTAAATCCAACGGTCACGACCTCCCCTCGCTGTTGTGCGCCCGTGGATGTAAATCCAACAGCCACGACCTCACATCTCTTGCCAGCGTCGCGCGCAACGGCCAGGACCTCTAGGCCTTGGTCGACAAGGCCATTGTCTCCGAGCACAAGGGAAGGGCGCTGCGGGAGTCCCGCAAGCGCAAGTGGGAGACCCAGAAGTCTTCCCAGACCAGCTCTTCCCGTACTCACTTCGGGCAGTCTCAGGGGTCCCCTCCTTAGGCTTCAGCACCCCCGAGGTCGTCAGCACCTACCCCTCGTCCTCCGCAGGCCGTGTTTCGACCACGTGCACCTGCGGCTCGAAGAGTGGCCCCGCAATGTTGCCGAGGTCACTTGCTTCTTACGCAACGGAAGGACATTATGCAAATAATTGCCCTAAGAAGATGGGCGGCCCCTCGTCCCTAATGGAGGGCAGCGGGCAGGAGGTGGTCCTTCCCAAGATCGAAGATTGTCCCATGACCCAAGGCGTGGCGACAACAGCGTCAACCTCATCTCCGCGGAGGAAGCTCGGGAGGCACGGCGTCGTGTTGGGTGCGCTTCTTGTTAACTCTCATCCTGCTACTATTTTGTTCGATTCAGGAGCATCTCATTCTTTTGTATCTCAGTCTTTTGCTGTTGTTAGTGATCTTCTTTTTGCTCCTTTGTTGGTCCCTTGCTCATTCGCTCTCCCGGTTCGGAGTTGAGAGCTGAATCCGAGTGTCGGGAGGTTCCTGTCGAGATTGAGGGAGTAAGATTTTTAGCAAATCTTATTCTCCTCAATGTAGCAAGCTTAGATGTGATTCTTGGCATGGATTGGTTGTCCCAGCACATGGGGCAAATCGATTGCGCCCGGAAGCTCATCTACCTTACTAGTCCCTCCGGCGAGCAGGTTCGCTTTTCGCCCAAGCTGCAAGGTCCGCATCTCTTCGCGCTCGAAGCGAAGCCAACTCCGGATATTCGTAAAGTCCCAATGGTATGTGACTTCATGGATGTCTTTCCTGAAGATCTTCCAGGGATGCCACCAGTTCGAGACCTCGAGTTTGTCATCGAGTTGGCTCCCGGTACCGCCCCGATTTCAAAGAGGCCCTACCGGAGGCCACCGAATGAGTTGGTGGAGTTGAAGAAGCAACTTGGTGAGCTTCAAGAGAAGGGTTTCATCCGCCCTAGCTCATCTCCGTGGGGTTGTCCAGCAATCTAAGTAATGAAGAAGGATAATACTTTGCGCATGTGCGTCGACTACCGTCCGCTTAATGAGGTAACGGTAAAGAACAAGTATCCTTTGCCCCGCATCGACGATCTCTTTGATCAATTATCTGGAGCTCAAGTCTTCTCCAAGATTGATTCGAGAGTGGGATATCATCAAGTTCGGATCCGACCTGAGGATATTCCCAAGACGGCTTTCTCTACTCGTTATGGTTTGTACGAGTATACCGTCATGTCTTTCGGCTTGACCAATGCTCCTGCCTTGTTCATGAACCACATGAATTCGGTCTTCATGGAGTATTTGGATAAGTTTGTCATGGTCTTCATCGATGATATTCTTATCTACTCCAAGAGCGATGAGGAACACGCCGAGCATCTGAAGCTTATTTTGGGCAAGCTGCGTGAGCACCAGCTGTATGCAAAGTTCAGCAAGTGCGCATTCTGGTTGAAGGAAGTGGCCTCCTTGGGCCATGTTCTTTCAGCAGGGGGCGTAGCCGTTGATCCTAACAAGGTCGATGATGTGCTTTCTGAGTCGGCCAGTTCGGTAACGAAGTCGCGAAGTTTTCTCGGTTTAGCGGGATATTATCATCGCTTTATCGAGAACTTCTCCAAGATCATGGCCGATGGTGAGTTGCTCAAGAAGGACAAGAAGTTCGTGTGGTCCGCTGATTGTGAGAAAGTTTTCAAGTACTCAAGAAGCGTTTGACCACCTGGCTCCGTTCTCGTTCTTCCCGATGTTCATCAGAGCTTCGATATCTTTTGCGATGCTTCTCGTCGAGGCCTCGGTTGTGTCCTTATGCAAGAAGGCAAGGTAGTGGCCTATGCATCAAGACAATTGAGACCTCATGAACTCAACTATCCTACCCATGACTTGGAGCTAGCTGTTGTGATTCATGCACTTAAGATTTGGCGACATTACCATATCGGTAATCGTTGTGAAGTGTATTCGGATCATAAAAGCTTAAAGTATTTGTTCACCCAACTAGATCTAAACCTCAGGCAAAGGAGATGGTTGAATTGATCAAAGACTATGACGTGGGTATTCACTACCATCCGGGCAAGGCTAATGTCGTTGCCGATGCGCTTAGTCGTAAAGTGCATTGCAATGCATTGTTGCTCAAGGAGCATCAGCCCACCCTTCTGGAGGAATTTCAGCGTCTCAACATGGGTTTGGTTGAGCATGGTTTCCTCGCTACCTTGGTTGTGCAACCAACCTTGGTGGATCGGATCAAGTCCGCTCAGCAATCGGACGCGGAGTGAACGGCATCGAGCAAAATGTCAAGAAGCAGGCGGCCAAGTGCTTCTCTGAAGATGAGCTTGGTGTTGTGAGGTTGGCGGTGCCTTGTGGTTCCAAAGTACATGGAGTTGAGAATTTGATCCTCCATGAAGCTCATGATTCACCTTTGTCCATTCATCCGGGGCCACAAAAATGTATCAAGATCTCCGCCGAGATTTTGGTGGACCCAAATGAAAAGGAGATGGCGAGTTCGTTCTTAGAAAGCGGCGTGTGTCATCGTGTCAAGGCGAGCATCGGCGTCCATGAGCCTACTTCAGCCCTTGCCCGATGCACGAGTGGAAGTGGGATTCGATCGGGATGGATTTTATCACCGGTCTACCCAGGTCTCCCAAGGGAATTGATGCCATTTGGGTTGTCATCAATCGATTGACTAAAGTGGCTCATTTCATTCCTGTCAAGACTCAGCTTCATGTGGGTCTCTTAGCCGAGCTCTACGTTTCCAGGATTGTAAGTTTGCATGGGATACCTAAGACGATCATTTATGATCGTGGTTCTCTGTTCATTTCTCGATTTTGGCATAGTTTGCAAGGGGCTATGGGAACTCGCCTTTCCTTCAGCATAGCATATCATCCCCAAACTGATGGTCAGACCGAGAGGGTCAACCAAGTTTTGGAAGACATGCTTCGTGCTTGTGTTCTTTCCTATGGGAAGCATTGGGAGAAATGCTTACCATTCGGCGAAGTTTTCTTACAACAACAGACTTCCAAGCCGGTCTCAAACATGGCACCTTCGAGGCCTTATCACGGAGAAAGTCACGAACCCCATTGAAGCTGATGCGAGGCGGTGAAAGACCTTTCTTTGGCGGACTCGATCAATGAGGCCGAGAGACAAGTCCGGCTTATTAAGTGGCGTCTCACGCACTGACTTAATCTAGGCAAAAGAGCTATGCGGATCGCCATAAATCGTGAGTTGAGTTTTGAGCCCAATGACTTTGCTTATCTCAAAGTCTCTCCTTTGAAGGGCCATCAACGTTTCGGCGCCAAGGGCAAGTTAGCTCCTCGGTATGTGGGTCCCTACCACATCATCGAGAAGAAAGGAGCTGTTGCCTATAAGTTGGAATTGTCTGCTGCACTTGAGGGGGTACATGATGTGTTCCATGTGTCCCAATTAAAGAAGTGCCTCCGTGTTCCAACTGAGGAAGCTTCGTTGGAAACTCTCGATGTCCAAGAGGATTTGACCTATCGCGAGCACCCTGTTCGCATACTCGAAGAGGCTAAACGAAGAACAAGGAACCGTTCCATCAAGTTTCTTAAGGTTCAGTGGTCGAACCATTCCGAGGATGAAGCTACTTGGGAAAGGGAAGATCGTCTGCGTGCGGACTACCCCTCTTTCTTTTCCGAGTGAGCCAAATCTTGGGACGACATTTCTGTAAGGGGGGGGAGATTTTGTAACATCCCAAATGAACAAATGGAACCAAACCCAGGTTTGTGTTTCAAATGTAACCAATTATGGGTGTGTGTTTCGAATGTAATTAAATGAGTAGAAATTAAAACATTTCTCACATCTTGAAACTCTTGAACATTTCTATAATTCTTGTTAAGAGTTCTGGAATTCAAAAAACCTAAACCTACTGTTGACTAAAGTCAACCCCTTAATCAACCTTGGCAAGAATCTGGTATTCAACCTTTGGGAAATATTTTTCCTTGGTTCTAGGGATGATGTGTGACCCCTCTAAAAAATTTCATAATTTTTAGAAATTATTTGATAATTTTTGGAGGTAAGTCAAACCAGTTTGACCTTTGGTCAAACCCTAGAACAGCCCTTGATGAATTTCTTGAGAAAAATACATTACATAAAAACCTCTAGAAATTTTATGTAAGGTTAATCCTGGAGTGAGGAAGCTCCAATCAAAATTTCAGAATTTTTGGAGTTAGTTTGCTACCTCTAAAAATTCCTCCAAACTCCACCTTCAAAATTAAACTCAAATATGGCACTGTTCCTTGGGTTCGAGCCATCTTCAGTTGGTCGAACCCAACCGCGTCCCAGCTCAGCCGAGCTCCGCCCTCGCGCGATGCGTTGTGCGCTGTTGGATCAAAATCCATGGCCACGACCTCCCCTCTCCTTTCGTCGCCGTCAGATCCAGATCTAACAGCCACGACCTCCCCTCTCCTTTCGTTGCCGTCGGAGCAAGATCTAGCAGCCACGACCTCCCATCTCTTTTCAGCGTCGTGCGCAACCGCCAAGACCTCCCACCTCTGTTCGGCACCGTTGGATCGAAATCCAACAGCCATGACCTCCCACCTCTGTTCATCACCGTTGGATCGAAATCCAACAGCCACGACCTCCCACCTCTATTCGTCGCCGTTGGATCGAAATCCAACAGCCACGACCTCCCACCTCTTTTCCGCGTCGTGCACAACAACCATGACCTCCCATCTCTGTTGTGCGCCATTGGATCGAAATCCAACGGCCACGACCTCCCATCACGTCGTGCGCAATGGCCACGACCTCCACTCTCTGTTGTGCGCCATTGGATCAAAATCCAACAGACACGACCTCCCATCGCGTCGTGTGCAATGGCCACGACCTCCCATCCTTGTTGTGCACCATTGGATCGAAATCCAATGGCCACAACCTCCCATCACGTCGTCTTGCAATGGCCATGACCTCCCCTCTCTGTTGTGTGCCATTAGATGTAAATCCAACGGTCACGACCTCCCCTCGCTGTTGTGCGCCCTTGGATGTAAATCCAACGGCCACGACCTCCCATCTCTTGTCAGCGTTGTGCGCAATGGCCAGGACCTCCCGCCTCTGTTGATCGCCATTGGATGCGGATCCAGTGGTCATGACCTCCTTGGCTTCCTTTAAACACTTTCCCCACTTGCTCTCGGTTTGCTTGAGCTCAATTCGGCAAAACCACCTCGGCCGCCATTGCTGGACCTCGGGCTCGCGGTGAAGTCAGGGTTCCAGGGGTTCTCCTCCAAATCTGTTCGCGTCCTTTTGTGCCACTCATCACCCTGGTGCCTTCCCCTAACTTGATTTTAGATTGTCTCCACAGGAGCGGCTTAATTTCGAGTTTTGGATCCTTGCGGCCGTGAGCACCCCCCCCCTTCTTCCCCATCGCCGGTAAGAAGCTTCTCCCTTCAATTCCTTGCTCGGGGAGCATCTCCGAGCTGTATGGGACCCATGTTGATGACGCGGTCTGGTTAATTTTGCTCAGGCTGCCTCGTCTTCGTTTTCGTCTTCGGCGCCGACAAGCTCCTCCGCCACCAGCGCTCCTCTATCCTCCTCGGCGCTTCCCAGTGCTAAGGTAACCTCCCTTTTAGCCCCTAGATGCTCGGGCACCCGCTTGAATGGACTGTTGCGGAGCTTTCCTTCATGTTTACTTTTGTCCGTGCGTTACCGCGCCGCGCCGCTCCCCTCCGGCTCGCCGGCATTCTGGTCCACCACCGCAGGTGTGAGTGCTACCAGCGGGTGCACGTTGCTATTGCGCACCCGTAGCTGGCCGTAGCTCGCGTCGCCGTGGCCTGAGTTGCCGGTGGTGAGGAGTTCTTCGCCATCGGGTGTATTGTCGGACGGGGCCGACAACAGTAGCAGCGTCCTAGGGCCATCCATGTTCAGATCTGGGGCTCAGATTGCCCAAGTGTTCGCGTGTGTGCTGTGTACGTTGGTTGCGAGCCATCCATCTCACTATCAATGGTCCACAGCCGTCGCCCCCGTTCGCGCGTGTGAGTTCCAACCGCGCCGCGCGCGATTCAATCTGGACCATCTGATGCATCATCGACAGTCCGCATTCGTTGGTTCCGCGCGGGCGCAAGCGTGCGTTGCCCCTTTTCGCTTGGGCCGTCCGATTCAATCTCAACGGCCCAGGTTCGTCCACGTCGTTTTGGTTTTAGAAAATTCCCAGGGGATTTATTTGTGAACTGAAAAAGGTAATGAACTTCAAAAATGCATAACTATTTCAATTTAGCTCCTTTTGAGTTGATTCAAATTTTGGTAGCTCTGGTTTGAACTAAAATTTAATATAAAAATGGTTGTAAGTTTAGTTCAGCTCCATAAAATGGATTGGTAAATTGGTTTCAAAATTAACTTTAAGTGTTGCTCCAAAATTTGCAATTAACTTGTAAAATGCATAGGTAATTCTCTATAGATCCTTTTTGAGTGAATCCAATTGTGTTGGCTTCCTATGTTAGTGTACTAAATGGTATAATAGGATTTAGGCATGTCACTATTTTCAAAAGAATTGTGGGTGCATTTTATTTGTGCTCTTTTGCATGTCTTTGAAAAATCATAAAACATGCATCATAGCTCCAAATGAGGTGAACTCAATTGTGTTATTCATCTCATGAGGTGCTTGACTTACCATAAAAATCCCAGGTGCAACACCTCTTTGGAAAATTGTGCTTGAGAATTTAATTCGGATGAACAGTAACCGATTTGAATTTTCCAGCAATTTCCAGGCTGAGCAGATTTGTTTTGGCCATAACTTTTCCATTGAGAATCCAAATCAATTGGTTATTGTTGCTAAATTATTTAAAAATCATGCTCTTGCTTCTGTAAAAATTTCAGAGCATTTGGTGAAATTTTTCTGTGGAGCCTTTTCGGTTTTACTCGTTCTTATCGGTTCTTTTCCACTTTTTCGTTAGGTGCCGACGAGTGCGTTGATCCCGTGAGTGACCCTTTGCAGCATAGTGAGCATCTCCAGCAAGGCAAGCAGTTTGATCCTGTTTAATCCTATTACTTTTAAAGTCTAAACTTTGTTTAACTTGTATGTATGCATGCTCTATTTTGTTGTTAAATGATTATCGATTAGTTGATCCTATAGATGCATACTCTGTAGGTAAATATTCATTCTCTACTACTAAGCCTAGGAATATCTTGTTGTGATGTAGAGTTCGTTGGATGAGCTCTCATCACTTAGTAGATCACGTGTTGGTATTGCTTAGAAATGCTTAGATTGCGGTAGAATTGGGCGATCATCGACTTAGTCGATGATCTTGATCACACAAATCTAATTATTATTCCATTATGTCCAGCACTTGTGCTTTGTTAATTTGTAAAGTCAAAACTAAACTAAAAATGAAAACTATTTGGACTTGGGCACAATGGATGATGGTGTGATTTGTTGGTATGTGGAATGGTGCCTAAGTCAACAAGGACCGAACATCTTGTTACACTAAACCAAGCAATTTTGCGTGCTAACCACACGAGGGTATTGGGAACCCCTCTTGGCTAAGTACTTTGGGAGGTGTTAATTATGGATCGCAGGTGGTTAAAACTGTTTTTATAAGGGGAAGAGCACCCGCAGTTGCTTAGGCTGGGCCGGTGTCTCCTACCCTTCGGGTTGTCGTGACTCTTAATTAGCATCATTCATTAGAACTACCTCGTAGGACTTAGCTGTGCCGGCATACCAAAGGAAGTGTGCTAAATAGCTTGGTGAAAAGGCAGTCTGACGTGTGGGTACATTGGTACACCTCTGCAGGGTTCAAACTATTCGAATAGCCTTGTCCTAGGTTATGGACACGCTTGGGGAGGTCTTTCGAGAGTTAGACTATAACCTTTGATTAAAATTTGACATGGGTGGTATGAATGGGTAATTCATGCTATTGTTGTGGTGACTATTGGGTTAGTCACTTCCAGGATTGTTGTTGTCATCTATCTATTGTTATTATGTTATTGTCTCACTGTTATTTGCAAATTAAAAATGAATTGCAAAACTGCTTTGAATCTATTTAAATATTGCAAATGAAAACTTGCTTTATGCTGAAAACAACCTATAGCCTCCACTTAAAGAAGCTTGCATGTAGCATATGTATAGGTCTGTTACACTACACGTAAGTCTTGCGAGTACAATTTTTGTACTCATTTGCTTTGCTTAACTAATTTGTTGCAGAGGAGGTGGAGCCCCAAGGGCCCTACTTTTGTGAGATGTACGGTGGTTGGGACGACTAGCTTGGCGGCCCGGTCGGTTGCCTTGTGGGCTTTAGGCAAACCGTATGGCTTTTGTTTATAGCCATCTTATGGCTTTTGCTTCTGCTGTTATTTATCTTTCTTAGTTGTTATTGGCCGGTCGGCCCCTTTTGTAATAACTCTCTCTATTATGTATGTCTTTGGTTTAATCTAATTCGTGCTTTGGTTCTATGTCTTGTATGAAATTGATGCATGATTTTGTAAAGGGTGTGTATCTGCATTTGGGAAGTATACATATCTGAAGAAGATGGGTTATTTTGTTTGTGATGCTAGGGTCAATGGATGACTAAGCATTACAAGCCAAATAAGCCGGGGTCCTCACACACGTGGACCATCGGATCATGATCGAAGGGCCCAAACAGAGTGGGCCGTTCGGATTGTCGGAACGGCACCAGCGATGCGAACCCTACGATAAAAAATGAACGGCTCAAATGCGTTGGGCCGTTCGGACCGTCCGAATGGCACAATGGATGTGAGCCGTTCGGTCCGCATCGGACGTCCCAAAGGTTTGGAGTGTGGTTTAGGGTTTAAAGGGGTTTTGACCAAAAAGGCAAAGAGTTTGACCGGCCGATTTAAAATAGAAGAAAATTTTGAAAAATTCTAAATTTTTTAGGAGGTTCTGAGAATCAACTAGGTCTTAGGAAAAATATTTTTAAGCACTTTTTAAACTAAAATTTGTCAGAAATAAATTATTTTCAAAACTGCATTACTGAAAAGGTTTGAATTTTCCATTTGAACTGAAAATTTCACCTAATTTCATTTAAAATATTTATCTACCAACTGTGTGAATTGTATGCATTTTTTATGATTTCATATTGTATCCATTTGAACAATTTCGACTTATTGGGTTGTTTGATGAATTTTTAGAATGAGTGAGGCGTGAACTTTGGGCATGTTGAAAAAAAAAGCCGAGTGAGGCGCGAATTATTTCACCTCCTGACTGCCCTAATTCCCCTCCTGACCGCCCTAATTCCTCCCAACGCTGCATTTCCTGGCCGCACCTCCAGCCTACCCTCCTCCTCAACGCGCACCACCTCCCTTCCTCCTAGCGCTTTGTAACATCCCAAATCTGAGTTGTGTTTCAAATGTAACCAATCCGGGGTTTGTGTTTCAAATGTAACCAAATCTAGGTTTGTGTTTCAAATGTAACCTAATATGGGTGTGTGTTTCAAATGTAAGAAAATGAGAAGAAATTAAAACTTTTCTTACATCTTGAATTTTTTTGAACTTTCTATACTTCTTGTAAAATAATTCTGGAATTCGAAACACAAATCTCCTATTAACTAAAGTCAAACCCTTATTCAACTTTGTCAAGAATCTTGTGTTCAATCTTTGGAAATATTTTTCCTTAGTTCTAGGGATGCTATGTGACCCCTCTGAAAAATTTCATAATTTTTAGAAATTATTTGATAATTTTTGGGGGCAAGTCAAACCAATTTGTCAAGTGGTCAAACCCTAGAACAAACCTTGAGGAATTTCTTGGGAAAAATGGAGTGCATGAAAATCTCTAGAAATTTTATGTAAGGTTGATCCTGGAGTGAGGAAGCTCCAGTCAAAATTTCAGAATTTTTGGAGTTAGTTTGCTACCTCTAAAAATTCTTCCAAACTCAGCTTTCAAATTCAAACTCAAAACTTGGTTTGCCTTTGTTCCTCGGCCTTTTGAGCTGGCTCGAGCCAACTGTCTCGGTTGAGTCAACTAGCTGCACCTGGCGCGGACGCGTTGGCGCGATCGCTACGAACCGTCGGATCGCCATCGTGCGGTGGGCGTTTGCACGGAGCTGTGCCACCTCGATCGCGTGGGAGCCGTTGGATGCAAATCGGACGGTGGCCACGTCGTCTCCTTCCTCACACTCGCGCGAGCATCGCAGCAGAGCCAGCGCCATGGTGTGCACAGGGCATGGGGCAGCGCCTTGTCACCTCCGCGTCCTCGCCAACGGCTCCAAGCATTAAATGCACAACGTGCTGCCGCCCCCGAGGGTCCTCTTCTCACCTGCTCCCATTGCGCTCAGCGTCCCCTTGGCAGCGGGCTTGACCATGGAGTTGCCCTAGCTCCCTCCTTGCTACCGGGCTACTTCAGTCCCTCAAGCCTTTCCTTGGATTCCTTTAAACACCCCGCAGCTCTAGCACGCTCGTTCGTGGCTTGCTTGAGCTCAATTCGTCAAAACCATCTCGGCCGCCATTGTTGCTCCTCAAGCTCGTCGGTGAAGACAGGGTCCCAGTGGTTTTCCTTCAAATCCTTTCACGTCATCTTGTGCCCCTAATCCCCTGGAGTAAAACCCCTAACTCTATTTAGGTTTGCTTCCACAGGAGCGGCCTAATTTGGAGTTTGGTCCCCTTCAACCAAAAAGCTCCCCCTTCTTCCTCAAGTCTGGTAAGGACCTTCTCCCTTCAATTCATTGCTCTGGGAGCATCTCAGAGCTATATTGAGTCTAATCCCATGACGCGGTCTTACTCAATTGGCTCAGGTCGTCACCCCCACTTCTTCTTCTTCGGCGCAGACAAGGGCTTTCGTCGCCGGAGCTCATCCTTCCACCTCTGAGCCTCCTCCATGCTCAGGTACCTTATAAGTAATCCCTAGAGGCTTGGGCACCTGCTTCTCAGAACAACGCGGAGCTTTCCTTCATGTTTCGCTTTCGGCCGTGTTTTGCACCGCCGCTCTCCTCTGGCTCGCCGGCGTTCTGGGCCACCTCCGTCAGAGTGGGTGGTACCATTGACGCCTGCAGTTGTGCCGACCTCGGTAGCTTTGGTTCGCGACCGCCGTGCCCTAGGTCGCGGCGGTGACCAATTCTTCTTGTCGAGTTTTTTGTCGGACGCGCCGACCTGTATGTAGCGCCATTAGGCAAAGATTTCATCATAAAATGCGTAATGATTGGTTAGCACCGTTAATGGCTGTCTTAATCGTTATTGTGAGTCACTGACGAGTGGGCCCCATGCCTTAAACCGCCGTTGTAGCGGCGTGTGGCGAATTCAACTGGGCCATTGGATTCAAGATCAACGGTCCATGTTAGTTGGTTCGCCGCGGCGGCCTTGCGTTAAATCCCGTGGGCTGGACCGTCAGATTCGATATCGGCGGCCCGGTCTTTCCACGTCGATTCAATTTTAGGAAATTCCCAAGAGATTTAATTGTGAACTGAAAAAGGTAATAAACTTCAAAATTGCATAACTAATTCATTTTAGCTCCATTTGAGTTGATTCAAATTTTATTGGCTCTGGTTTGAACTTAGCTTTAATCTAAAAATGGTTGTAAGCTTAGTTCAGCTCCAGAAAATGGAATGGTAAATTGGTTTAGAAATAGGCTTTAATTGTTGCTCTAAAAATTGCATTTAACTTGTAAAATGCATAAGTAATTCCCTATAGATCCTTTTTGAGTGAATCCAATTTTGTTGGATTCCTATATTAGTGTAATAAATGTTAGAATAGGTTTTAGGCATGTCCCTATTTTCAAAATCTTGGTGGGTGCATTTTGTTTCATTCTAGTGTGCATGTCTTTGAAAAATCATAGAAAATGCATACTAGCTCCAAATGAGGTGAATCCAATTGTATTATTCATCTCATGAGGTGCTGTAATTACCATAAAAATCCCAGGTGCAACACCATTTTGGAAAATTGTGCTAGAGAATTTAATTCGGATGAACAGTAACCGATTTGAATTTTCCAGCATTTTCCAGGCTGAGCAGATTTATTTTGGCCATAACTTTTGCATTGAGAATCCAAATCAATGGGTTCTTGTTGATAAATTCCTTAAACATCATGCTCTATCGGATGTAAAAATTTCAGGGCATTTGGAGAAAGTTGGCTGTTGAGTCTTTTCGGTTTTCTTCGTTCTTATCGGTTCTTTGTCGCTTTTTCGTTAGGTGCCGACGAGTGCGTTGATCCCGTGAGTGACCCTTTGCAGCATAGTGAGCATCTCCAGCAAGGTAAGCAGTTTGATCATGTTTAATCCCATTACTTTCAAAGTCTAATATATTGTTTGCAAAGTGTATATATGCATGCTCTATTTTATTGTTAAATTATTGTCGATTAGTTGATCCTATAGATGCATACTCTGTAGGTAAATGTTCAATCTCTACTACTAAGCCTAGGAATATCTTGCTGTGATTTAGAGTTCATTGGATGAGCTCTTGTCACTTAGTAGATTACGTGTTGATGTTGCTTAGAAATGCTTAGATTACGGTAGAATTGGGCGGTTATCGACTTAGTCGATAACTTTGATCACACAAATCTATTTATTACCATATGTCCAGTACTTTGTGTGTTGTTACTTTGTAAATCTGAAACTGAAAATAAAATATTTTAGACTTGGGCATATTGGTATGTTGGTGTGATTGTTTTTGTGATTGTTTCGGGGGACTGGAATGATGCCCGAGTCAACAAGGACCGAATTACTTGCACCATCGATCCAAGCACTTTTGCGTGGTAACCACACAAGCGGGATATAGAACCTTTCTTGTCTTAGTACTTTGGTGTGTGTTAATTCCAGGTCGCATGGTGGATGTGTGTGTTGTATTGAAAACTAAACTTTGTGTTGTGTGTGTTTTGGGTGAATAGTGGTGGGCGTCATCCATCTTTGCAAGGAGCATCATCCTTTTCTAAGGGTGATGAGCGTTGATCCTTTGTCTAAAGGTTCAATGACTCAGTATCAACGTATGGGTGTCTATCCATATGGGCGACTCGTAGTTAATGCATTCTATTGGAAAGTGTCATGTAAGACTAACAGTCTTGGCATACCAAAGGAAGTGTGCTAAATAGCTTGGCGAAAAGGTGGTCTCACGTGTGGGTACATTGGTACACCCTGCAGGTTAAATCTATTGAATAGCCTCGCCCTAGGTTATGGACAAGCTTGGTTATTTCCATAAGAATTAGACTACAACCTTTAATTAAAACTTGATGTGGGTGGTATGAATGGGTAATTCATGCTATTGTTGTGGTGTCTAATGGGTTAGTCACTTCTAGGATCGTTGTTGTCATCTATCTATTGTTATTATGTTGTTGTCTCGTTGTTAATTGCAAATTAAAAGCAGTTGCAAAAACTGCTTTAAATCTATTACATTATTGCAAATGAAAACTTGCTTTATCTTTGAAAACGACCTCTGACCTCCACTTAAATAAGCTTGCATGTAGCATATGTATAGGTCTGTTACTCTACGAAAGTCTTGTAGTACATTTTGTACTCATTTGCTTTGCTTAATTAATTTTTTGCAGAGGAGGTTGATCCCTAGGGTTTCACTTTTGTGAGATGTGCGGTGGATTTGTGACTAGGTTGGCGGCTTGTTGGTTGCCTTCTGGGCTTTAGGCAAACCGTATGGCTTTTGTTTATCGCCATCTTATGGCTTTTGCTTCTGCTATTTATTTAACTCTCTTAGTTGTATTT
Source organism: Phyllostachys edulis (assembly GCA_036346405.1). NCBI lineage: Eukaryota > Viridiplantae > Streptophyta > Magnoliopsida > Poales > Poaceae > Phyllostachys > Phyllostachys edulis. The sequence goes on from CM070547.1 coordinate 27,700,606, forward strand.
GGCCGGTCGGCCCCTTTTGTAATAACTCTCTATTATGTATGTCTTTTGTTTAATCTAGTTCGTGCTTTGGTTCTATGTCTTGTATGGAATTGATGCATGATTTTGTAAAGGGGTGTGTATATTGCATTTCTGGGAAGTATACATATCTCGAAGACACGGGTTATTTTGTTTGTGATGCTACGGTCAATGGATGACTAAGCATTACAAGCCAAATAAACCGGGGTCCTCACACCGCCCCACCTCCCTGGCCGCCCCACCACGCAACGCCACCCCACCTCCCTCCTAAGGTTCAAGAAGTCGAGCTGAGGAGCGACTAGGCGGCGTTCAGTGGAGGAAGCCTAGGTTCGAGGCTCCGCGTCACGCCTCCCCCACCGCCGAATCGAGCTCGCCCCCGGCTCCCACCGCTGAATCGAGCTCGCCCCGGCTCCCGCCGCTAAATCAAGCTCCCCCGCCGCTGAATCGACCTCCCTCGCCACCGAATCATGGTACGCCCACGCCGCCGCCCTCCCCTCTCCCCTCTCTTCTCCTGCGTCGTCGCTTAATTGTGGTGATATGATCTTGCAAAATTATTTTGTGTCAATTGCAAGCTAAGGTACAACACTACATCATTAATATATTAGTTACGTATGTACTAACTATTCCTATAGTTTGTGAAATTTAGGTGACTTTTGAAATTTGATAGTACATAGCAGCTATGGATAAGAAATGGATGAATCTTCCTAGGTACAACATAAGCTTACAATATAAATTTATTTTCTAGTACTTTCTCATGTCCATTCTTATAACAAGTAATTAATTGTAGGCACACGTCTGAATATGTACAAGGGGTCGAAGAATTTGTACAGTATGCTTTTGCCCGATCGGCAAAAGCAAATACAATATTATGCCCTTGTAGGAAATGTGTGAATAGTTGGTGGAAAGAAGCTAGCGTTGTCCGTGTGCATTTAATATGTGATGGGTTTTTAGAAGGGTACAATAGATGGATTTTTCGTGGAGAGGCATCATCTTGTTCTGCACAACAAAATGTGTATGTTGAGGTTCAAGTAGAGGACAATTTTGAGGAAGGTGATGAGATGTTTGATATGCTTCGCGATGTAGCGCATGGGTTAGATGGAATAGGGGATTTAGGTGAAAATAAGGATAGTCTTGAGGAGGATCCATGTGAAGGTCTTCAAGATTTTTACCATTTAGTAGGTGATGCCAATCAAGAGCTCTATCCAGGTGTAAAGCTTCTCAAAGCTACGCTTTGTTGTTAAATTACTCCACACCAAATTCCTTGGAGGTTGGAGCGATAGAAGTTTTGACATGCTACTGCAACTTCTTAAAGAAGCTTTTCTGGAGGGCTCAATGATACCTATGAACTTTAATGAAGCTAAGAAAATGGTTAGATGCTTTGGACTCGGATATGTTAGTATTCATGCATGCAAGAATGACTGCGTACTATTTTGGAAGCAATATGAAAAGGCAGATTTCTGTCCGAAATGCCAGACTTCTCGTTGGAAAACAGGGAAGATGAATCTTGATGGGAAACGTGTGCACAAAGATCCCAAAAAGGTTCTTCGCTATTTTCCAATAAAGAAGAGACTTCAAAAATTGTACATGTCTCGAAAGACAGCAAGTGATGCATGGTGGCACATTGAAGGGCGTACAAAGGATGGATTATTAAGGCATCCAGCAGATTCTCCAGTTTGTAAGGATTTTGATTGCAAACATCCAGAATTTGGTGCAAAGAGCCGCAATATCAGGCTCGCTTTAGCTACCGATGGCTTTAATCCATTTAGATCAATGAACTGTAGCTATAGCATTTGGCCTATTATTCTTATTCCATTGAATCTATCGCCTTAGATGTGTATGAAGCAACCAAATTTCATACTTTCCTTGTTAATTCCTAGCCCAAATTCACCTGGGAAGGACATGGATGTTTATTTAGAACCACTAGTGGATGATTTGATATCAATGTTTGAGGAGTGTATTAGAACATACGATGCTTCTAGGGATGAGTACTTCCAATTGCGTGCTACCGTCTTGTCAACCATTACTGATTTCCCAGGCTTAGGATATGTGTCTGGATCTGTTACTTCAGGCAAACTAGCTTGTCCTCACTTCTCACAACAAAATAGATTCTTCATCGTTGTCAGTTCATATCTAATGTAATGATTTCTCCCTTTGCACTTGTAGACATTGAATAGGCGTGGAGAATGCTCACAAAAAAGAAATGCAGGAGTAAGATTTCATGTCTCGCTATTTGTTGGTTTGCTCCTTACCATTTTGCAATTTATTTCACTAGACTTGAATCGACACATTCAATGATGATATGTTTCAGAGTGGAAAAGAAGTTATCTTGTACTCTGTTATTGGACCACATGATATCCCTGTTGCAAAGGCTACTGTTATATCAACGGATCGGAGGCGATGAGTGGGTGGTACTATGTTGGGTGTTGAATGTTGTGAAGTTGTCATTAATCATGTGCTCAAAAGGGCTGCTCAACCGCCTCGTCCTTATGGGGATATGAGCGCCATGGTCGATGCTTGTGGGGATCTATTGCATGGCCACATCAAGATGTAAGCATCCATCTATTGTATCCACCTACAATTTGTTTCCTCAATTAATGTACTTGCATCTATTGTATTCTGCAGATAAAAGAAGATCGGAAGTCAGTGGGGCCATCACAACAAGCTGGGCGAACACGAGGTAATTCTAGCAATTAAAGTTTTCTAGAGTAATGCAGCTACCATTTATTATTATTCAGACCACTGCTGATGGTTTGTCACTTGGAAATGGCCCAATTTGCAATTTCCTAGATACTACATACTTACAGTCATGTGATGGCATTAAACTTGGGAGAAAATGACAAGTATATATGTAGTTCTTTATGCAGTTGCTGTTGTTGCTAATCATATGAAACATTGGAACTATCAGTTGGAAGTTTTCTCTTATGTTACACTTCCCCTTTATGTTTCACTATGCCACTATTCATCGACATATGGTCTCAAAACAAGTTATAACTATTTAAATTTTCCAAGTAAAGTTCTGAGCAAAAGCGCATACTATGATAATTAAATAAGCAATCGTAAATAATACCATCGTTGTTAGGATGTTGGTGTTTGACAAATCTGGTTATATGTTGTTGTCTGTACTATACCCATTGATGAGAAAGATGTCTGAGATGGAATTGACAAATGATCACTGAAATATGTGAATAATAAGAAAACTGCAGGTATCAAACACACTGCAATAATCTGAATCTGAACTCTTAACTCCTATGCATAGAAAACTATAAACCTACACCTATATAACTGATTTGGCCATTTTCTGTTCTTGTAATGCACATCTACACAGTGACTGTTCATGGTTCAATGGCGATACGTGATGTATGGAATTCATGAGTAAACAGTGGCTGTTCATTGTTAAATTTATAATCTTGTTTAACTATTTGACGTCATATCATGTTTGGCCTTATATATGGTTTGTGGTTATTCACTTCTCAAATTTCTTTTTAGGTACAAAACATAAGGGTTGTTGAAGTTATTGTTTGCTGATGAAGTGGTCGTCCTTATTTTGCAAATGGGGATAGCATGATGATTTCATTATGTGGACATCTTCATTGTCGACTTCTTTTGCGTAGATGTTTTGTACATGCAAGGATAGGCCAGTATTGTGGTAGAAGGTGTTGAAGTATTTACATGTGCCAAGGATAGACTAGTATTGTCGTCTTCTTTTGTGTGGATGTTTTGTACATGTCAAGGAGACCATGGCTATATTAGTATGCTCACAATTCTAAAATTGTATATGTACTGGTGTGCTTATCAGTAATTTCATATTTTAGGTTTATGTATTTTGCATCATCTGAATTTCATCTATGTGTTGCAGCTGTATTTGATTGTGGATATGATATTTTCTAGATCGAGAATTCTAGATGGAGAAAATTGTCTGTTTTGTAAATTCTGATTGAATAGTGCTATTGGGAAAATTAGTATTGAACCTCGTACCTCATCGATGGCAATATATCTCGGGAAAATTATCATCGAGGCGATTAACGGTAAGCAAAACAACCGATCACGGCGAAAACCAAGTTATGTAGGGCATTTACCTGCCGGCGAAACAACCAAACAAGGTCCTATTAGCGCCGCAATACATTATAAGCTGGCTGGGAAAACCAAGTTATCTACGGCATTTAACTGCTAGGGAAATAAACAATCAAGGTCACGTTAATCGCCGCAATACTTATAATGCCGCAATACTCTAATCTATTTGGCAAATAGCTGATTGTCGGCGAAACTATTACCGCCGAGGAAAAATACATTTTCTAGGGCAGTTAACTGCCAGCAAAAGTCTTTCCCGACAAAGACTTTACCAGCGAGTAATAATTGCCGCCAAAACACATTGTTAAGATTAGTTTGCTTTGCAAAGCACTTTTCTCCGACGGTTTGATTGCCCTAAATAGTATGCCATGGTGTAGTGATTCTAGAAATTAATTAAATTTTTATTTTTCAACTTTAACTCAAATAAAACTTCAAAAACTTTAATAAATTATATTTTTGACTTTTAAAACTTGGGAAATTCAAATAAAGCAACAAAACTCTTTCAAATTTCAAGAAATCCAACAAAATAATGACTTTATTAATTTTATTTTGGTAACAGCACTTTGGGATGTTACGTGAAACTCTTATTAACTATACTGAGAATTGGCTACTACCTCATGCAAATACTTTGTGCATTCCCAGATTCGAACATTGTGAAGACTTTGGATGCAAAGCAATGGAGGAGGACCTTGGAAGATCAAAGGAAGTCACCTTATGCTGTCAACTCACCCCGAGGAGATCTACAAGACCACCTAGGAGGTCTTCCAGGACCACCCAGGAGGTCTTCTGGACCTCCCTCCAAGACCTCTCCAGGACCTCCCTAGGACCTCTTTGGGACCTCCCCAGGACCTCCCGAGGTCCTCCCTCCAGGACCTCTTCGGGACCTCCCCAGGACCAGTCCTACGACTAGGTCTTCGACCAGTCCTACGACACTCGATACTCAATATGAATAGTACTAGTCATAGATAAGTTATAGTATATATCTTTTAGTTGGAGTTAGTTGTAATCTTTCCATAACTATATTAGGAAAGAATCTTTGTACGATACGTGAGTTAGAGATAGAATCGGCATTAAGCCATGTGTGAGTCGGCCACACCCTTAGGTGCCAATATAAGGTCAGGGCTTTGCCCATTGTAAAACAGACCAGTTTATGCATAATATTGAAACATAGCTATTGCTTGTTCTTTCAAACCAGAGTTCATGCGAAGACTTTGAGAGAGAATTGGGCAATCCATTGGTTCATCTTGCACTTCAAGGTCAAGCTATCGTTCCATTGGGAATTGGGGGCTTGGTGATCGTCGCTAGTGGTCTCACGACGATCATCTATCCGGTGTGTTTTGGGCGATATCTAAAGAGTTGAGGGTTCATGCATTGGCATGAGGGTTCAGCTAGCGACATCTACTACTTCGTCTCAACTATCTACGTTTCTCACTAAGAAGATCGGGCAACCCCATTATCATGTTGTATCAGATTCTAGGTTGACTGGGTGAGAGCTATTTACCAATAGTTTATATTTATTTTCTGTCCTATAGTCCATTAAACCAAAAATTACAACACAAAAATTTCCAAACCCTAGATTCAATCTGCTTTTCTTGTGAGTTTAATTAAGTTTTCGTCCATTAGAGATTTGTTTTTCATGCTGATCTACGTGTTTTCTTTGCGTCGCCTTGTCTTCGAATACACAGAAACCCTACAAAATTAAAAATTTATCCGTCATCGTGAGCGTGGTCGTGCTCGAAGCCGTCCGACCCGCACCTTCTATCCTATGTCTTGGTCGTGGGTGTGGTCGTAGCCAACAACTACCCGCACCAGGACGTCCGTTTTGGTTTGGCTACAGTAAATTCCTTGTATCCTTTCCTCTTTGAGACTAGCTTTTGAATATTGCTTTCGGGCTGCTCTTGGAATTAATCTGCACTTCTGACAATTTTGCAACTTGCAAATCAAAGGGTGAATCTACACCTTTCCTTCAGCCTTTGCAAAAGAAGAAAGTAAAAGGCAGCCGACTTGAAGAAAAATCTACAGCTTGAAAACATATAAAAAAAGTGTGAACGAAAACCTGCACAGTCAGTACCAACTTTTCCTTTCGGTTACCTTAATAGCCGACGGAGGAAGAGCTTGTTCTTGCAGTTTTACGAAAGCAAAGAGCAAAGCAAAAGCAACTAGCCACAAATTTGGGAAGAGTGCACCCTCGTTCATAATTTCAGATTGTGTATTTAATCTCTTTGAGCAATCTTGTGCCCTTATTTTCGTTGCAATTGGCTAGCGTCTCTCCTAGTACTTGGTGCAATACGAGTGCGTCGATCGACGACTCAGTCCTTTGGTTGCATTAGGTCACTTTTATCATTGTGTGTGCGTTCATACACTTCACTTAAAACCTATTGGATCGGCACATAAGCAAATTTTTCTAGCTTGGATCATTACTTCGCTTTACAACATCTTGAATATCAGTTTGCATAGGTTATACACATAACTTTTCAAGCTCCACCTACCCCGTTGGTGTACTCCATTGCTCTTGGTTACACTCATACATTACCGGGTTGAGATCGTTCACTGTCACAAGTGTCGTTTTTGCCATCGTTAATTCACTTTGGAATGGTAAGCTTGTCTTGTTGTCAGGACAGTGAGCTGTGAGTGTAGCAAGAGAATTTTGTTTTACTCGCTGGATATAATCTCGCTTGTTCTTTGTGATTTGTTACCATGTCAAGTCACGAGGAGATTCCACCTAATCCGGAGGCGCCGGTTACGTGGATTGAATTCACTCGATTGCGCAAGATGCTACAAAAACAACTTCATGATGGTGATAATGGTGTTCGTGATGAGCTCGGGAAAGTTCAGACGGGACTAACCACCCTGTGGGAGGAGGTCACATAGTTGCGTACGACCATCGGCACTAACTTCCTAGAGCTACGTAACATGATCACCCACCATAATCTCCGTGGAGGTGCACAAGCTGACGATGCGAGTGTGCATGGTCCTCCGACCGATCAACACAACGAGACCGCGGAAGAGCGTGCTATTCATGGGGACAAGGAGCGTCGATAGCGTTAAGCGTGTCGTCTGGCACTGCTGCCACACGTAGGTGTCACCGCTGCAGCACACGCACCAACACAGGGCCGTGAGCGTGGTCGAGGCATCAGAGGCCACCACAGTGGCAATGGTCAGGTTGCACCCCTGGATGCCCCACGAAGAGGTGACCCATTTATCACCGACCCTGAGGTACGACCACACGATGTCCCTGGTCGACGGGCTGATGAGGTTGACCTCTCGGGCAATGACAACTATGACTACGACCACCAACAACCCCACCACGACCACAATGTGCATCGCCATCGCTATGATGAAGCTGAGGATTTTGTCGCTAAGCCCAAATTTAGTCTTCCTATCTTTTCAGGTGGTACAGATGTCGAAGCATATCTTACTTAGGAGCTGAAAGTTGATAAATTGTTTCGGATGAACAATTATTCCAGTGAGAAGAAGCTTTTACTTGCATCCAATGGTTTGGATGATTGTGCCACACATTGGTGGGATCAGTTTCTTCATAAGCGTATGGAGTGCCATGACTTACCGATTCTCACCTAGGAGCAAATGAAGCAACATCTGCGAGCACGTTTTGTACCTCGCCACTACAAGCATTCTCTGTTTGAAAAGTTGACAGGTCTGTGCCAAGGTTTGAAATCAATTGATGACTATCATAAGGAAATGGAGACTATTATGATACATACCGATGTCTGTGAAAATGAAGAGTAGACCATGGCGAGATTTCTAGCTGGCATGAATTATGCAATCAAGCATATTGTCAATCACCATGCTTACAATGATATGATTGAGTTGTTGCACCAAGCTCGTGAAGCCGAGCGCCAAGTGATTGAAGATGCACGGTTCACTGCCCGTTCACGCATTTCAGCCAATCCGGAACAGAATTATAACAACAGTCAACTGTAGTTATGTGACTACGAAGCCGGAGAATACCCCCCAACAGGTACATCGACCAGTGGCACCTGCTGCTAGTGTGGCCTCTTTGATGGGATCGATAGGTCGTTCTTGTGATATTATTTGCCACAAGTGTAAGGGTGTTGGCCACTTTTAGCGAGACTGCCCAAATGTTAGAATGATGCTTATCACCGAGGAGGGTGATTATGTTTCGACCAGTGATGATGAATCACTTAATGCACAGCCAGTCTTGCACACTGATGACATAGAACAATGTGAGTGCGATCCCAAGTTTCCAACCACCGAACAGTATTCCATTGTCTACACACCCAAGGTGCTTAGTGTTATGCCTTCATCGTCGCTTGAACAGCGGTGCAATTTGTTTTAGACTTGGGCAAAGCTTGATAAGGATAAGGTATGCAAAGTGATTATTGATCGCGGGAGTTGTCACAATTTGGCCAACAAGGACATGTGTCATACGTTGGGTTTGAAGTACTTGCCGCATCCGCGTCCTTACTATGTACAGTGGTTGAGCGACAAAGAGGATGTCAAGGTGAACCATATGGTGCATGTGACATTTTCTATTGGAAAATACACTGATAGTGTTGATTGCGATGTTGTGCCTATGACAGTGTGTCACTTGCTCTCAGGACGGCCATGGCAATATGACCATTCTGCTATTCATGATGGGCATACAAATCGCTACACTTTTCGATGGAACAACCTGGATGTTACCTTGAAGCCACTTACACCGCAACAGATTGTGAATTCTTCATTGCAGAAAATTGATATGCACATTGAGAGTGCGAAAGAGCGGGAGCACCATTCGAGTGGTAACAAGACACGTAAGGGAGAGAAGAACTTAGTGATGTTAGCCACCACATCGGAGATGAGAGAATTCAGCAAAGATCCAAATTTGGTGCACTTTGTACTACTATACAAAGATGCACCGCTTTTGACTAATGACATAGCTGCTTTTCCTAGTGGTGTTGCTTGTGTTTTGCGTGATTTCAAAGAACGCTTTTAGGAGGAGGTACCGGCCGACTACCACCAACCATGAATCGAACACAAGATCAACTTGATTCCAGGAGCATCCCTACCGAACCGACCACCATACCGCAAAAACCCTGAGGAAACGAAAGAAATTCAGAAACAAGTACAAGAGCTTCCCTCCAAAGGGTACGTACGTGAAAGTTTAAGCCCTTGTGTTGTTCTTGTTATTCTAGTCCCTAAGAAAGATGGTTCGTGGCGTTTGTGTGTAGATTGTCGAGCGGTTAATAATATCACTATTTGATATCGTCATCCTATACCCCGTTTAGATGATATGCTAGACGAATTGAGTGGTGCTGTTATTTTCTCTAAGATCGATTTGTGTAGTGGTTACCATCAAATTAGGATGCATGAAGGGGATGAGTGGAAGACAGCCTTTAAAACAAAATTTGGGTTGTATGAGTGGTTAGTCATGCCATTTGGGTTAACTAATGCACCTAGTACTTTCATGCGCTTAATGAATCATGTTTTAAGACATTTGATTGGTAAATTTGTCGTTGTGTACTTTGATGATATTTTGAATTACAGTCGCACTGAATCTGAACACATAGACCATCTTAGACAAGTTCTGCAAGTTTTGCATGATGCTAGGTTGTTTGGTAACTTAAAGAAGTGCACTTTTTGCAAAGATCGTGTCATCTTTTTGGGCTATGTTGTTTCTGCACAAGGAGTTGAAGTAGATGAGTCTAAAATTGAAGCAATTAAAAATTGGCCAACTCATGTGAACGTAAGTTAGATTAGGAGCTTTCATGGTCTCACTGGTTTTTATCGGCTTTTTGTGAAGGATTTTAGCACCATCGCTGCCCCATTAAATGAACTTACTAAAAAGGGTGTTGAATTTGTGTGGGGGGTAGCGCAAGAAAATGCTTTTGCTGAACTTAAGAAACGATTGACTGAAGCACTGTTACTTGTTTTACCTGATTTCACAAAAAAAATTGACATTGAGTGTGATGCTAGTGGATTGGGTATTGGCGGTGTTTTGATGCAAGAAGGTCGAATAGGTTGCTTATTTTAGTGAGAAATTGAATGGTGCTCAATTGAATTATCTAGTCTACGACAAAGAGATTTATCGTTAGTGCGCACTTTGGAAACGTGGCAACATTACTTATAGCCGAAAAGAGTTCATTATTCATTCCGACCATGAGGCGTTAAAGTATTTAAAGGGCCAATCAAACCTGAACCGTCGACATGCCAAATGGGTCGAATTCATTGAATCATTTCCTTACATTGTGAAATATAAGAAGGGAAAGGAAAATGTGGTCGCTGATGCTCTTTCTAGGAAGAGTGTGCTTTTAAATCGATTAGGAGTGCAAGTTCTTGGGTTAGAGAGTTTGCGTGATCTCTATCATACTGATCATGATTTTTCTATTCCTTATACCCATTTCACAGAAGCGAAAGGTTGGGATAAATTTCACATTCATGATGTATTTTTGTTTCACGCTAACAAACTATGTGTTCCAAAATCCTCCGTGCGTTTGCTATTATTCCAGGAATCACATGCAGGTGGATTGATGGGTCACTTTGGCCATGAGAAGACGTTGTCTATGCTGAGCGATCACTTTAATTGGCCTAAGATGAGGCGCGACATGTAGAGGTATGTGCAGCGATGCACTACTTGTCAAAAAGCGAAGTCGAAGTTGAATCCACACGGTTTGTATACCCCCTTACCAGTTCCCAATGCACCATGGGAGGATATTAGTATGGATTTTGTTTTAGGACTGCCTAGAACTGAAAAGGGGGTCGATTCTGTTTTCGTTGTTGTGGATCGATTTTCGAAGATGGCGCACTTTATTCCGTGCCACAAGAGCGACAATGCGTCGCATATTGCTGACTTATTTTTCAAGGAGATCACGAGGTTACATGGCATGCCGTGCACCATCGTGTCAGATCACGACATGAATTTCATGAGTTACTTCTGGAAGATGCTTTGGGGCAAACTGGGGACAAAGTTGTTATTCAGCACGACTTGTCATCCCAAAACTGATGGTCAAACGGAGGTGGTAAACCGTACACTTTCGATGCTACTTTGGACCATGATCAAGAAGAATCTGCGTGAGTGGGAGGATTGTTTACCGCACGTGGAATTCGCTTATAATCGGGTCGTGCACTCCACTACGCAGATGTGTCCTTTTGAGGTGGTCTATGGTTTTAAACCTTTTACACCGCTTGAGTTGCTGCCGCTTCCCAATCAACATCGTGTTCATATGGAGGCATCCAAACAAGCTGAATATGTGAAGAAATTGCATCTCAAGACAAAAGAAGTGATAGAACACAAGGTCAAATACTATGCAGAGAAGGCTAACAAGAACAGGATAAAGATGATTTTTCAACCAGGTGATTTGGTTTGGGTACATTACCGTTCGTTTTCTAGAACGACACAAGTCTAAATTACTGCCACAAGGTGATGGGCCTTTCAATGTGCTTGTGAAGATCAACAACAATGCCTACAAGATAGAGCTTCCTGGTGATGACTATGGCATTAGTTCTACATTTAATGTTGCTGATTTATCACCTTTCTTTGGTGGTAATGATACAGCGTCGAGGATGATGCCTTTTCAAGAAGGGGAGGATGATGCAGACATCCCTAACACATATGCATCTTCTCCTATTGATGGTGAGACAAACTAATAAGGACATCCCTATGACCAGTTCAAACGTCCCTAAAATTAGTTCGGACATCCCTATGACCAGTTCAGTACCAGCCAGTCCAATGACCAGAGCTCGGACCAAGCTTCTAAACCAACATGTGCTTTTGTTTCTTAATGAAACTCTTATTAACTATACTGAGAATTGGCTACTACCTCATGCAAATACTTTGTGCATTCTCAGATTCGAACATTGTGAAGGCTTTGGATGCAAAGTAATGGAGGAGGACCTTGGAAGATCAAAGGAAGCCACCTTATGCTGTCAACCCCCGCATGAGGAGGTCTTCCACGACCACCCAGGAGGTCTTTAGGACCTCCCTCCAGGACCTCTCCAGGACCTCCTTGGGACCTCCCTATGACCTCCCTCTAGGACCTCCCTAGGACCTCCTTAGGACCTCTTCGGGACCTCCCCAGGACCAGTCCTACGACCAGGTCTTCGACCAATCCTACAACACTTGATACTCAACATGAATAGTACTAGTCGTAGATAAGTTATAGTATAATTCTTTTAGTTGGAGTCAGTTGTAATCTTTCCATAATTGTATTAGGAAAGAATCTTTGTACGATATGTGAGTTAGAGATAGAATCGGCATTAAGCCGTGTGTGAGTCGGCCACACCCTTAGGTGCCAATATAAGGCCAGGGCTTTGCCCATTGTAAAGGCACTACTTATGCATAAGATTCAAACATAGCTATTGCTTGTTCTTTCAAACCAGAGTTCATGCGAGGACTTTGAGAGAGAATTGGGCGATCCATTGGTTCATCCTGCACTTCAAGGTCAAGCTATCGCTCCATTGGGAATTGGGGGCTTGGTGATCATCACTAGTGGTCTTGCGACGATCATCTATCCGGTGTGTTTTGGGTGATATCCAAAGAGTTGAGGGTTCGTGCATTGGCACGAGGGTTCAGCTAGTGACATCGACTACTTCGCCTCAACTATCTACGTTTCTCACTGAGAAGATCGGGCAACCCCCTTATCAGCGTGATCTTATGACTTTAAGCTAAGTACATACTAATTATTTGTAATTCTTTAATTTTTTTACCAATTTATATTATCTATCTCATAGACTTATAGCCACTATTGCTATTGTGTCATAACCAAGGCATAAGGTTACTGTCAATTCTAATTACCCTCTACTTTCTTAACAACTTTACTAAGAAGAATTAGCTCATTTAATTAGTTTACTAACTACTTTGATAAACATTCAATTGTCTAATGGAGATTCACTGTGTTATTTGGAATGACCATTCTTCATACTTGTTTTTCAGATTTAGAGCGCTCTCTTAAGATCAATCTCTAAAGGCTATACAATCCAACAAAGTTTTTCCATTTACTTGTATTTGAAATGTCATTAGCCTACTTGGCCTACTGTCAATTCAAGTTCTCACATATCACCCTCTCTGTTCATTCATCCACTTAAGAGAGTGTGTTAACTAAATTTCTTACTAATCCAAATATTCATTTGTTAAGCAAATTTTTGAGTGATCAATTAGTTCCTAAATAAAATAAATCATCCATTTGTTAATTATATTTAAACATGCATGAATAATAAAATGCCATGCTTAATATGATGAGTACGCAACAATGACCACTAATTAATATAAACGCGGTAACGCGATTTAAATAAAGATTTCACCGTCGCACGCATTAGGTGTGCGACTACCACTGGACGTCGTCTTCTCGGTACTCGTCCACGTCCGCCGTAGTCGTCGCCGATCCTGCATCCGCTCGGCCTCTCGTTCGCGTCCCCGTCTGTGTCCCGCTCCGCATGCACTGCCGTCGCCCTCGGCCACGCCCACGGTCGGCTCCTGCACACTATCGTCCTCGCACCACTGCTCTTCCGTCCATGCCTCCTCGCCTCGGCCGCCCCGCGCTCGGCTTGCGTTCATGCGTGCTCCCTGAGGTGCAAGCGTGCATGCGTAGCCACATGCACGACTCTGGCCACCTCTCAGCCACCGTCGCGTATGTAACGTCCCAAAATTTGGCTTTTCAAAAATCTTTTGAGCAGTTTAGGTCCCTGAAAAATTTCGCCAATTTTATTTGAATTAATAAAGCTTAATTAGGACTTTCATAAATCAAAAACAATTTAATATGATTAATCTCGACATCAACTATTATCAAAACTATTTTATTTGGATTCTATGTGCTTGGATATATTTTTTAGATTTTTCTAGAATTTTTCCGAGTGCAATTGCTATTTTCTATTTTGCCCTTTGTAGTTTCTGCTATTTTCTAAAAAGATAAACCTATTTAAATCTCAGTTAATCCTTGTGGGCCGAATTAGCTCTAGCCCATCCCATTCCCTCTCTCCTTTGGCCCACCTCGCCCCTCCCACCTTCGCCCACCTCCGGCCAGTGCCCGGCCAAAACCCCCCAAATTGCCCGTGCTTAACCCTAATGCCCACACCGCCACTGGCTTGTTTGTCGTGCAGTACCACACCGGCAAGTGCAGCGTGTCTTGCAAGACACCACGCCGCCGCCGCTTTAGCGTCTGTCAGTGCAGCGGCGCGACGCATCCCCGCAGCTCGCTGCCGCTTTGAGCGCTGCGTGCTCGACTTCAGCAGCAACCGCCGCCTTTGAGTCCACCGCCCGCACGCCTCCCAAGGCGCTATAAGTAGCATCGCCCCTCGATCCGCGCCCGGCTGATCGCGCCGCCTCCGACACCCTAGAGCCGCCGCCGAATGCCACCGCTTTGGTCGTCTCTCTCAAGCCCGACGCCGCCGTCCTCGTCTGCACCCTCTCAACGCACCGCCGCCGGAACCCGAGGCGCCATCGCCGAAGGTTCTTCCATTGCGCCGCGCAAGCTCGCCAGGTTGAAGCCGAGCCCCCATCGCCATGGATACAGCAGCATGAAGCTCTCCTCACCGCCGCCGACTCGGTGTCCTCTATCCTCATTGACGCCATCTTCGAGATCCCCGTGCTGCACTTGTCCCGGATCCGTGCCCCTGTCATCGATCCAGCACCGCAGCGACCGCCCCGAAGCCTTCTTCCTTGAGTCCGACGCTGCACCTTCGTCGTCGTCCCACCGCCGTGAAGCCTCCTCGAGCCACGTCGTGGTGACCGCCTCATCGTCCTCCACTGGTTGAGCGCACCATCCAGAGCCCCCGTCTCCGGTGCACTTCGTCCTCATCGGATCCGGTCGCGCCCGCGCAATCGAGAACATCTCTTGTTTGTCTCACCTCGCTCTCCCGTTTTGCCATTCTTCTACGTCGCTGTGGCCGCAACCTCGGTTGGCTGGCGAGACTGAGCGCCGCCACCCCGGTTTATCTTCTGCTGCCTTCACATGCTCACCTGAGCCATGCTCGCCCTGGCCTGACCACGCCGGAGTCGCCGCACCTAGCGCCGCCGCCACCGTTGATCTCGCGGGAGCCCTTTGCGCCGCTGCCGTCGTCGGAGTTGCCACGGATGCAAGCTACCATGGCCGGCATCCTCCTGAGCCAGCATAGTCGCCACTTCACCCTCGGGTGTCTCTCTTCCGTGTGGGCCTGGCCCCCCTCTCTCTCTCTTCTTCTCTGTGACGACCGATTCTGTGGTCCAGATCAAACCTCAGGACCATGTCACCTCATTAGAGCCATGTCGTTGCCACCTTGCCATGTGATCGCCACCATCTTGCCACATACACGCCATGTCAGCTGTCACCCCTTTGCCACCTCAGCATCCATACACACATGGCACACCTATCCTAACCATAAACCAAACCGTATGGACATGGTTCATGTGAACCAAGTCTATGCCAAGCCGGCCCCGCATGTTAGTGCACTATTCCATGAACCCAATCTACCATGAACCTAAATCCCAGATCGTGGACTTGGTCTATGGACCAATAGTCCACATGTCATCCTCTCAATCAAAAACCCTAGATTAGTTCTCTCTCTTACATGCGGGTCTCGCATGTCAGTCAACCCTTGGTCAAACCCCAACCATGAGCTTGGTCCACCGTGGACTAGCATATCTTCATGGACCTAGTCCATAGACTAGTGGCCCACATGTCAACCCCCCTAATCCTACTTTCTAGAATTAAATTAATTCTGGAGAACCCTTTTATCCAATGGGTCCCTCCTTTCGTCCATTGTTCCTTTTCGAAAATTAATCTGATTTCTGAAACTCAATTATCCAATTGGTCCCACATGTCATTCACTGTCTTTGTCCTCTTTCACTTACCAATGTACCCCGCTTGTAAGTCTCCAATTCTTTTTATTAATCCGAAGGAATATTCTCTGAATATTATTTTTCATCATTTCATGTGATTCTTCCGAGAGTCATATCTTTTAAATCCGAACTCGAATTGAGTTCATTCAAATTCCTAAATTCATATAAATTCAAGATCTATTTATCTGAGATTATTATTTAATTTTTGGAGTTTGTGTGCTCTCTGTTATTTATTTATTTGTTTTATTTGCTTGTCTGCGAGTAGACGTTGATACTTCGATAAGCTCTGATCAAGACGGAGCTGAAGATCAAGACAGCAGAAGATTAAAGATTAAATATGATCGACATTGCTAGCAAGGCAAGTCATACCTTTGACCATATTGAATCCCAGTTTTCTAAAACTACTTTGAATTAAATTATTGCATTTACTTTAAGTATTTATTTAAATGCTTTCGGGTTTAGTTAATAATCCAATTTATTATACCCACCTTGTCTAAATTGATATGTTATAATCTTTTGTCACCCTAGCTTGGTTATTTATTTAGTTGGTAATATCGTAGTACCAACGTGGGTTGGTTAGATACGAGTAGATTGCTTAGTCATGCCACAAATCACCTTTTCATGTAAAGTTGCAATTATCAACTTGACTAAGTGACTATAGAACTATGTGATAATCTATGTGTACTAAGTGCTATTATGGCATGTGTTGCACTTAACCAACTGGGTGGTAAAAGGTTTAGACTGAGGCAAGTGGTGGATACTGTGTGAACTGGTGTCTATGTGTTTGGGAATATTAATCTATGTGGCTTGGTTAGAAATTGGAAATCTTGCCTTGGTCAATTAAGGACTGAACTTTGTGCGCCATTGAACTGGGCCTCTCATACAACCACATGCCTGTTATGGGACGGGTCTAACTTAGTAAGTTATGAATTCTTGACATTAATTGCTCAGGCAGTAGGTTAGGCTCAGTGATGGGTGGAGGTGTGTGCTACCAAGTAGTCGCATCACGGGACAGTTCACCGCTTCCCTCTCCAACGGTGTGTAACGTCCAATCACTGTGTAAGGCTTGGTATGACGGTTCGTAAGCACACTGGGAGTGTCAATGCTTGAGATGAAGTTTCTGAAAGGTTTTGTTGTGATCAGCTCTGATCCAGTTGATTGCATCTTGTGGGTAAAGTGTACAAACTCTATAGAGTGTTAAATCAATCTATTCAAATAGCCGTGTCCGCGGTGATGGACATGCTCGGGGATTTCACACGAGGGGTAGATTTTCAAAAAAAACAGTTGGGAAGGGAGCTATGTGATCTAAATCATATGGCTATGTGAATAATCTGTTTAGACTGTGTGTCTTTGTGAAATCAAACTGTTAAAATTAAATATTGTTTATTTGTTTTACTGTATGCTTTCAATATATTATTTGTATTCAATTGCAAATGTTGCATTTCTGCAAAAGAACCACAGATTGCCATTCCTTTGGAATAAGCCTGCATGTATAATTGCATTTCTGTGGTGTGACTTGTGAGTACGGTTGTGTACTCATGCTTGCTTTAATAAATCAAGCAGAAGTGAAGGAGTCATCAGTCAACAAGGTCTACTTCAAGGATCGTGGAGAACTAGGTCGCGCACCCTAGCCAATTGCCTGTGGGCATATTGTGAGACCCCGATTTATTAGGCTCATAATACTTAGTCATCCAATTGACCCTAGTATTATCAACCAAATAAAACGTGCCTCGAGGTATATGTACTTCCCAAGAATGCAAGACATACAACTCATTACAAAAGATTGCATCAATTCCATACAACACATAGAACAGACAAGCAACAAACCGAAGTTAATAACAATAAAGGATAGTTATTATAAAAGAGAGGCCGACCGCCAAATAACAACAAGACTACAAAGATAACAATGAAGCAAAAGTGCCATAAAGATGGCCATAACAAAAGCCAACCAAAGGTGCCTTAACCCACAAGGCAATCGACCGGACCGCCAAGCTAGTCGTCAAACCGAAGCACATCTCACCAAAGGGAAGCCCTTGGGGCTCACCTTCCTCTGCAACAAAGTTGTTAAGCAAAGCAAATGAGTACAATAAATTGTTTATTGTACTCGCAAGACCGACGTAAGATAACGTAACTATAATTTAGCTATATGCAAGCTTTATTTAAGTGGATGAGGCTTTGGACTCATTTAAGCACAAAGCAAGTTTTCATTTGCAATAATATAGTAGATTGAAAGCAATTTGACAAAGCATTTTTTTATTGTTGAAATAACAACGAGATAAATAACAAGGTAACAACAACAAGAACAACCCGGAAGTGACCAACCCAAGTCACCACAACAATAGCATGAACTCCCGCTCATACCAACCATGTCAAGTTTTAATTAAAGGTTGTAGTCTAGTCTTGAACGACCTTACCAAGCATGTCCATAACCTAGGACGAGGCTATTCAATAGTTTTATCCTGCGCAGGTGTACCACTGTACCCACACGCCGACCGCCTTTCCTTTAGGCACACTACCTTTGGTATGCCAAGCACGGCTAAGTCCTACGAGACATTTCCAATGGACAATGCTAATTCGAGTCGCACAACCCACGGGAGAAGGAGACATCACACAACCTGCCCGAAGCTAATGCTCCCTCCCACATCACACACACATTTTATCTTTAAAAACACACCAACCGAGCGACCCCAATTAACACCGCCCAAAGTACTTAGTCAAGAGGGGTTCCATATGCCCCTCGTGTGGTTAGCACGCAAAATCGCTTGGCTTAGTGACCCAAGTACTCGGTCCTTAGGGACCCAGGCATACCACCACATCCAAAAACCACGCCATCCATCCAATATGCCCAAGTCTAAATCAATCTTTTATTTTCAGTTTTTTATTTTACAAATTAATCAAAGCACAAGTGCTGGACATATAAGAGTAATAATCAGTTTTGAGTGATCAAGACCATCGACTAAGCCGATGATCGCCCATTACTACCGATAACTAAGCATGTCTAAGCAATTAATATCAAAATTTACTAAGTGATAAGAGCTCATCCAACGAGCTCCAACCACAGCAAATAACCTAGGCTCATTGGTAGTAGAGGATGAACAATTCCTACAGATTATGCAACTATAGGATTGCTAGCGATATTTGAACACAAAGTAGCATGCATACATATAAGTGAACAAAGTATTAAGCTTTAAAGTAATGGGACAATGATGGAAATGATCAAACTGCTTGCCTTGCTGTTGCTGGTCAATTTGTTGCTGAGGGTCACTCTCGGGATCACCACAAATGTCGAAACCTAACGGAAAAGCGACAAAGAACCGATAAGAACGACGAAAAACAACAAAGACGGCACAGCAACGAACTCCAAATTCTCTGAATTTTCTACAGAAGCAAGAGGGTGATTTTTAGGGAATTTTGCAACAAGAACCAATTGATTTGGATTCTCAATGCAAAAGTTATGAGCAAAACAATTCTGCTCAGCCCTAAAAATACCAAACTGCACTATTCACTAATTTAATTATGAGGCAACATTTTCTAGAATGGTGGTGATACTGAGATTTTTACTGTAAAACCAGCACCTCATGAGATGAATAACACAATTGAGTTCATCTCATTTGGAGCTATTATGCATTTTCTATAATTCTTCAAAAACAAGAACTTGAACAAAATTATAATGCTCAAGTCCTCCTTTTTATAACAGCAACATGCTCAAAACTAATTTTCTTAGTGAGTTCACTAATAGAGGAAACCAACAAAGTTGGAATCACTCAAAAAGAATCTACAGAGCATTAGTTGTGGATTTTACAAGTTAAACATTAGTTTGGGTGTATATTTGAAGTTAGTTTTAAAATCTATTTGCAAAACTGTGTTTTGGAGCTGAACTGGGCTCTTAACCATTTTTAGACTAAAGTCCAGGTCAAGCCAGAGCTAACAAAATTTGATTCACCCTATTTGGATTGAAATTGAATTAGTTATGCATTTTAAAGTTCCTACCTTTTTCACTTTACAAATAAGTGCTTCATCGAATTTCTAAACTTCCAAAAACAGAGGGGAGGACGTGAACCGCTGATCTAAATCCAACGCCCAAGACCTCCAGAGGAAAACGCGACGCTGCAGAGAGTCCAGAGAACATGGGCCGCTGATCTTGGATCCAACGGTCCATGTCCTCCCGCCACGCCGCGCAAGAACTGAGAGGAGGTCGTGGCCTGATGATCGCATCCAACGAACCACAACACATGAGGGAGGACCGGACGGTTCAAATCAAACGAGGGAGGTCTGGCGGCCGAGATCTTCCAAAGGAAGATCTAAACTATCAAGATCTCCCCAAGGAAGATCTACACGGTCAGGACCTCTCGAGGGAGGTCCTGGACGGTCCAGATTTTCCAAGGGAGGACCTTAATGGTCTAGATTGTCCTAGGGAGGACCTTAACGGTCAAGACAACAACAAAGAGGTCCTGGGCGGTTCAGATCCACTTGGGGTGGTCCTGAACGGCCAAGATCTAACAAAGGGAGGTCCTAAGCGGCTCAGATTTCCACTGGGAGGTCTGGGCGGCTAAGATTTACCCGAGGAGGTCCACAAAGGTTGAGAGGACCTCGGGGAGGTCCTACACGGTGGAGATCAACACAGGGAGGACCTTAACGGCTAAGATCTCCCACAAGGAGGTCCTAGCGGTCAAGATCGCAAGGAGGGAGGTCCTAGGGGTTGTCCTTACAAAAGACCAGGGGTGGTCTTTTGCAAAGAGGACCCCGAGGGGAGGTCCAAGATGGCTAAGATGGCCCCGAGGAGGTCCTGGCCGTAGACCTAAGATGGACGGCACAAGACCTGCACGCAAAGACTAAGGACACATTAAAAGCTACAATGATTGGAGGTGATTAGCCAAAAATGGGAGATCTTTGTCTTAACGACAAAGGCACGGTGCCATGGTCGTCCGACAAAATCCCGAGAGGCTACCAAGGCTCGACGCCGGCGATGAGGACCTCACGGCGCCATCCAGGACACCAACGCAGCGCAATAGTGTTGCGCGACACGCCAGACCATTCCCGGCGGTGAGGTGGCCTGAACGGCGACGAGTCAGAGATTGGCGGCGCAAAACACACGGCCAAAACACAAACAAGGATAATGAGCTCCGCAGCGAACATTCAAGCGTGTGCTAAGCTCCGCAACAACATACATGCAGTGCCAGAGCTAAAGGACTACCGGGAGGGTTACGGAGGTCGCGGGGTGCCAAGATGTTGGGGGCGTGGAGGACCGGAGTTGGGAAAGAAGGGTTGCTCCACGGCCAACTCCAAGCTCCAAGCTCCAAGTTAGGCCTCTTCGAAAATGTCAACCCAAATGGGGTTAGGGTTAACTCAGGAGGTGCTGGGAGCACAAAGTGAACAAGAGGTTGAAGAGGAGCCATCAAGCACCGCCACCGAGGAGCTCCAAGGACTTCAACAATGGCGGCCAAAAAGGGTAGGTCAAGGAGGAGATGCTCGGCCACAGAGCAAGGCCAAGCTCAATGGTGTGTAAAAGAAGCCAAGGGCAACAATGGGGGTTTTATAGTTAGGGCAAAAGAGGTCTCGACCACGGGTTAAGCTCATGGTGAGCTTAGCCCAAGGAGGTCCACCGGAAGGTCCATGGAGTTGGACAAGATGGATGGGACAGAGTAGGTAGGTCAGAGCATGGGCTAGGGTGGAAAGGCACTGACACGCATTAAATGCGCAAAGGCATAGAGCCGTTGGACAAGACATGCCACTGACCTCCTCACTGCCATGGCGCGTGCGCGCCAGAGCTAGGAGAAGAACAGGGCATGCCTCCCAACCGTTGGATAAGAACCTGAGGAGGACATGACCCTCGGATTTGATTTGAAACAGTAAGGTTCAAAATGGAAGGAGGAGGTCACACCACCCGATTTGGAAAGGGAGGTCGTGGCCCTCCGATTTCCATAACGCGATCACAAGACGTGGAAAAGGGGACAAGAGGTCCAAGGCGTTGGATTTCAATCAACAAGGCGGACCTCAGGAGGACTTAACGCACACGGCCTTAGAACATGAGGGGAGGTCATGGCCTTTGGATTAAAATCCAAGGGCACACAACCAAAGGGAGGTTCGAGGCTTTTGCGAAGCGCGAGGGAGGTCAAGACCTTTGGATTTTGATCCAACGGTGGTGATCAAAACAGGAGGTCTGAGCCTCGCACGTGGCGCAAAGGAGGTCTTGGCTTGCACAACACACACGGAGGTCATGGCCATTAGATTTAGATCTAAGGGCAACGACCTCACGTCTTGTGAAGGACCTAGCTGTGATGTTTTTCGAGAGGAGGTCGTGGCCTTTGGATGTAAATCCAACGGCGCACAACATGAGATAGGGGAGGTTTTGTGCGCTAGACATTTTGAGGAGGTCGTGGGCTATTGGATCGATCCAACGGCCACGACCTCAAGTGAGTGCAAAGGATGTCGATAGTTAGCTTAAGAGGAGGAGGTCGGGAGCGGTTGGATGTAAATCCAATGGCTATGACCTCGCCAAGGTGGAAGGTGGTTTTGAGGTTCGATAACAAGGAGGTCAGGGCGGTTGGATCTTAATCCAAGGGCTATGACTGGACAAGGTGAGGAGGTCTTTGGGATTTAACACGGGGAGGTCATGACCGTGGATCGTTGATCCAACGGCACGACTGATGAGGTGGGAAAGCCTTTGCGGTGTTGACCGCGGAGGAGGTCTAGCGCCCACGTTGACCCGAGGAGGTCCACGCGGTCCGAGGACTTCAAGGAGGTCCCGGTGCGTTGGTTGAGGGGAGGTCGTGGCCTTTGGATTGGATCCAACGGCTACGACCTCATCAAATGGGGAAGGAGGTCGATGGGGTTAATGGACCCGACTTTGCAAAGTGGCTAGCCCAAGGAACAAGCAGTAGGCTTTTAAATTTAGTTTTTAACAAATTGAAACTTAGCGGAATTATTTGAGATAGCAAATGAACTCCAAATTTAATGAAATTTTAACTGGAGCTTGCTGACAATGAGATTAACCTTGTATAAAATTTCCAGAGGTTATTATGCAATGCATTTTTCTCAGGAAATTCGTTAAGGTTGTTTAAAGGATTGTTTTACCTCCAAAATTTATCAAACTAGTTTTACAACTTGTGATATTTTTCAGAGGGTCCCACATCAGTTTTTGGGACCAAGGAAAATATATCCCAATGTTTGACACCAGATTTAGACAATTGGAAAAATGAATTTGACTTTTGGGTCAACAAGAGCTTTGTGTTTTGGATTACACAACTCTTGGACCGTAACTACATGAGAAATTAGGGTTTTCAAGATGTGGGAAAAAGTTTTAATTTCTACACATATAATTATACTTGAATAAACCCAGATTGTACATTTGGGATGTTACAAAATCTCCCCTTACGTAAATCTCGTCCGAGATTTGGTTCAAAGGGAAGAAAGAGGGCAATCAAGATGCGCAGCGATTTTCCCGCTTCAAGTAGCTTCATCCTCGGAATGGTTCGACCAATCGAACTTTTGGGATCTTGAGGACACGATACCCAGATCTTCGCTTAACTTCTTCAAAGATACTGAACCTTCCTTTACGATTCTTTATCCATTTATAATCTTTTGTTGTACTTGGATCTAATTCTCAAACTCTGCTCATCCAATCAACGCTTTACTTATCGCATATTGTTCCCGGCTTGTTTCTTGTTGAGTCGGATCTTATTTAATTCGCTTTATTGCATTGCTTCTCGTTAGGTCACGATTCTCGACCCAACCTCTTGCACATCAAGAGTTTCCAACGGAGTTTCCTTGGTTGGAACACGAGGCACTTCTTCAATCGGGACACATGGAACATCGTGGCCTTTTGGTCTAACCATCAATTTGAGGATGGTAAGTTGAGCTGAAGGAAAGACGAGCTCCCATAGCCTATGGTAGGCTATGCCAAAATCGAGAAGTGAACAAAGGCACCACGATCGACACGATCATTTTCGCACCCCATGCAAATTCTACGATGCGGGATATGTAAAGATCCGTTAGAAAATCTACACGAAGGTCGTTTTGATGATCGAGAGCTTTTTGTCGGGTTGGTGGTGCATGGCCATTGTTAATTTGTGGAACGATTTATTCGGTTAATTCGGAACAACTTGCGGTTAATTCGGAGCGATTTATTTGGTTAATTCCACTAACAACGGGATCTCGACCGCTAACTAGCCATACGGAGTCATCCTCCGCAGCTAGCTATCTAACAAAGGATTATGGCCATTTAGGTCACGAAGGTTCGAGGCAACAACAGGTATGTGATGCCCTTAGATGTATCAGGAAGGAATTATGCCACTTTAGTCAAACGATCGATGACAACCCAGATGGCATCATCATTTTCTTAGGGGTTCGGGGTAGATTAGAAGACCTTTTGGAAACCGGGGTGGTGCCGAGCACCGGATAAAAGAGTGAAATTAGGATCACCAACAGTGATAAAAGATGGAGATACAAGGGAATGAGGCGCTCCTGAATCGAATAAAATAATATCCGGGCAAGAGTTAGCGAGAAGCGTACCTAACACGACGTCAGGTGCCTCCAGAGCTTTCTCAGTTGAGATGGAGTCGACTGGATTACAAACGATCTTTTGCTGCTTCAAAGGGCAATTGTTGGCGTAGTGCCCTTTCTTGCTACAAAAGAAACAAGTGATCCGAGATCGATTTGCGGGGACCACCTTGGCGACTCGCGCAGTGCACGTGATGGAGGCACTACCATGAGCGATGAGGGTTGCCGCAAGCTTCTTAGGACAATTATTAGCATAGTGGCCCTTGAGATTGCAGAAGAGACAAGTGACACCGGCGACCTTGCCGGAGTCACCTTGAGTCCTCTCTTGACACTTGCGCACGATCCTCGACTTTCTCTTCTCGCCCACAAAGAATAACAGGATTTTCACCACAAGTCGAAAGTCGGGAAGGTATAGGCGGTAATTTGTCTCTCGGCTCCTCGCATAAATCACCCAAGAACTTCTCCGGTTTGGAGGCATTGGCGATTGCGATGCTTGCAGATGACCGAAGAAGCGATCATAGCGATTCAATGACTTGGCAATCACCGTGTTCATGCTACATTCCTTGGGATAGTGATCGCTTCTCGCAAAGAAACAAGTAACTTTGGCGATTGGACAATCTTGGGTAAATGGTCTTCATCACAGTTTGGACAAAGGTAGTACACTGATTGCTGTAGTGTCCTTCCTCGCCACAACGCCGACAGACCTTGATTCTTCCTAGTCCGCAATTTTCGTCGAAATGCCCTCCTTCACCACAACTAAAGCAAACTGGTGGCGTTTGCTGTTCCTCAGGGCAGCGGGACGCATAGTGGCCCTCCTCGCCACAATTGAAACACACTCTAGGGCGGAGGCGTTTACGAGTCTTGTCCGGACAGTTGGAGCCAGGGAGATTTTCATCCCAACCAGCTTGTTGACCTAGTCCAGACATCCTGTTCGAAGAGATAGGTTAGCAAGGAAACCTGAAGATTAGAAGCTAAAGAACGGGAAAGGAGAAGCCAATGATTAGGGGGATGAAATACCACCCTAACCGAGAGCTAACAAAACAGGTGGTATAGAACCCTACCGAGTTAATAATAGATTAGATGGTAATACATGCAACTAAATGAAGCAAGAAGAATGAAAGAAGCCAAAGACATCATAATAAAGAGGAAACAAAACAGCAAGGAATGCACTTTAAAAGCTTCTAAAAAGACTCCAAAACAGCGAGGAAAACACCAAAACCAAGGCTCAACTTCCCAACACAACTGACCCGTATTGAATGAACGAGTAATTGATTGAGGAGATCAAAATCAGATCATAAGGTAAGGTCTAATGCTACTAAAGAGCAGGGTTAAATTAACAAAATAAATGTTAGATACTTAGCTAACTAGTATCACATCTTACCCTTTTATTCCCACAAGTTTTAGTTGATTAACCTCTCATTTTCTACCCTATTTAGAACCTTTGAGCTTGCTGTCCGGAAATTGAATGGTCGCTGTCCAGATTTTGCATCCAAGCCTCCTAGCCGAAATCCTGAACTTCAGAAGCTTCAAAACCTTGTAAAGGGCAGCTAACGCTTCAATTTGCCAAACTCATTAGTTCCCAAAACCAGTGTTATCGTTTAATTGGGTCTATCTTTTTGAGAGGAGGAGAGGAAAACAACTTTTAAAACTCACATTAGAACAAGATGAGAGGAGAACGCTAAGATAGGTAAGGAGTAAAAGTAGAGACTTTACTTAAGCTTTCATAAACCATTTGACATTTTGAAAATAAGTTTTCCAAAACATCATAAAACGACCAAGCTTGGGTTATTACGGTCGGGGATGGCTCGATACCAAACTTTTATGAGACCCGATTTATTAGGCTCATAATACTTAGTCATCCAATTGACCCTAGTATTATCAACCAAATAAAAGCGTGCCTCGAGGTATATGTACTTCCCAAGAATGCAAGACATACAACTCATTACAAAAGATTGCATCAATTCCATACAACACATAGAACGGGACAAGCAACAAACCGAAGTTAATAACAATAAAGGATAGTTATTACAAAAGAGAGGCCGACCGCCAAATAACAACAAGACTACAAAGATAACAATGAAGCAAAAGTGCCATAAAGATGGCCATAACAAAAGCCAACCAGTGTGCCTTAACCCACAAGGCAACTGACCGGACCGCCAAGCTAGTCGTCAAACCCGAAGCACATCTCACCAAAGGGAAGCCCTTGGGGCTCACCTTCCTCTGCAACAAAGTTGTTAAGCAAAGCAAATGAGTACAATAAATTGTTTATTGTACTGCAAGACCGACGGTAAGATAACAGAACTATAATTTAGCTATATGCAAGCTTTATTTAAGTGGATGAGGCTTTGGACTCATTTAAGCACAAAGCAAGTTTTCATTTGCAATAATATAGTAGATTGAAAGCAATTTGACAAAGCATTTTTTTATTGTTGAAATAACAACGAGATAAATAACAAGGTAACAACAACAAGAACAACACCGAAGTGACCAACCCAAGTCACCACAACAATAGCATGAACTCCCTGCTCATACCAACCATGTCAAGTTTTAATTAAAGGTTGTAGTCTAGTCTTGAACGACCTTACCAAGCATGTCCATAACCTAGGACGAGGCTATTCAATAGTTTTATCCTGCGCAGGTGTACCATCTGTTCCACACGCCGCATCGCCTTTCCTTTAGGCACACTACCTTTGGTATGCTTGCACGGCTAAGTCCTACGAGACATTTCCAATGGACAATGCTAATTCTGAGTCGCACAACCCACGGGAGAAGGAGACATCACACAACCTGCCGGAAGCTAATGCTCCTCCCACATCACACACACATTTTATCTTTAAAACACACCAACCGAGCGACCCCAATTAACACCGCCCAAAGTACTTAGTCAAGAGGGTTCCATATGCCCTCGTGTGGTTAGCACATAAAATCGCTTGGCTTAGTGACCCAAGTACTCGGTCCTTAGGGACCCGTGCATACCACCACATCCAAAACCACGCCATCCATCCAATATGCCCAAGTCTAAATCAATCTTTTATTTTCAGTTTTGATTTTACAATTAATCAAAGCACAAGTGCTGGACATATAAGAGTAATAATCAGTTTTGAGTGATCAAGACCATCGACTAAGCCGATGATCGCCCATTACTACCGATAACTAAGCATGTCTAAGCAATTAATATCGAAATTTACTAAGTGATAAGAGCTCATCCAACGAGCTCCAACCACAGCAAATAACCTAGGCTCATTGGTAGTAGAGGATGAACAATTCCTACAGATTATGCAACTATAGGATTGCTAGCGATATTTGAACACAAAGTAGCATGCATACATATAAGTGAAACAAAGTATTAAGCTTTAAAGTAATGGGACAATGATGGAAATGATCAAACTGCTTGCCTTGCTGTTGCTGGTCAATTTGTTGCTGAGGGTCACTCTCGGGATCACCACAAATGTCGAAACCTAACGGAAAAGCGACAAAGAACCGATAAGAACGACGAAAAACAACAAAGACGGCACAGCAACGAACTCCAAATTCTCTGAATTTTCTACAGCAGCAAGAGGGTGATTTTTAGGGAATTTTGCAACAAGAACCAATTGATTTGGATTCTCAATGCAAAAGTTATGAGCAAAACAATTCTGCTCAGCCCTAAAAATACCAAACTGCACTATTCACTAATTTAATTATGAGGCAACATTTTCTAGAATGGTGGTGATACTGAGATTTTTACTGTAAAACCAGCACCTCATGAGATGAATAACACAATTGAGTTCATCTCATTTGGAGCTATTATGCATTTTCTATAATTCTTCAAAAACAAGAACTTGAACAAAATTATAATGCTCAAGTCCTCCTTTTTATAACAGCAACATGCTCAAAACTAATTTTCTTAGTGAGTTCACTAATAGAGGAAACCAACAAAGTTGGAATCACTCAAAAAGAATCTACAGAGCATTAGTTGTGGATTTTACAAGTTAAACATTAGTTTGGGTGTATATTTGAAGTTAGTTTTAAAATCTATTTGCAAAACTGTGTTTTGGAGCTGAACTGGGCTCTTAACCATTTTTAGACTAAAGTCCAGGTCAAGCCAGAGCTAACAAAATTTGATTCACCCTATTTGGATTGAAATTGAATTAGTTATGCATTTTTAAAGTTCCTACCTTTTTCAGTTTACAAATAAGTGCTTACTGGAATTTCTAAACTTCCAAAACAGAGGGGAGGACGTGAACCGTTGATCTAAATCCAACGGCCCAAGACCTCCAGAGGAAAACGCGCACGCGCCTGCGCAAGTCCAGAGAACATGGGCCGTTGATCTTGGATCCAACGGTCCATGTCCTCCCTGCCACGCCGCTGCCTAGGAGGAGGTCGTGGCGGGTGATATCGCATCCAACGAACCACACCACATGAGGGAGGACCGGGACGGTTTAGATCAAACGAGGGAGGTCCTGAGCGGCTGAGATCTTCCAAAGGAAGATCTAAACTATCAAGATCTCCCCAAGGAAGATCTACACGGTCAGACCTCTCGAGGAGGTCCCGGACGGTCCAGATTTTCCAAGGAGGACCTTAATGGTCTAGATTGTCCAGTGGAGGACCTTAACGGTCAAGACAACAACAAAGAGGTCCGGGCGGTTCAGATCCACTTGGGGTGGTCCGAACGGCCAAGATCTAACAAAGGGAGGTCCTAAGCGGCTCGATTTCTTTGGGAGGTCCGGGCGGCTAAGATTTACCCGAGGAGGTCCACAAGGTTGAGAGGACCTCTGGGAGGTCCTACACGGTGGAGATCAACACAGGAGGACCTTAACGGCTAAGATCTCCCACAAGGAGGTCCTAGCGGTCAAGATCGCAAGGAGGGAGGTCCTAGGGTTGTCCTTACAAAAGACCGGGGTGGTCTTTGCAAAGAGGACCCCGAGGGAGGTCCAAGATGGCTAAGATGGCCCCGAGGAGGTCCTGGCCAGAGACCTAAGATGGACGGCACAAGACCTCGCACGCAAGACTAAGGACACATTAAAAGCTACAATGATTGGAGGTGATTAGCCAAAATGGGGAGGTCTTTGTCTTAACGACAAAGGCACGGTGCCATGGTCGTCCGACAAAATCCCGAGAGGCTACCAAGGCTCGACGCGGCGATGAGGACCTCACGGCGCCATCCAGGACACCAACATGTGCGCAATAGTGTTGCGCTGACACGCCAGACCATTCGGCGGTGAGGGTGGCCTGAACGGCGACGAGCCAGAGATTGGCAAGCAAAAACACACGGCCAAAACACAAACAGCGATAATGAGCTCCGTGAACATTCAATCTGTGCAGCTAAGCTCCATAACAACATACATGCAGTGCCCAGAGCTAAAGGACTACCGGAGGGTTACCGGAGGTCGCGGGGTGCCAAGATGTTGGGGGACGTGGAGGACCGGAGTTGGGGAAGAAGGGTTGCTCCACGGCCAACTCCAAGCTCCAAGCTCCAAGTTAGGCCTCTTCAAAATGTCAACCCAAATGGGGTTAGGGTTAACTCGGGAGGTCCTGGGAGCACAAAGTGAACAAGAGGTTGAAGAGGAGCCATCAAGCACCGCCACCGAGGAGCTCCAAGGACTTCAACAATGGCGGCCAAAAAGGGTAGGTCAAGGAGGAGATGCTCACCAGCCAGCAGCAAGGCCAAGCTCAATGGTGTGTAAAAGAAGCCAAGGGCAACAACGGGGGGTTTTATAGTTAGGGCAAAAAGAGGTCCTGGACCACGGGTTAAGCTCATGGTGAGCTTAGCCCAAGGGAGGTCCACGGAAGGTCCATGGAGTTGGACAAGATGGATGGGACAGAGTAGGTAGGTCAGAGCATGGGCTAGGGTGGAAAGGCACTGACACGCATTAAATGCGCACAGGCATAGAGCCGTTGGACAAGACATGCCACTGACCTCCTCACTGCCATGGCGCGTGCGCGCCAGAGCTAGGAGAAGAACAGGGCATGCCTCCCAACCGTTGGATAAGAACCTGAGGAGGACATGACCCTCGGATTTGATTTGAAACGGTAAGGTTCAAAATGGAAGGGAGGAGGTCACAGCCACCCGATTTGGAAAGGGAGGTCGTGGCCCTCCGATTTCCATAACGCGACTGCGCACGTGGAAAAGGGGACAGGAGGTCCAAGGCGTTGGATTTCAATCCAACAGTGCGGACCTCCAGGGAGGACTTAACGCACACGGCCTTAGAACATGAGGGGGAGGTCATGGCCTTTGGATTAAAATCCAAGGGCACACAACCAAAGGGAGGTCTGAGGCTTTGCGTGAAGCGCGAGGGAGGTCAAGACCTTTGGATTTTGATCCAACGGTGGTGATCAAAACAGGGGAGGTCCTGAGCCTCGCACGTGGCGCAAAGGAGGTCTTGGGCTTGCACAACACACACGGGAGGTCATGGCCATTAGATTTAGATCTAAGGGCAACGACCTCACGTGCGCGGAAGGACCTAGCTGTGATGTTTTTCAGAGGAGGTCGTGGCCTTTGGATGTAAATCCAACGGCGCACAACATGAGATAGGGGAGGTTTTGTGCGCTGGACATTTTGAGGGGAGGTCGTGGGCTGTTGGATCTGATCCAACGGCTACGACCTCAAGTGAGTGCAAAGGGAGGTCTGATAGTTAGCTTAAGAGGAGGAGGTCAGGAGCGGTTGGATGTAAATCCAACAGCTATGACCTCGCCAAGGTGGAAGGTGGTTTTTGAGGTTCGATAACAAGGGGAGGTCAGGGCCGGTTGGATCTTAATCCAAGGGCTATGACCTGGACAAGGTGAGGAGGTCTTTGGGATTTAACACACAGGGGAGGTCATGACCGTGGATCGTTGATCCAACGGTTCACGACTGATGAGGTGGGAAAGCCTTGCGGTGTTGACCGCGGAGGAGGTCTAGCGCCCACGCTGACCCGAGGAGGTCCACGCGGTCGAGAGGACTTGAAGGGAGGTCTGAGTGCGTTGGTTGAGGGGAGGTCGTGGCCTTTGGATTGGATCCAACGGCCACGACCTCATCAAGGTGGGGAAGGAGGTCGGATGGGGTTGAAATGACCAGACTTTGCAAAGTGGCTAGCTCAAGGAACAAAGTGTAGGCTTTTAAATTTAGTTTTTAACAAATTGAAACTTAGCGGAATTTTTGAGATAGCAAATGAACTCCAAATTTAATGAAATTTCAACTGGAGCTTGCCGACAATGAGATTAACCTTGCATAAAATTTCCAGAGGTTATTATGTAATGCATTTTTCTCAGGAAATTCGTTAAGGTTGTTTAAAGTATTGTTTTACCTCCAAAATTTATCAAACTAGTTTTACAACTTGTGATATTTTTCAGAGGGTCCCACATCAGTTTTGGGACCAAGGAAAATATATCCCAATGTTTGACACCAGATTTAGACAATTGGAAAAATGAATTTGACTTTTGGGTCAACAAGAGCTTTGTGTTTTGGATTACACAACTCTTGGACCGTAACTACATGAGAAATTAGGGGTTTTCAAGATGTGGGAAAAAGTTTTAATTTCTACACATATAATTATACTTGAATAAACCCAGATTGTACATTTGGGATGTTACACATATGGATGGGCTTCACTGAAGTTATTCCGTTACGTTCCACTACAGCTTCTTTGAGCTTTTCGCCTTCTGAGGCGTTAATTGTAAGCTTGACCTTAAGGTCTTTACTCTAATATTTATTATATTTGCCTATTTATTAGTCATCTTTGTATATGGAATTGATATTTCACTAATGTTGTCACTGTGTGCACTAGCGTGATCCTGAACTAGTGCAGTATACACAGAGAGTCCAGAATTGCATTTTTGGGTCCGACAGCGTATGCAAGGGCGGCACCTCGATGTCGCCCGCGCAGCACATGGCCAAGCTGGGGTCGTGTGCCACGTCGGCCTCGCCTCCAGTCATCGAATGCACAGGTTTTAACGCCGCCGTTGGGCGGACTTGCCCAAGCCACCTCCTCTCGATTCTTGCATGCATGCCAGCGCCGTGCCACCACGGACACCGCCTTGCTCACTGCCGCTACTCCTTGGTCGCATGCGCGTGTAGCCGACCCACCGGACTGCCTTGGCTCAACCGTCGCCACCTTGGGCTTGGGCTACCGACGTCGTGCATCGTATGGAGCTGGAGCTCGGCTCGGGCAAGGCAGGCCAGCCTTCGCCGCCCAGACTAGTCGAGCTTCGCTACGCATGGGGCTACCCCTCACACCACCGGTTGCATGGAGCCAGTGCACCACTGCTGCTCATGCTCCAGTCCAGTGCCTCTGCTCTTCTTTCTCTTCTCTCCAAAACACTCAAAAACACTTGCATGCAAAATCTAATTGCATGAGTGGAAAGCTTGTGAGATGAGGAACACAATGGTGGGACATGCATTGATAGTTTTCTGGTTCTTGAATGGGATTGAGAGGAGAGAAGTGGAGGAGCTCGTGCTAGTGTTCATGGTGTGCTTGCTGTTGGAAGAAGAAAGGCAGTGTGCTGTTTGGGGGGAAGAGAAATGGCGTGAGAGGTGATGGGAGGCAGTGGGGTGACTTGTTCGGTTGGCATGGGCAAAGAAATGGACCAGAGGAAGTTTGGTTCGGATGGGGTTAGAAAGAAAAGAAATGGAATGGGTAGTGGGAGGTGGGTGTAGCAAAAAAAACTGTGCACTGCTGTGTGATTCGGCTGGAAAGAAGGAAGGAAAGGTGATTGAATGGTTGTGTGGTGCTTCGATTGTTGGGAGAAGAAAAGAAATGACAGTGACTAGAATGATTCGGCTGGGTGCAAATTTTGCTTTTCTACTTGGATTGTGAGGAGAGAAGATGGTTTGCTTGAGCTGTTGGAGAAGGAATGGAGGTTCTGTTGGGGAGAGAATGGTGAGGACATCAAACCTAAGGATGCAACCACTGCTTCGACCCGCTGCACTTCATCCTCTACTTCAACAACATCTTCTCCGACAGAACTACTTTCGGCTACTGCAATGCCATATTACCCAATTGGATGGTGCTACGTCTACATGCTATGGTGTCACGTCTACATACCATGGTACTATGTCTACATACCATGGTGCTACTACACATGCCAAGCAAGAGTTCAAGCTGGATACATTTTGGAATCCAGTTCGGCCTCCGGAGATAGCACCGACTTCAAACGTGCATAACTTTCACATACAAAATCTGTTGGAGGTCCACGAGTACTTGACGGAAAGCTTATTTTGTTCTCTTTCCAACGGATCTAGCCTCACCTCTAAATTCCTTCTATGCACATTGGAATCACCAAAATAAGATGTCGTATCACCTGTTTGGGCCAATTTGGGCCTTATAATTGTACTCAACTTGGCCCATATGCCGGCGG
The DNA here is from genome assembly GCA_036346405.1 of Phyllostachys edulis. Classification (NCBI taxonomy): domain Eukaryota; kingdom Viridiplantae; phylum Streptophyta; class Magnoliopsida; order Poales; family Poaceae; genus Phyllostachys; species Phyllostachys edulis. The sequence continues at coordinate 27,734,276 of CM070547.1, forward strand.
GCCACCTAGGGGGTGTTTACTGTTGTTCTTGCGTGCTTCTTCGGTGTATGCAGGAATCGACCTTCGTGGTCAGGTCATCCGGGTATTCAGGCATGGTTGATTATGACTTGTCGAGCAGTTTAGAGATTGCGTGGTTTCGAGCCTTGCGTGTTCGTAGCCAGGATCGTGAGAGTTGAGTGACTACTACCAAACTTATCTTCTCGTTGAAAGATCGGGCCAAAACAAAGACCTTCGGGTTCATCAGGTGGTATCAGAGCTACAGTTCATCGGTGAGATTTTTTTTCCTATAGTCCAAATAGCCACGAAAATCAAAAAAAATATAGGTTTAGTTCATCGTCCAAACCAATATGTGCCTTTGCAATTTTTTTCTTTTTAGTTTGCGTTGTTGAATTTTTGTTGCATCGTCGAGTCATTGTGCTGGTTTCCTGTCTAAATTGGTCCAGTTTAGGGTCTCTTGCAAATCGTCTAGTTTTGTTCTTCCTCCCTGCCGCGAACACAAAAAATCACAGGAGTTTAGGGTTTGGAGAGATACAAAGAAAAAATATTAGATCCAAAACCACCGCCGCCGTCGCGCAGTAACGCGCCTTTGCCTCGATCGCTGCTCTCATCGGGCGTCGCTCCCAAGGAAGTGCTCGCGTCGATCTGCGTCTCTGTCGCGCATTTTCTTCGACGCCAGCACACGTCCTTTCATCGCCTCAATGCGTCGTGCATAAATCATCATGCACCCGGCCCGCGACGTTGTGTTTAGATCCAAAGACACACATCGTGACGGTCCAAGTGGTGCCAACACCGAGCGATCAATCGCGTGCAAACGAGGAGTAGACAAATCCAAAAGCAATCAACTCCACCAGCCGCATCAGGTCCAAAAGGATTTGTTTTTATTATTTTATTAATCACCAAAGCAAGTGTTCTCAGATCACGTGTAGGTGCTCTTGCACTTTGGAGATTTTGCTTCGGGCACCCTTTAAGTGCACCAGGAGGTTAAAAAAAAGAAAGACAGAGAAGAAAAAAAGGAAAGACAGAAAAAAAAGAAAGAAGAAAGAAAGAGAAGAAGAAAAAAAATCAGAGCTGCCTCTTTTCTTGACTTATTTCCTTGTTCAGTTTGGCATAGTTATCCATTGCTCGCTTGCCTTGATAGTTCTTGTGCTAGCCTTCCGTCGTTACTACTAGTCGTTCTTGTGAGTTGCTCTAGCTAGGCTTGGTTTAGACTAGGACCAACACTTGTGACTAGTACTTTGAACTGCTTTTCAACTTTGCATACTGATCTGAACAATTGCTACTCCTTTGCTACATACTAGCCTTTCGAGCTCCACTTCCTACTAAATCAGCAAGTGTCGTTCCTCGCAATCGCTGGGCTAATCGCAAGTGAGAGTATCACGAACCAGCCACCGGTTATACCACTTCCTTGCTGCATTAGTAAGAACTTGTAAGAACTGGGTATAAGCTTGAGTGTGAGTGACTTGTGAAACTCCAGAACCTAGTAGTTCATAGGGACATATACACTGTGATTTGTTCTTTGCTTTGATACTAACAATGACAGGTTCATGGTCACAAGGGGAGGATAGCAGGCCCAACATTGAGGAAGAAGCACCTCTCACGCCTCGCACGAAAGACATCATACAACACTTTTCATGCTTGCTGAATCAACATTCGGAGCGTATTGAGGGGTTCTAGATCGCACCAATAACGATCTTGCTGCGATGGTTACACGTGTGGAGCAGCTAGAGAGAGCTCCACCTCCTGTTGCCGCGCCATTGTTGTCGGCGTTACTGCTTGTCTTGTAACCCATCTGTTGCTAGCTCATGGGCCGATGAGGTAGAAGATGAAGCGAACCTATATGTTGCTGATACGGAAACCGATGGATTCAATGTTCATAATGATCGCAACAATCGTCAGTTTCGTCACAATCATCAAGGTATGGGAAGAAATCAACGTGAGGTACATGACCATAATGATGCATTTGGTAAACTTAAATTCACTATGCCTTCTTTTGCTGGAAAATATGATCCAGACACTTATCTCACATGGGAGCTTACCGTAGAACAAAAATTTGCTTGTCATGAATTCCCTGAAGATAAGAAAGTTAGGGCTGCTACTAGTGAGTTTTCTGATTTTGCATCTATTTGGTGGAGTGAATATGGTCATACTCATCAGGATATACTTAGAACATGGAATGCTTTGAAGACAGCAATGAGACATAGGTTTGTAGCTTCATATTATTCACGTAATTTGCTTAATAAATTGCAGCGCTTAAGACAAGGTAGTAGTTCTGTAGAGGACTATTATCAAGAATTACAAACTGGTTTGTTGCGTTGTGGTTTAGAAGAAACTAAAAATGCTAAGATGGCTAGATTTTTGGGAGGATTAAACCATGAAATTCAGGACATACTTGATTATAAAAAATACAATTGTATCACTCACTTGTTTCATCTTGCTTGAAAAGCTGAAAGAGAAGTGCAGGGTCGACAATCTCGCTCTAGGGGCAATATTGGAGGAACTTTTGCAGGTCGGCCAATGCAGCAACAACACATGACACCCTCTTCCACTTCTAGTCATGCGCCCCATGCTGCTCTCTCAACTCCTACACATGTCCCTTATGAAAGCAAATCAGCAAAGGTACAAGTACCCACAAAAAGTGTTTCTTCCGTTGCTTCTACAGGGTGATCCATAGATGTACAATGTCACCGTTGCAAAGGATTTGGGCACTTGATGTGCAATTGTCCAAGTCAGCGAGCTTTGCTTATCAAGGACAATGGTGAGTACACTTCAGCTAGCGATATTGAGGAAAAACATGTTTTGGTTGTAACTAACAATGCAGGTAATGAAACTGAGGAGGAATAATTAGGCTATGAGACATCTGACAAGTACCAAAGCCTAGTTGTTCAGCGTGTGCTAAGTGCTCAAATAGAACTTGCTGAACAAAATCAATGCCACACTTTGTTTCAATCCAAGTTCGTCATCAAGGAACGTTCATGTAGAGTCATCATTGATGACGGTAGTTGCAACAACCTTGCTAGCATAGACATGGTCGAGAAGCTTGGCTTGACCACAACTCAACACCCATATCCTTACTACATTCAATGGCTGAATTCTTGTGGTAAGTTGAAGGTGACTAAACTTGTGCGCGTACATTTTTCTATTGGATCATATCATGATTATGTTGATTGCCATGTTGTACCTATGCAAGCATGCTCGTTATTATTAGGTAGACCTTGGCAATATGATAGATATACTGAACATCATGGTAGATCTAATCATTATACTTTCACATATAAAGAAAAGAAAATCACTTTGCTTCCAATGTCTCCTGCTGCCATATTAAAGGATGAATTAGAAAGAACTGAGAGAACAAGTACAGAGAACACAAAAGATGATCATAAGATTATAGCTCCAAGTGAAATTAAATTGAAAGCACATGTTATGTTAGCTACAAAATCTGATTGCATTGACTTGGAACAACATCAATCTGAATTTCCTACTATGGTTTGCAAAGAATCTTTGTGTCCTTTAGAAGATATGCATATTTCTTTGTCTCCTATTGCTACTAACCTTTTGCAGGGAAGTGATGATTTGGAGACAACGATTAAGTCGAGGACAACTCAAATTCAAGAAAGGGAGGATGATGAGGATATCAAACCTAAGGATGCAACCACTGCTTCGACCCGCTGCACTGCATCCTCTACTTCAACAACATCTTCTCTGATAGAACTACTTTCGGCTACTTCAATGCCATATTACCCAATTGGATGGTGCTACGTCTACATACCATGGTGCCACGTCTATATGCCATGGTGCTACTGCACATGCCAAGCAAGAGTTCAAGCTGGCTACGTTTTGGAATCCAGTTCGGCCTCCGGAGACAACACCGACTTCAAACGTGCATAACTTTCACATACGGAGTCCGTTGGAGGTCCACGAGTACTTGACGGAAAGCTTATTTCATCCTCTTTCCAATGGATCCTGTCTCACCTCTAAATTCCTTCTATGCACATCGAAATCACCAAAAGAAGATGTTGTATCACCTGTTTTGGCCAATTTAGACCTTATAATCGTACTCAACTTGGCCCATATACCAGCGGGCCACCTAGGGGGTTTACTGTTCACATGAACAGTAAACATGATTGGTCCCACCCCCTTAATTCTTTTAGATTTGTGGCTCCTCATCCCCTATTTAAGGAGGCCGCACCCCCTCTAGTTTCCTTGGATTTTGTTTATGTTCAGTTTGCCTTTGTTGTAACTTGTATCTTTTGCGTGTGTCGACTAGACCACCCAAACAAGATCCTTATTCAGAATCCCAACTCAATTCAAATATTTCAATTCCTATTTGCAATTTCAGATTGCTTTATCTTGTTCTTGCGTGCTTCTTCGGTGTATGCAAGAATCGACCTTCGTGGTCAGGTCATCCGGGTATTCGTGCACGGTTGATAACGACTTGTCGAGTAGTTCAGTGATTGCGTGGTTTTGAGCCTTGCGTAGTCGTAGCCAGGATCATGAGAGTTGAGCGACTACTACCGAACTTATCTTCTCATCGAAAGATCGGGCCAAAACAAAGACCTTCGGGTTCATCAGAGGAGATGGCAGCGTGGAGAGGATGGTGTTGCTGTGTGAGTGCTCTCTTTGAGAAATGAATTGGCTAGAGGTGAGGAGTGGGTAGGGAAATGGTTCGGCTGGCACAAAAAAATGGCAGAGTGTAGTGAAGGAGTTGTTTGGCTGGGGCAAAATAATACGGAGAGCAGTGGGGTTAATAGTAGTGTATTTCTCCCTCATTTTTCCAACTTGCTCATATGACCTTGCATGCGGGAATCACTTGCGAAAATGAAATTCTTGCGGGACGATGAATGCAACGATATAACATGCGTCGCATCATTTTTGGTTTTTGGTTGTGATTGCGAGGAGAGAAGTTAGGGAAACAAATGGACACGCAGGTGTTTTATCTGCTACTTCTTCTCTCCTTGTGCAAAATCACTCAAACTGCCATGCATGCGAAAACGAACTACAGAAATGGGTTGGTCGTGCAATGACGATCGCGAAGGTATGACATGCATGACTTGGTTTTGGGTTTTTGAATGAGATTTGAAGGAGAGAAGTGAAAGGGGTTAGCAGGGAACGAAAAAGGTAGATGACAGGAAAAGAAAGGACACGCAAGTGCTTTGCCCGCGGTCGGTCGAATCGGAAAAGAAAAACAACGATACTAATGCATGCAGGATGACATGATTTTTGAAATGCATGCGAAAACATAAAATCAAAATAATTAAATTTCTAATTGCAGTTTTTCAAACAATTTGATTTAATATTGATTATTATTACTTGAAGTGAGAAAATTGCATAACATGCATTAATTAATTTCTCAATTTATATTTAGAACAATTATGTTGTGTTTAGATTTTTAATTATCAATTTTCATTTCCATTTGTTTTATTTACCTATTAGGTTTTGTGTTTTAAATTCAAATTCAAAATTGAACAAGCAAAATAAATAGGAACTAAATAACCACCAAAAATCCGAAAAATTCAAACAAGCATATCAGAGAATATAGAATCCAACTAAAATATTATCACACTTGAAACCCTTTTAGTTTTGTTCGACTTCAAATTGAGCTTTTGAATGGGAGAAGGAGTATTGGATTACTAGGTTTTAAATTCTAGTCTTCAAATATCATGGGATTCTCAACATAGGGTTTATACTCCGCTCTGAACTAAGTTTCAAGATCTTGACAAAATTTTATTTTGTTTTAGAAAATTCAATTCTAGGATTTGGAAAACCAGGTTTCAACCTATTTGGTTTACAACAAAAAGTTTTTAAAAAGTCCAAAATTTCACAAATGCACATTAGATGCTTAACTAATCCAACTTAGGGATTTGGGGACGTTACAGTGTTTGGTCAGAAGACCGGGTTGCTAGTATAGGTTGTCGTACTATTAAGAGGGGTCTTAACTAGTAGCTTGAGAGTGTCATGTGTTGATAGCTTGTTGTGCTTGCTCTAGCTCTCATTAGCATGTTACCAATATTTGCAAATGGTCGTGACTCATGCATAATCCTTGTAGCATGCGACTTTAGTTTGCGAATATGTTTTGCAAATGGTTTAAGTCCATGTACCTTATTCCTTGTGGCGTTGATTATAAAAGTTGGCAAATGTGTTTTGCAACTTGTTGAGAATCTTGCCTTTAACCCTTGTTTGCATTGCGCATCAATTGGCAAATGTGTTTTACAAATTGAGTTGAAGTGAAAGCCAACTATGATTTTGTCAGAAAAGTCAGTAGTACTGACGTTCTCTTGGTCGGACTATCAGACAAATGGTAGTATGACCAAGGAAGTTGGTCTTGATATTACCACAACCCGGTCGGACCAAACCGCTCCCACCGTCCGGATCCCATGCCGCGCGCCCACCGCATGGAGTTAGCAAAAATCATCGTTATGGTGCATCTCCACGCGCCCCATGGAATCCCAAAAAAAACATTGCCACAATGTACATTTACTGATGTTGCTACGATTGCATAAATAGTGTACATACTGTTGGAAAGTAATCTAGACTAGCCAAGTAATAGGGTGTTAGGATCCTGATGCAATCAGCATCAGATCAAAATTAGTTTTTTTTTCCTTTGTTAGGCTTTCCATGTTTAGTTTTTGGTTTGGTTAGCAAGTTGATTATGTAGCCTTTAAAAGGACGTGTAATCAGATGTGTTTTGATTCAAGCAATAGAAGAAAAAAGAAAACGATGTGCGGCAGCGCAACACCAAAATCCCTTCGAGCTTCGCGTGTGTCTGTGAGTTCAAGCATGAGCTGTTGCTTCCAGGGTGTCCACGTGCTTGAGTTCCTGCGTACAGAACTCTAGGGCCTTGCTTCTCCGAAGCATGTGCGTGTGTTTTACCTAGTACATGAGTACTTGCTTCTTTTTTTGATGCAAAACAGTAGGGCAAGCCCTTCTGTATATATTGAATGAAGTAAAATACTTACAATATGAGAAATAGCAAAAACAAAATAATAAGGAAAAGAACCAGCATACAGGACCGAGGGTAATGAAGAGAAGTACCACTACAGTATGGCACTCAAAGTAAAATCAGATGGTCAGCTAGGGAGGTTAGCTAACCATTCGGCAATTTGAGTACTTGCTTCTATACGTGAGTTTCAGCGTGTGTTCTTTCCAAGCGTACGTGCTACGTTTGTGTTCATCTATGCGTGTGTTGAGTATTCTCGTGTGTCGAGTATTCTCGTGTGTCGAGTATTCATCGACTCGGTGCTAACAATTGGTATCAGAGCGGTGATGATGTCTAGGAGCACGGGATCGGAGTCCCACCACCACACCGCGAGCCCCTGCAGATAGCAACGGCACCAACAACGAAGGCCAGAACATGGTGGTGCACCAGATTAGGGAGGCGTCGGTGTCAGTGTGCTACCCTACCCTCACGCGCAAAAACTACACCGAGTGGGCTCTCTTGATGAGGGTCAACATGCAGGATCAAGGAGTCTGGGAGGCGATCAATCCGGAACCGCCGTCACCGGATTGACAGGTTGCGCGGTGGCCATACTCCGTGGGGTGCCGTCGGAGATCTTTGGCGACATCTTGGCGGTGAAGGACAATGCCAAACAGGCCTGGGGCGTCGTCAAAACCATGCGCATGGGCGTGGAATGTGTCCGGGAGGCAAAGGCACAAGCCTTGCTCAAGGAATTCGATGGGATTCACATGAAGAGCAACGAGCCGGTGGACGATTTTGCCATGCATTTGGCCGAGCTTGCCAACAACATCCGCACGCTTGGAGAAACCTTGGAGGATGTCAAGGTGATCCAGAAGTTCCTCCGTGTTGATCCTCCAAAGTTCACGTAGGTGGAGATCTCCATTGAGCAGTTGATCGACCTGCGGACCATGTCTGTGGAAGAGCTGGTGGGCCGGCTCAAGTCTGTGAAGGAGAGGATCGATGCGGATGAGGCGGCCAATGACGATGGTTGTGAGGCCAGTGGCCATCTTCTCCTCACTGAGGAGGAGTGGCTGGAGCGCCTAAAGAAGCGGGAGCAGGGTGACTCCTCTTCGAGCGGCGGTAGGAATAGCAACAAGCAATGGCGTGGCCGCGGCAAGCAAGGCGGGCAATGTGTCGCCTACGACAAGGAGAGTCTTTGCCGGGTCCGCAACGCCATAGCGACGAGGAGGACAGCAGCGACTCCGATACCAGTAAGCGCAAGTTCAACAAGAGGAATATCAAATGCCACAATTGTGGCATCCGAGGGCATTTTTCTAACGAGTGTCGCAAGCGAGAGAAGGAAGTGGCGCATTTCGCTGTGGCGAATGATGAACCGACGCTACTCTGAAGTTCAGCGAGAAGGTGCTCGAATAGTGAAAACTTGATTAGGGGGTGATTATCTTAGTATTTATTTTTGCATGTTAGTCGAGTCTAAAGTCATCAACTAGGAGAAGGCAAGTCTTGATTAGGGGGGAGATTATTGGAAACTAATATAGACTTGCTAAGTAATAGGGCGTTAGGATCCTGATGCAATCAGCATCATATCAAAATTAGTTTGTTTCCTTTGTTAGGCTTTCTATTTTTAGTTTTTTGCTTGGTTAGCAAGTTGATTATGTAGCCTTTAAAAGGATGTGTAATCAGATGTGTTTTGATTGAAGCAATAGAAGAAAAAAAAAGAAAACGTTGTGTGGCAATGCAAAACCAAAATCCCTTCTAGCTTCGCGTGTGTCCGTGAGTTCGAGCGTGAGCTATTGCTTCCAGGGTGTCCGCGTGCTTGAGTTCCTTCGTACAGAGCTCCAAAGCCTTGCTTCTCCGAAGCATGTGCGTGTGTTTTGTCTAGTACATGAGTACTTGCTTCTATACGTGAGTTTCAACGTGTGTTCTTTCCAAGTGTACGTGCTATGTGTGTGTTCACGTGTGCGTGTGTTGAGTATTCTCGTGTGTCGAGTATTCTCGTGTACCGAGTATTCGTCGACTCGGTGCGAACACATATAGTGTTCGAATGGGTTGCTATAGTGCAAAAAAACACCATTTTTGCAGCTAACGTGCGGCGGGGGGATCCGAATGGTTGGGGCACAACAGAGGGCATGTATCGACTGCTGGCACATCCATGGTGTTATTTTTGCCAATTCACTCGTAGATGGACTATTTTTGCCATTTCGATGCCAAACAGTGCCAAATGAGCCAAAAACTCGATGACCTCCCACAACCGGCGCGGATAGTGATGACTACATCCACTTCACCGATCGTTAGTATATTGTTTGATGTTTGGTGCGTCGATTTGTATTTCCTCCATGATTCATGGAACTTGGCACGACTTTTTTGGGGTTTCTTACCCTAAATCGGTTGGGTTTTGTTTGGGGAAGAGGAGGTCAACAACCATTGATGGCGAGGAGGAGGGTGGATAAGAAGAGGGCTGACATGTGGGCTGATAAACTCATAGATGATGGCGGCAGTATGGATATTTGTGCAAAAAAATGATAAGGTTTGCACATTTAGTGAAGCCTCTCTCACGGTGGGGTGCGTGGATGGTACGAAAGGAAAACGAAAATATATCTGATGGTATATGTTGGGACGGAAATATGCAGATCTGGACCCTCTGTATATACTGCACTAATCTAGGATCACGCTAGTGCACATAGTGTCAACATAGATGAATATCATTCAACACAAGGCGAATATAAGAATAAACAACTAATTTGAATAGTAAAAAATTATTGTAACCTTATGGTCAAGTTTACACTTATTAAGCCATGTTGGGCTGAGCACTAAGTAAAGACACAACAGAGGAATGAAAGCAACTCCAACAAAAACCCATCGACTTGCCACAGGCAACTGACTAGGATCAAGACCTATCGATCAACCTCCTCGTGAAACTCCTCAAAAGCAGGTGAAGACTCCCCACTAAGCTGAATGATGATTCAAAGAAGAATGAGTACTTTGAGTACTCAGCAAGTTGTACTACAGAATGCAATTATAGATGATGCTTATTTCAAAGGAAATGACTTCTATGGCTATTTTGCAAAAGCAATATTTGCAGTTGAATAAAAATAGTAGATCGAAGCGTAATTTAAAACAAATAAATAATAATAATTTAACAAGTATTTCGCAATCCTCACATAGCCTAATCAATTTTTTTCACACACCATATGAGTTAATTCATATGGTTATCCCTCCCAAATGTTTTATAAAAATCTACCCCTCGTGTGAAATCCCGGACCGAGCCCGGCCCATGACCACGAATGCGACTATTCAAATAGATTAATTAACACTATGAGAGATGATTTTTCAAATAATCCATTTTTATTATTAATTACAACATATACTGCGATAATATTTTTACGAAATATACTCTGTAGCTCAAGTTGTATCGACACTTGTCGCCAACAGCACAATGCATGCCCTACTAGATAAGTGAAATCCGCACACTAGAATCAACCGTTGAGCGACAAGTGTCCATCGCTCAACGGTTGAGTTATCGATCCGCAGCTTCAGCGGTTGAGCGACAGTGTATATTTCTGTAAAAAATATTATCACAGGTATAATGTTGTAATTAATAATAATAAATGGATTATTTGAAGAAAAAAAATTCATGCAGAGATTGTACACTTTACCCACATGATATAACCAGTGCAACTAGCACTAATCATAACAAAACCTTTTCGACACTTTATCTCAACAATTAACCTTCCCGTTGTGCATACTACTAGCACCAAACTCCATAGAGGTCGTTGGCCCATCGCACACCGTTGCATGACTAAGCATAGTAATTGTATTTAACCAACCCACGTTGGTGCTATAATAATAACAACTAGTAATTAACCAAGCTAGGGTAATAAATGATCGTGGTAATACAATAAGAAAGGTGGACATAATCAAGTAGGTGCATAGCTAATCCAAAAGTATTAAAGAATTAAATAATTGGAATAACATGCAATAGTTTAAATCAAAGTAATTTTGGAAAATTGGGTGCAACATGGTCAAAGCATAACTTTCCTTGAAACACGTCTTGGCACTAGTCTTGAGCTTGATCGACTTCTCCTTCCTCGAATGCTCTCGAAGTACCAACGTCTATTCGCAAACGAAAGTGAAAACACAGATAAATTAAAAATAATAAACAAATGAACTCCAAAAATTAAATAAAATCAAACGAGGGTAGATCTAAAATTTAGATGAATTTAGATACTTGAATGAGCTCAATTGGAGTTCGTATGAGGAAGAACAGGCTGAGAAAATCAAAGAAAAAGAAAAGGGAGAGAAAATTGACAGGTGGGGTCACTCAAAAAAGAATTTCGAAATTGAAAGAAAATCTCAAAAATTGGAATAGAGGCTGACAGGTGGACCCACGGTCTATAGATTGGGTTGACGGACTTGGTCCATGGGTCTACGAGCTCACGGGTTCACAGCATAGGGCTCTAACATGTGAGGTCCACATGTTAGTGGCTTGGTCCACCATGGACTAAGTCCACGTTGACTAGGTCTAGGTTTTAGGCACAAGTGGCAGCTGAGGTGGCGGTGAGTGTACACGTGGTGGTGAGGTGGTGTTGAGATAGCGGCGATAAAGCGACAGGTGGCGGCCACGTGGGACGAAGGCGTTGACGTGGCAGCAATGCGATGCAAGGCTGACGCGGTGCGAGCTGGTACTAGCATGGCGCCAGATGGTAGCTAGGTGGCGGACACATAGGCGGCCATGTTGACTGATATCGACGATGGCGACCAACGGCAAAATGAGAGCAGCTCCGGCAAGCTTGTGCTCCGACGATCTCATCCAATGGCTCCGATGCGACAGCGAGGGCCTGCAAAAAGGTCAACAGTGGTGGAGTGCTTCGGCGAGGACTTGGACACGCGCAACAGATTTGTCAGGACAAGGCGACTTGAATGGGTGGCGCATGGGACCCAATGGTCATTGGTGGCGACTAGAAAACGGCGGCGACGGTGAGGCAGGGCATTGGCGTGGGCTCGACGGCACTACGGGGTCTCTCTGGCCAAAAGAAGGGGCGCCCTGGGTAGAACACGACGAGGCGAGGACGAGGGAGTGGACAACGGTGACAGGGGCTCACCGGCGGCGATGGAATCGACAAAACACAGCGACAGCGGTGCTAGGGCTCAACCTTCGATTTCGGTGGAACGGCGGCCAAATCGAGCTCGGGACCTTAGGGAATTGGCGGATAGGGTTGAGGCGATGATCTTGATGCTGACGTCGAGGGCTTTTATAGCCTGTAGGCATGCGGCGCAATGAAGGGCAACGGCGACAGCGCGGACACGGACTCAGACTCAGAGTCCATGCTGGAGACGATGAACAGTGACACAAAAGCGGACCCACATGTCAGCGACTGTGGGTTGGGAGGATTTGTGTCGCACACGGCAAATTGACACTAACCAAAGTGGCTCTGCACGCATGGCGAGAGAGAGAAAAAGAGATGGGTTGCGGCGGAAATGGGCCAGAAGCGAGAGAAATGGGTTGTGGGAACAGGAAAGCGGCCCACTGGGATTTCTTGTATTTTTAATTAGTTTTTTTTAGAAAATACAAAAAATCCAAATGGCAATTTAAAAATAGAAAATGTACTCGGAAAATTCTCAAAAAAAATCTGGAAAATACTTCCAAGCATAAAGAACTAAAATAAAATAATTTTGGAATTAATTTACGTTCAGATTAACCGCATTAAATTGTTTCGACTTTAGAAAGTCTCATTTAAGCTTTATTAATTCAACAAAAAATGGTGAAATTTTTCAAGGGGCTAAACTACACAAAAAAAGGTTGTTGAAACTAAAAAATTAGGAAGTTACAGCATAGAAGGAAGAAGCATTTTTCAGTGGTATCTTTGCATGGCAAATAAAGAATTTTCTCGAAATGATTCATAAGTAACTTGTTCTTGTCGAAAGCATCACATGCGGCAATGTATTTCTGGAAGGAATCGACGGATGAGCTTGATTTGGCTGCAACGAACTCGATTCGGCCTCCGTTCGGCGGAAGGTGAGCTCGACGGCTGCACGTGAGGTTTTTTTGTTTTTTTAATAATCAGTCGAGCTATCACTTTATTGCTCACGCAAAGTAGGATTACAATCATCCATTACATGAGAACAAAGAGAAGAAGGAACCCTATTCACCCAAGTGATTCTGGGAGATTTGGTAGCTTCACCCCCGTCACAATATCCAGATATTCCCAGAACATGTTCGACCATGTACATGCAGTAAGCGCATGAAAAATGGTCTCATCCTCTGCAACACAAGTTTGACATTTTTTTTCTTTTTTTTTGGCAATTCAATGTGCCTTCTCCATATTACTTGCCTCGACGGAACGAAACCATGAATCGGCCTCCAACAGAAAAAACCTAACCTTCGGTAGTGGGGGGGGTACTTGGGCGCCGGGTCAAACGAAGTCGATGGATTCTCAGCATCCAATAGAGTATTACGACCTCTCCCAGTTAGAAGGTGATATGCCGAGCGCACAAAGTACAGGCCACTCTTTTGAAATGCCCATGCTACAAAATCTCCTGGGCTCTCGCAAGCGGAATTTGGAGACTACAATACAAAAAAGGTTTTAAAGTGCGATCCGTAGGAATTCAGTTATCTGCCCACTCTTTTCGCCGATCAAGGATAGCTCGCCAAGTTGCTGACGCTCGCTTTCTCCTTTTCGCTTCCATAAACCCGCAAATGGGGGTAATATTTCCCTTTCAAAACCCGCGCACAGAGCGTATCCGGCCTTGTAATCAATCTTGGCGGCACTTGAGCTCGATTTGGTAGTTCGTGACCAAAATTTCGGCGGCGGCGGAGCTCGATTCGGCTGCACGTTGGAGGTGAAGGGTTGGCAGCGAACTTTGCCCGTGCAGGAGAGTCGATTTGGCTCGCCTGGGCGGACAAGGATTTCCTTGCTCGGGCGGGCCAAACAGCCTAATTTCTCAACAAGCTTCGGCCATCGTCATCTTATCTTAGAACAACGAGATCCTCTCAAAACAATTCTTTTTTATATAAAATAAATGAGAGCAAAGAGAAGAAAAATGAGGTCTCGCCTATCGGTGCTCCTCGAGCTATACAATTCACGACATGTCCGCACAACCCTATGTCTTAGCCAGCAAAGAATCAACAAACTAAAGTAAACATCACAAGTCCACTGCCATCCAATCAGCGAATGGAAGGTGAAGGTCGGCTGTCATAGTGCTTCGCTGCAACGTCCTCTGGGCTCTGGCTTATTCATGCCCAAAATTCAGTCCAATACTATTCAACTATTATATTTATTGCAACGCACAGCAGGTGGTAACGAAAAGCTCCATCCGCCACCACATGTACTACTGGTTCAACATACGTGGTATGCATCATGACGCGCTCATATGGTACATTGCTCCGTTTGTTCCTCCCCTTTTTTTCGCCACATTTCATAGTTGACATCATGAATTACTAGTTTATGCCTACGCCTCGTAATGCGTGTCGATACTAGTGGGCGCCCTAATCCTCAATGGTTGATTAAATTCTCTATATAACTCTTAATTTTCACATATGGAAGAGCAAAATATTTATACTTAGCACCCCTTCATATTTAGTTATTATCATATGACCTCTGAATAAAATTTTTCTGACTCGGTCCTGCAGCCCACACCTTGATGCCGTTGCTACCATATGTAATACAAGACTAGATGTCCAACATGAACACTAGGGGGTTGGAATGGATTATTTGATATCCGAAGGTGCGTGAACAGGCGAGCCCTGATCTAGGAAGCAGTAAGAATCTCACTGTTCGGCGTGATGGTTATCTTCAGTGGTGATGCCGCTGTTTCCTCTTGTGCCTGTAATGGTGTACATAAACAGTCTTCAGTGAGTTTTATGACAATTCACTGTTCGGCGTAGGAAGAACCATAGACTAGACATGATATAGTAGAATGATCAAGTATAGCCGCACAGTGTATACAATGAAAAAACATTCATAGCAAGCATGAGCACCAACGGAAAATTAGTCATAGATAATTCGATATTTGAAAGTAAATAGGGGAAAAAGGGTCTCCTCCCTCCTCTCTGGTATACATCTAAATTTCCTTTTAAAAATACATTTTAATACTACTAGGAAAACCTCATCACGCACGGTTCGAATCGCCATCACGAGCGGTTTTCGAACCGTCAATTTGTTCGTCTGTGATGGTATGAGGTCATCACAGATGGTTGAACCGTCTGTGAAAACTCATCACGACGGTTGTAACAAGAACCGCTCGTGAAAAGCGTCATCACGACGGTTCAACAATGTTAGAAGATATCACATACGGCACTTGTTCGTAACCGTCTGTGATGGCGACCTTCTTGTTCGTAACCGCTCTGTGATAGCCTTTTTCGCAAAAAAACGAAAACGGCTGTTAAAATTTCGGAGGCTGTTTTGAGACCCTAAACGTCCCTTTTTTTTTTGTTTTCACTTTGTTCAGAGTCTCCGAGCCTCGCGAATAAATCTAATATGGACTTATGGATTTTCGGATTGAACTTTTCGTTAGCTTTCCAACGAGCCAAAGAACGTCACTATCCGGAGTTTGTAAGCAAAAGTTATGGCGGTTTTACGGACGGTCATAATCTACCATCTATATTTTTTCCCAAACCAAATAATTCAGCATGAACTACACATGCATGAGAGCCTCCAACAATAAACCACAAAGATCACCCAAATCACAAGAGCATCAACTCAATCCATTTACAAGCACTAACACTAACTCTCAAGAATCCACATCACAGAGCAAAGGGGAGTAGAGAGAGTGAGTTCATGGGAGGCCGAGGCGCGGCGTGGAGGAGGCCGAGGTCGACGAGGTCGTGGGAGACCAAAGATGGCACGAGACCGAGGCGAGGTAGAGGAGGCCGGGCGACGGTTCAAGGAGGCAGTGACGATGAGGCGAGGACGAGTTGGAGGAGGCCGTGGGCGACAAGCTCGGGAGGCGGGCGCAAGGTGTGAGGAGAGACAGCGAGGCGCAAGGTTAACATAAGCGAGTTTCGCAACCCGCCCATTATGTCCAAATTTTCGTTTCGCCTAACAATCGAGTCGGTTCTTGTTAAGAACCGCTCAGGATCGTAATTATCACGCAGCACGGTTTGTAACTAGAACCGCTCGTGTTAATTCACGATAGTTGTTATCAAGAACCGCTCGTGATAGTTCATGACGGTCTTTGTTGAGAACGTGCGTGAACTATCACGATTTGCTCTATTAAAAAATCGCTCGTGATAGGTGCCTATCATGCACAATTCATAATAAGAACCGTCTGTGATAGGCTGGTCCCTAGCCTCGACAGACCCAACACAGATGGTTCCTTTTAAACCGTCTATAATGAGATGTCTTCTATAGCTTGTTTTGTAGTAGTGTAAACTCCTATCTTCCTTACTTAGAGACCAATTGTTGCCAAGGCCGTGAAAAATTATACAAAGTCCTAAGGTAACGACATTAGATTCTGCAAAAGTTAAGAATAGCCTGAAAAGCAATAAAGATTGCATATTTCGTGACTAATCAATTAGTGACAGTGTGGACTGTTTGCTCTTATTGTGTTATCAGGTAAAGAGATAACAAGCAAGTCATCTCGATCAGAAAGTGGAATATGGAAGAAAGTAACTGCTGCTTTCAAAAAATTCTCCAAATTATGAAAACACATCGCAAAGTTAGAATTATAACTGATCAGGGTTTGAAAAAACTTACCCTTTCAGTGGAAGGGCAGTATGTTTCTAGCTCTCTCTTTGCAAAGGTCGGAAGAACAAATGCTGCCCGATGCATCTGTTAAACAAACCAAATTCATTAATTCGTGTGCTTTAGCTGTTGGATAGAACAAGGAATCATAATGCAAGAGATTTCACATCTCGGTTGCAGTTAAATTTTTTACAATGAATGAACAAAAAAAAAGAACAATAGGTCTACAAGCACTGCTGTATCACACAGATAGAATGAACTTCAACATAGCAGATAAATGTAATTAGGAACATTAAAATTTCTGGATCACTTTATTAGGAATACATTCTGCATACCAGGACAAAAGCAAGATAGATTGAAAACAAATATTGGCACAATAAGATTCCTTGGTAATTCTCTAAAGAGAACAAACCTCTGAATTATAAAATCTGATCTCCCTTCCTGCTTTCATAGCTCCTTCCAGTTTTTCAATTGGATTCACAGGACTCAGGAAGTTGACCGGTGGACCTTCTTTGGCACATAGCAAAAACCCAATCACACCACTGCAAATTTAAGTGAATGTTGTGTTACAAGTAAATTCCAAACAGAGCAATAATTAACACTTCAAAAGACTTTATCTAGAGCTGCAAGTCTGCAACATTTATTTGTCACAATCTGCAGCATTGAATGTTAAGCACACCATGTTAAACCAATGGACCTCATTCATTAAGAAGAATTCCAGCCAGTTGCAAATCGCCTAATCAACACAATTAAGATCTTTCTATTTTGTAAAATTGTATTTTATACCAATTTCACAAGTACAACTGTGATCAATAATTGGAAACAGCAGTCGATTACTTCAAGGTTAGATGCATAGTTCCAACTTTTCTTTCCAAGAAGCATATGTCTAAATAAAATAGCATTGTTCTTCATAGATCCAACTTTTCTTTCCAGGAAGTACTATGTGCTAAACTCCTAGCAGCATTTTTCTTTAGCATAAAATTCCCTTTCTTTTGATGCACGATGTGGAGTACGAAATGAGTGTTGAAAGCTTATTTTCCTCTCTTGTCTCTTGCCGAGTTCCCGGACACAACATACAGCAAGATTTTAATTTTCTTTATGATAAAGTCAACAGTATAATCATGGTAATTACTTGTGAAAGAAATATAATATATTCAACAACAATAAAGGCCCACCCAAAATAACTGATCTAAGAAAGAAAGGAAACCATTTGTAGCTTTCATAACATGAGCTTATGAGTATGGTTTAGATTTAATGTTCGTCCAAATATATATTATCGCCTAGTTTGCATTGACCGGCAAACATGAGTGCATGACTTGACCAGGCAAAATGTATATACAATGTTGGGAATATTTTCTCACTAATGTTTTGTCAGGCTATGACTGGTTCCTTGCATGAGTTGACTGAAGCCTGAAACATCCTATGATTGATTGCCAAATGAACCAGCGCTGTCACAAGCTCGCTGACAACAATAGTGACACCGATGAGGATCACACTATCACCCATGAGGATCGCTGTGACACAAGACAAGCTCACCCCAAAAAGGAAAAAGAAAGTGTTTGCAAAGCAACCTTTGTCCACGTCCCTCGGATGTGCAGCTATCCATATGCATGGTGCATGCTTCATGTATGTACAACCAAACAAAAAGGTTAAATTTTCATACTAATGGTCGCATGTTAGGTGTAACACATCATGTGCTTAGCCCTTGCTATAAAATAAAAATAGTTAAATATTAAATCTATTCCCAAAAAAAAATTTGATGAGCTTGTGTTGGACCTAACAGATATTTCTTGGTTTCAACTTTACAACATTAAAAGAGAGACTAGAAAGGGAATATATTGAACTAGAACCATTTTAAAGCGTATCACCCGACCCGGCTTACGAATTTATGACAACTATCAAGGAATTCCTAAGGTTTTGGGCGGATTGGAAATTGCTATTCTTTCTACTTCTCGAAGTATAATGACAGATCAAGAAGCTCGACTAAACAGAAACTGGGGAGAAGTTTTATCTTATATATGGTCATCACATTGCCTATAGTACCCAAATTTTATCTCAAATTTTCAAATAAAAAGAACATTTTTATTTTCAAATAAAAATACAAATAGGAGAGAAAAGGAGAAGCAGAAATCGGATTCAAAGGTTTAGCTACGGAAGCCCTATCCAACAAAATGCTCCACATTCACCTAGAGAATGACACCATCATCCTGGGCTATATTTCAGGAAAGATCAAGTCTATTATATATATATAGCGGCTGAATGATTTTGTTGGGATGGAAAACAATGAAACTGAGCGAGGACTTTGAAGACACCACACCACAATTAAGAAAACTCACAAGTATAATTAAAATTGTATTTTAAATGTGCATCATTTATGCCCCTTCGCTAATAATTGAATTATTTCATATGAACAATGATAAAACCCAAAAACACGTAATCTAAGTAGACCATGCAAATACATGGGTTAGCAACTGGTCATTATTACTCAAAAAATACCAAAATTAGTAGAAGCTTCCAAAGTGCAGCAGTAACATAAGAAGTAAGAACAACTAAAACAGCTGTAAATACAATAAAAATGGATAAAGATAAGGACAATAGAGAAAAGGGGAGTGTGAAAAACCTAGGATATGTTGGGACACTTGTCCATGCATAGTGGACAGAACCCTTAAAAGTCTCACGGCAGATCGAAAGCATGTCCTGGATCAGATGTGTATGCAACCACATACTCTCAGCTTGGTTACAAAGAACACCACCAGGCCTCAGAGCTCTACAAATTGTCTCGAAAAAGGGCTTCTCCACAAGTTCCTGAGCAGGCCCTGCAATAGATAATGTCAAGAGGAGCAGTATAAGAACAGTGCCATTTGACTGAAAATCCGGTGGGTCAAAGTTAATTTTCAAGTCAAATGTGAGCAAAGAATTTATTTATTGATACATAGTATATATGGATGTACAGGAATAATTTCATGGAAAGCAACAATACTGAAACTCTACGGAAGTGACATACAACAAAACAAAGAAAAATAGCCATACTTTCTGAGGACTGTGCTACAGAAAGATAATGTGATAGTAGCATAAGCTCACCTATTGGATCTGATGAATCAACAATAATAGCATCATATGTCCCTTCAGGAGCATTTCTTAAGAATTCCACAGCTGGAGGAAAAACAAAACAATTCTCAAATTTACAAAATTAAGAACTAAAAGCTACATCTAAAGTTGCAAATAGGAGCTTTCAGCAGTTATCAACAAGCAATGTTGTAGTTATGGCCTCATGGGATTATCAACATACCATCACCAACATGAAGTTGAACGCGAGGATCTTTAAATCCAACAGATAAATCTGGGAAGAAATCTTTACAAACCTACGTAGTTACGATTCATATCAGCAAAGTTTAGTCACATGATTACACTTCTACAAAAAGGTCAAAGGAGAATTTTTTACATCAATAACCAGCTGATCAATTTCACATATATCAATAGACTCCACTGAACCATGTCTTGATATCTCTCGGAGCACACCACCATCACCACCTCCAATAACCAAAACCTGAAATGAAGTAGTTCCTAAGAACATAAGTGACTAGTGTGCTGAATTTCCATGGAAGTGCAGATAAAGATGTTCAATCTGTTGCTATACAGCAGCAGAATATCCTCCTATTCAATTTCAGTTGTTATATTCCATGACAAGTTAATAGCAATTTCTATAATTTCACGATCTAAGGAAAAAACAGAGATCAGAAGATATACTTTTTTAGGGGATGGAATTGAACAGAGTGGAAGGTGAGTAATCATTTCCTGGTATGCACATTCATCCTTATCAGTCAACTGGACAATACCATCAAGCACAAGGACTTTCCCATATGTCGAAGACTGCATACAAAAATTAACATGTTACATAATACAACGCAAAACAAGTTATTAATTTTGGCTGTTAATAGATGATGAGAACCTCAAAAATTAAGACTTCTTGGTATGGTGACTTCCCTTGGTACAAGATATTCTCTACTTTCAAGGAATGAGCCTCTCCTGTATACAAGAAATAAAATCACGAGAGCTGTGAGGAAGTGTGGTTCATTCTTATATTTGAGCAAATGGCAGAGAAACACTAGATTAGAGAGAATTTTCCAGAAACAGCACGTCAAAGGATACACAAAAATGTCCAGACAGAATACAGCATAACACATGGAAATTCCAATGTGCGAGGGAGCATAGTAGCATGTCAAAAATTAGTACTCCTCCGTATTAAAATACATGACGTCCTCTCTCATTATTTTGCTCTCTAGGCGTCATGTATAAAAGAATGGAGGTAGTATCTCACAAAGCAAATTAACACATTCTTGACTACGGAGTGTGGCAACAAAGAGATTAACTGACATTGTTGAAACACAAATTGAACACATTACAGAGGTCAAGAAATGAAGAAAAAAACATTTAGAGCTTTCTTTTAAAGAAACTTAAATTAGGGTGACTACCATTGACTAAGAAGTAAGAACAAGAAGCCACAAGTAGCACTGAGGTTGCACATGTGCTCTTGTCAGCTGGTGCAAGATCTTTCTACCATGAGCAAAAGTTATGCAGGCACAACATAGCCACTAACATACAACAAACTACGTAAGAAAACCCAAGTCCTAACTCTGATTAACATGTTTGACCAACTTTCTCCACCATAATTCATGAGAATGCGAAAAAAGGGGCATGTAGAGTAAATATATAGATAGCATCTTAAAGACTTATATGCTATTCAAAATCTTTCTTTGAACAAAACTTTAGAGGCTGCAGACTCATATTTATCAATAATAAACAAAAATAGAATTTTCTTTTCAGTGTTGAACTAAGCTAAATCATTTCCCCAAAAAAAAATCCAGGCTAAATCATCCATTGAAAGTTTCCGTTATAGTAATTCAGTACACTAACCATGCCCTAACATCAATGCAGTCATGCAAGTGTCCAGCCAGTAACCAAATATCTATTAGAATAGTATTTTCTAAACATAAACAAATGGAAAGAACTTTAGATGAAAATTTCTATGGTGAGTTATTTTACAGGTATATCTGTCAAGTAAACAATACATAGGCAGCGGTGAGGGAAATACCTGGCCACATTGGGTTATTGTAATACTGCACTTTGCTCGTTTTACCTGCATAGGCAACAACTAAATTTAGATAGAATAACTGGAGATTGGAGAATGATAATAAGTTCTAGTATATCTATTATCAAGTAAGACTAGCAAGGATGCCATGCAATTTAGCACCAATCTGGACATACCACAGCGTGGCGGGTTCAGTGAACCAGCCCGACACCACCGTAGCATGGCACTTGGCCTCAGATTCAGGCGCTGCAGCCTCGCCTTGACACAGCAAGGGGCAGTGGCTTTGGAGCCATCATCCCCACTTCCCTTTATCTGTGCTGTCCCAATCAAACCATTTCTTGCGTCTCCACCCTCCATGGATCCTGTTCCTCGTTGGAGTTCCCAGCCTCTGAACAAAAGGAACAGTACAAAGACTATAAGCAATGACAAATACTCAACACAATTTCTGCAGCAAACTTGGTACATACTAAATAAAATAAAGAGGATTATATTCAACCTCACGCATGTGCAAGAAAATGCAGATAGTAATGAATGCCACAAAATCTCATAGCCACGCAGCAGAGGGAATCAGGGATATATTTAACAGGTTGCACACAGAAACAACAGCTCTGCCCACAACAAACATGCTTGGAAAACTACAGCATACTCACTCAGCCACACCGACCTATTGATTACAAGAACGTGACATTAACTATATGTGATTGTTCATATGTAAATCGCGATGAATTTCTAGAGTACATACACATGGTTGATGGTTCTTATAAGTCAGAGATATTAAGTATACATCATTACAGTAGATTTGAACAGAGCATTATCAAACTTAATTGGACCCAGTCAAATGCCTAAAGCAAGGGAACCTCACAAATTCGTTTGATTCCTGTTATTTTCAAGAAAGACAAGAATACAAAGAAGTACATAAACAAAACAATGAGTCACGCATACTTGATATATACCAGCTGGTAGAAGTTTTGAGGCCATGAACCAAAACAGACCTTGAACAGTAATTGATGGTCTATAGGAGCATATGTAGAAACACGTACACAATTTAGGTCTTAGGATCAGAATTAAGCGGCAACGAATGCACAAGACAAGAACTATACACAGTTTCTGCAGCAACTTAACACTGCACAAAAAAACAAAGAACGAGCACCGTATTTAACCATGTGGACACACAAAAAAAAATGCAGGCAATAAAGGAAGCCACAAAATCCCATGCCCAGGCAGCAGCGGAGACAAATCATTTATAACAGGTAGCACACAAGAACAGCTCCGCCCAAAACAAACGTACGCAGGGGGAAAAAGTGGTTGGGAAAATGCGGCATGCTCACCCAGGCGGCCAGGCCCAGACACACAACAGCTTATTGATTCAGAGAACGTGACTAGAACTGTAACAACAGCATAATTAATCGCCAGAACTGAGATTTTATTCATAAAAAAATGATATCATTTTTTGAAGAACCCTTTTCTAATCGCCACCGCGCATTCGTGTACTACACCAATACATCCTTCATAAATCGCCCAAAAAGAACAAAATTACCTCAAAAAATGGCCCAAGTAATCGCCGTTTCGATTGAAAAATATATATCAACATCACTAACCAAGGAACGAATTAGCCATCCCATCTAATCGAACAACCAATACTTACGCAACCGGCACCATAACGGGAAGAAAAAGAAAATGAAAACGCGAATAAATGGAAGGCTTCCGCGTGCAGGGGGTAGGGTTCCAGAAGCTTCTAGAAGCTTGGCGTTCCATACCTGGGGCGCGAGTGGCGAAGCGGGTGCTGGGGGCGACGATAGGAGGAGGAGGCGACGCCGAAGAAATAGAGGGAAGAGAGGGAGCGGCTCCGGTGGTGGCTTCTCTGCTACTCCTCTCCTTTTTCTGCTACTCCTCTTTCCTTTTTACTTTCCTCTTTCTGTTTCGGGTTTTTGGAATCTGTGCAGCGAGAAGGGAGGGAAAAAAAAGGGATAGGATGGAGTTGGGGAATTATTTTTTAATAACTATTATTGGCACAGACTATATCATGTGTTTATTCTCAAATAATGATGTAGATATCAAATATCCCATATCTATATAATTGCGACACTAAGTATCTCGCAATATAACAATAAGATATTGCTTAACAAAACAAAAATGAATGGATGGAGTTAGGAATTATTTTTAAATAACTATCATTGCACGGAATATATTACGTGTTTATTCTCAAATAATAATGCAGATATTACATATCTCAAATCAATATAAATACGACACTAAGTATCCTACAATATAACAATAATTCAGAACAAATATTCAAATGGCAGCATGATATACGATTTTAAATAAATAATCCTTAACTTCAGCTTGGTTCGCGAAACTGAACGAAATAACAAGACACGAAGTGGCGAGGAAGAAACAAGAAACCTGTCGATGCTTACATGAACCATATGATGGAACATGCTTTATTAGAAATGACAGTAACATAGCAAAATGTAAGAAGAAAAGGTAACAATGATAGGATGGTTCATTCACCACACTATTCTACAGCTTTAGATTGCACAGATATAGTGACCAAAATTCAATTTTCATGTCTACAAACAGAGAACTTTTTATTAATTAACTTTTTTTTTAATTTTATTTTAAAGTTAACCTTCAGCGCACTTTATTTCCAATTCTGACCCATTTGGTTACGCTACGAGTGGTGACGTGACAAAACAACACTATCATACGCCAAGATAAGTCCCCAAAATAGCATTTTTTTGTCACGCCACTGGTTGTGGCGTGACCAAATAATATTATCACGCTACTTCCAGTGGCGTGACAAGAGTTTGACTAGAAATGGGATGACGTGACAGTGTTGTTTTGTCACGTCATGAGTGGTGGTGTGACCAAAGAGGTCAGAATTGAAAATAAAGTGCACCAAGGTTAACTTTAAAATAAAATTCAAAAAAAGATTAATTAA
Source organism: Phyllostachys edulis (assembly GCA_036346405.1). Taxonomy (NCBI): domain Eukaryota; kingdom Viridiplantae; phylum Streptophyta; class Magnoliopsida; order Poales; family Poaceae; genus Phyllostachys; species Phyllostachys edulis. Next base: position 27,758,899 of record CM070547.1, read on the forward strand.
TAAAAAAAATCACAAACAGAGCAACTTAAACCGCTATGTTTCCCTGGTAGCTTTCGGTTCTCACTTCTCATTGCACTCACAAGAACAGCAATCATATCCATCACCATTTGAACTAAGTAAAGGTTTAGTTAATCTTCCTTGTAGATACTTGACTCATTTGTCCGTGAACAACAATGAAGATATCTTATTATGAAGCGGGCTTCTCGGCAATTTTTATTACTACAAAAAGGTATTCACTGACGGTTCAAAAACATCATCACGAGGCGGTTTACGTGAGCCGTGCGAGTTTATGAGTCAATGATGACATGAGGTCATCACGCACGGTTTGAACCGTCTGTGATGCATATTTCACGAGCGGTTTGTGGTTGAAACCGTCTGATGACTTTTCTCTATAAAGCCCCAGCGTTGGTCTTATGTCATTAAATCGGCATCATATATATATTGTTCATAGTCTCTCGGCCACTTTGGGGATCTTCCACATGACATGAGAAGGATGAGGCAGTAGCCACGGGCAACCTCATTGAGCCCCGCAAGTATAAAAAGTATGGATGCAAGGAGAGTCGGGACATCTAATTACTAGATTGGACGTCGCTATGTTGAAGAACAACCACGCAACCATTTGATCTTTCAAAAGAATACTCAACTTGTTGCTTGGGAAGTGGCATCATGTATTAGTTGTCAACTAACCATTCTTGAGTATGTATCAATGTCTTTAAACCCAATCTGTAAGAACATGACGCCCATTCTCATACTTTTTAAACTTGCAGGGCTCAATGAATTCTCAACATCCTTCTCATGTGGTGTTGACCCTCCAAAGTGGTCAGGATTACTTAATAATATAATATATATATATATATATATATATATATATATATGATGCCGGTTTTAATGGCACAAGCAATAACGCTTCAGAGACTTTATAGAGAAGAGATTATGAATGGAATGGTAGGCGTGCACTGCACGCAAGAGGTAGGAGAACTTGACCGGCATGAACAAGGGACTATTAACATGAACTAATTATCAATTCAATTTCAGCATAAGACTATTGACATCATTACATCACAGAGCAAGGGGACTATTAATATGAACTAATTATCAATTCAATTTCAAAGATAAGACTATTAACATCATTACATCACGCAGCAAGGGACTATATATTAATATGAACTAATTATCACTTCAATTTCAGCATAAGACTATTAACATCATTACATCACGAGCAAGGGACTATTAATATGAACTAATTATCAATTCAATTTCAGCATAAGACTATTAACATCATTGAGCGGTTCAACAACAAGACAAAGAAGACCAAGGGTGTCCAAACCCGCCACCACACCGAGAGTAGCCCTCGGCATCCATCGCAGAGCACTAGCCATTTTCATCACAGAGCAACGGGTAGAGACAGAGAGGAGTAAGGTAGGGTGATACCTCGATGCAAGTAGAACCACGGCGGTGAACCCACCACAAAGCACAACCCTCATCTATCTCCTTCACCTTGCATAAATCACACAAACATCAAGACACAACTTAAGGCTTAAGCATAAAAATCAAACTCAACACAAGACATTAAGCTAACAGATCTAGAGGAGAATAGAGGGAGTATGGGAAAGCAAAGGCCGCCAGGCCCGAGCGCAGAGGCCGAAAGCAAGAGAACCAAGCCATGGCAGCGTAGGCGACACAGGGGCCAAGCCCAGTGGCTTGGGTGGCGGCGTCACCATAGTTGTAGCACGACCCTAACACTGCAGAAGACACTACTATCGTACGAGTGTCTTCTGCAGTGCAGAGTGGTGTCACAACCGGCGGCGACGGCGACGGGGTTGGGCGGCGACGGCGACGGGGTCGAGCGGTGGTGTCGAGGTGGGGAGGAACGAGTAAATGCTGTTTGGCGGTGATGAGTTAGGGCGAGCGCAAACCCTAGCGGAGCTAGGGAGTGACGAGAGTTAGGGCGAGCGCAAACCCTAGCGGCCGGGCTCGTACTAATAAAGAGACTTATCACAGACGGTTCTATTATGGAACCGTCAGTGATAATTATCACAGACGGTTCCATAATGGAATCGTCTGTGATATGGGGCATATCACGGACGGTGGGGCATATCACGGACGGTTCCAACCGTCCATGATATGCCCCATATCACAGACGATTCCATTATGGAACTGTCGGTGATATGGTTTTTTCTCAAGTATATTTATCTTGTATATACACTTACATAACATGAAGAAATTACATGTTTATATGTCATTTAAATCTTCTGAAAATTTTCTTTAACTATCTAGTTTGGAGGTGAAGTTACAATTAATATTAATTATATCGAGAGCGGTTTAGTGGAACAAATTAATTAATTATATATATATATAATCAATTAATTAATTTGTTCCACTAAACCGTCTCATATATAATTATTATTAACTTGTAACTTCACCTCCAAACTAGATTTTGTTTTTCCTCCAAACTAGATTTTGTTTTTCCACAAAATCGTTCTCTCGATATATATATATATATATATATATATATAGCAATAATTCAACATATAATTAATATAGTAACTTCACCTCCAAACTTTTTTATTTTGGAATTTTCATATATGGCCAAACAATGGCGTTAAACTAAAAAGATTAAAAAAGTAGAAACCTATAAATAAACAAAGTTTTTCTAGTGGCGAAGGTAATTTGCTATCTCAAGTCTTCAATACTTCATAGGCGGCAAGGGCAGACGGAGTTCCCGATCATCGTGAATGAAGCTCGAAATCGCCCACATTGTGGCGCTCGTTCAAGTGTCTCTCGAAGACCCTCGGACTGTTGAACCAAGAAGAATTAAGCTCACAGGCTCTCTTCCCTTGCTTGAGGGGTCTTGGCCTGGTCGACTCGGTCGCCTACCACCTCGACACGTTAGCCCAAGTGACAAGAAGCCTCGAGAGGCGGCAACGCCGTTTTGAGGACTACGTCGATGATCACGGTAAACTTCGCCGAAAGTGGGAGATCACCCGAAAGACACGGCGGAGGAGGATGTCAAGGCGGCGGAAGGTAGCCGTCACCGCTGCAGCAAATTCTCTCTGCGGCAGAGGAGTGAAGACAGCATTGATCAAACGGTGTTCTTCTGCAAAGATCGCTCAACGACACCGAGAGAGGTGCTCGCGCAATGGTCTTGACGAAGGCCATCAATGCCGGTGACAAGAAAGAAGCGGCGATTTCGCTTTTATAAATATGTGGGGATGATCATCTTGGATGGCGGATGATCCTTTTATAAAACAAGAAATAAATTTGGGCGTGAGGCGAAGAGCGCGTCGGGAGCCGAAGCGGATCGATGCGCGACGAAACAGCGCATCGAGGAGCGAAGCGGATGGCGGCGAACAAAGCGATCGGCGGCGAAAATACTCACCGTGGAGTTGTAGCGATATTATCACGAGCGGTTATAACAAAAAACCGTCGTGATATGTGGTAATATCACAATAAAGTTATTAGTTAAGAACCGTCTGTGATGTTTCACAGACGGTTCTTTGTTGAAACCGTCATGATATGTAGTATTATTACAGACGGTTATTACATGCAATCACAGATGGTTTTGGTTTAGACCGCTCGTACGTCAAGCGCTGATTGCTTAAAACCGTCAGTGAAGAGGTAATATCACAGATGGTTCATAGCTAAAACCTGCACATTACGGATGTTTCAGCAAAGCACACAATGCACGAAAGATAGATGATGTATGTCCTCGTTTTGGGTTACGTACTTGAAAATACGTGTTTTCTCCCCCCCCCCCAAAAACAAATTAAGTAATATAAGAGAGCGTGAAAAGGGCCTCTAACCGCGCTTGACACGTTAGCGAAAAAATCCATTACGTTGGATCGCGATCGGATGGACAAGATCGTGGGAGAGCCTAGGTTATAAACCCTAACTAATCCCCACCCCTCTCTCTCTCACACCTCGAGCCTGCGTCGCGCCCCTCCCTTGCAACTCATCCTCTCCGCCTCCGTCCTCCTCCCCCTCCTTGTGCCTCCCATCCTCCCCCCGCCCTCTCCACTAGACACATTCTCGCCTCTATCTCCCTTCCCCTGGCGCCTTGGCGTCGATGGCGACAGTGGTAGCCGATTGGAGATGTGGACCTAGCAAGGTCGAGATCTCGAGTCACCGCTAATGCGGACCGGTGAGATGAGTCTCCGCTCCCATATCCCTTCCCTCCTCTGTCGCCGCCTCTCCACTCTTGTCCTCCTCGCTACCCTCTCCACCAGACTGCCGCCTCCTCCCTCTCTCTCCCCGTTGGCACCTCCAGCGCATCCATGTCGGACGGGGTGGCCAACTAAGATGGAGCGGAAGCGAGGTTGGGGCTCGAGACACCGTCGATGTAGATCGATGCAACAATGATGTCACTTGCTTTCGTCTCACCCACCCTCGCTATCTCTCTCACTCACATTGTCGATCCTCGTCCACATGCTAAGCTTGCAATAGGTGGGGCTCTGTGGAGGCATGGGTCATCGGGGTCATCTTGGGTCGAGTGGTGGAGGCCTTCGATGGAGTCGGGTGGAGGCGGCATTAGGGTGGATGCGAGGATAGATATGACGATGAGGCGCTTGAGATCTGGTAGAGGGTGGGGCAGGGCAGAGTCCACCACGCACATGGTTCATTGGATTTTTTTTGTATGTGGGGTGGGATGATCTTCCCGCTGCGCAAGGGTAAACTCCTTCTTTTATTAGTTAAGACTAGTAGAGTATATGTGTGTTGCAACGGAATTTCAAAAGATAGTGATGCATATTAGCAGACGGGATCCTAAACCGCATAATAAATATCAATTTTCTTTCACACATATATAAACAAAAACATTAACTCCGCCTATTGCATCACCTGCTACTACTACCCGGAAATTAAAATTTTGAGCTCATAGATTGTTTGCCTTTGGAAGTTAAAGTTTATGCCGACTTCCCTCCCCGATGTGCTGCCTATTTTCAACCATTGTTGATCGACAAAGAAGATTCTGGCGTCGATGGCCACCTTCTTCCACCATAAACCCAAGACATGACTCGGTTCTCACGGTCATTGGACTCTACATGATACGCTCATAGAATTAACAAAGAATGTCATCCATAATAGCGCCTACATGATACGCTCATAGAATAGGCCGCATTCCAAATAAACCGCATGAAATCGGTGCATGAAGTCACGCCGCTTTCCTTTTATGCCCGATTTTCTATATATTATCACATGTATCAAATCCAACACCAAGCATGAGAAGGGTGCCCACGCTCCGCACCAAGCATGGGTGCAAGATACACCCCGCCGCCCAGCCGTGAGGTGTACTCTCTGCGCGCCGCCCGTCAAATAGTATTTCACATGCGAATGTGCAAGAGCAAGACTGTAACGAGGATGCGAGCAAGTAGGCGACAACCTAACCCTAGCAGCAAAGGCGCTAGGCCACCACCATCCATCGACATATCGAGCCACCGAAGGATGTCGATGGCAACAGTTGACACCAAAGTTTGAAGCGACAAGTCTGTGTCTTGCCACCGTGATTTCATGTGGAAATTTTTTGGTGGTACATATGATAATACATTTGAAGCTGCATGTGCGAGGTAAAAAAACATGAAGAAAAAATTCAAATAAAAAAGTGCTCTCATTTGAATTTTTTAAAGTCTTAAATAGTATTGTACATAATATTTTAAATAGTATAAATAACATTGTTCACACCATTTTACCGCCCGACCAAATGCCTTGTCCATGTCCCACGGGGCCGGACTTGGCCTATCCATGCCCCTAGGGCGGACTCACCGACGTGTCGCCTGTATGGCGGCCGGTCCTTTGATGCACAAAAAGATGCCATATTTTCATTTGATCACGGAGAGAGAGCTACTTTTGCTATTTAGAGCGCCAACAATGACAAATGTGCCAAAAACTCCGTGAAATGGGACTCTCTTTTTTTTCTTGTGCTAGTTTAGATTGCTGATAAAGTACAATTTGCTGCCATCATCAAATTTGAACAATTGAAACACTTCCATTTAGTTTTCTTTGTGAAATTCCTAGTGTCAACCTTCCAGAAGGATGGTTCTTGAACAGCTGCAGCCTGCAAGAACCCATCCTTTGATCAAAGCCAGCGTGACAATAACAAATCTAGGCAGCAACCTTCAGAAAAGAGAAATGAAGAGTGCATATATGCGACACTGTAGCCCCATGGACCTTTATTTGCAAGAGCCTCTTTACTAAAAAAGAATCTCTTTCGAGCTAGATTCTCTTCTGCTTTCTTTCTATTATCTATTTTTGTACTTGCCGTAGAGATTGCATCCTACTTTTTTTAAAAGAACATCTTCAGAGGAAAGACTTCTTACAACTCCATGGCCGCATAGTTGTCAGCTAATCTGGAAATAAAATGAAATCATTACATGCTGGGAAAAAGGGTTAAGGCCCTCGTCTGGAATGGGAAACCATAGGAATTTCAAACCAATTATTTAGTTTAGTATTAAATTCCTACGTTTGAAACAGGCTCTAAATGCCGTTGGAGAAGGATGTGTTAAAACATTGAAGTGTGATCTATAGGATAATATATAAAAGAAAAAGGAGATTATTCCCAAAGGGAAGTACTCTTGAAAAAGAACATTAGTGAGAAGTGACGCTTCGTCGTCGAAAAGAAAGGTTCCCATGAAAGGGGAAGTGTTTGGGGGAGATGGGCAATCTGTCAAAAGCTCAAAGTCGGGGAATAACGCGCAAAGTTTGGCATCTTAGAATACACGCCACTAAGATAGTTGAATTATTATTGTATCTACCAAAGTTTGTGTCATGTTATTGGAAATGTGGATAACATTTTAATTCTATATTTTATTATGAGGCAAAGATCATAAATAACTAGTGATGCATAAATCGATACTAACAGCAGACTACTCATTGCACTTCTAAATATAATCAAAACAGATTTGTAACAGAAAAGTCTGGTCATAAGACCAACTTACAGTCGAGCTTGATGAAGAACAAGAAGCAGTGCAGACTCGACACAAGTGCGATCGTGGACGCCGCGGATGTAGCAAGCGGTCGCGTAGATGCGCTACCGAAACCTTATTGCCATTCCGTGCGAGGTTAACTCTGCGACAATGGTTCGAAGATACACTCACCCTCCTTCCGGTGCACGAGAAGAAGGGACGGCTTGGTTCAAAATAGCACAACTATCCAGCACAAGAGGACAGAGAGGAGCAAGAAGAATTATTGGAATTGAAAAAAGATTTTGCTTGGTCTGGACCTCTCGAAAACCTTTTAAGGGTTGAGTCAATTACTCTCTAGTAACTGCTCAACAAAGCACACATTAGAACTCTGGTATGAGTTGGCGAACTGAGCAAGTTACTGGCATCCTGATCAAAACAACAGGTAAACTAAACAATTGCTTGCAAGATATGAGGGAAAAAGCAGAAGTTAAGTGGGTCAGTAAGCAACTTCATCCCAAACCATTGTAACTTAATATAACCGGTAGCATGCATATTTTTAAAATCTAGGGTGGCACACATGAATTTTAACATACTAGTTAAACATTACATGGCACACATGCCCGTTGTTCCAAAATACAAAAGAGAGCAACTAGAACATAACAAGTAGCATATTACAACAAAAGTGCAGCGAGGTCCCACTTCAGTCTAAGTCTACAAAACGTCCAAAGCGCTCACTAAAAGACCTACAAGTGAGCTCTAGGCGATGCAGATGAGTTTAGTCCGTCTAGTTCGCTTGGCGGCTCCTCAAGACTCGAGGCGGAGAGGCGGAGTACTGGGGCTCGGTCCTCAAGTCCGGTGAGGCGGTGACGAAAGCATCTGCAACGGCATTTGTAGGAATTCTTGCACCAGCGTAGATAGCCATCACCCGTGGCGATGTCAGATGGCGACATATCGTGGACGTCGGGTGCTGAAATTGTGACGAGTAATAAGTGAGGTAGATCCTCGTTACATGATCTTGTATCCTCTCCGTATAGCAGCTCTGGGAAAAGAAACCACAGGCCACCATAGGTGCGACATCATCCTCCAGTGTCAGCAGATCCTCCGACGGGCCTCTAGAAGCTCGTGAGACACCCGACGGAGATATCCATCAAATGACCTCACCGGCTCGCAAGGTGCATGTGAGGTAAGGAACCTCCCCTCTACTGGTAGGTAGGCTCCTCGATCCGTAGCTCAGTTGGGAAGTGGAAGAATGACTCAGTGAAGGCTGGCGGCTCGTGTATCCGATCGAGCGATAGCGACATAAAATGCATCAGCGAGGACATCCGAATAGTAGAGCCTCTCGAGTATCGGAAAGGTGTAGAAGTTCCTCCCTGGATGAGCACGGGTGAGATACTCGATGAAGGCCTTTGATGCCGTGCATCAGATCGTAATGTGTCTTAGTGTGAGACCACTCGATATCTTTGCAACATTACCCAAAGGGTATCTTTGCAGCGATGCCCTCCTCAAAGGCACTCGTCTGTGATCTTGAGGCTCCCATTGGTTGACCATCTACACAATTATAAAAGAAGATGAGTCGAAGATCAAATGACGAGAATTATGGACAAGAAAGGCATGAAGTGGGAAAGAATTTCCAGACGCACTTTTAACCATTCTTAGGTTTACTTACTAATCCCTTAAGGCTTTTAACAGTATTTCTACCCTTGGTCTTTACATAAGTAGACCTTTATAATTTCACTTCAAAATAACTCCAAATGAAGTAGGGAGGTTTAATAAGATAGTACAACACAAAAATTTCAGCAAGCAACAAGTTCTGAAATTTTATGAAAAGAAAGGTCTAAGGCAATATCCTTAGTAGTTCGAAGACAAAACTTCAGAAGGACTTTGTGGGGATGTTTTGACCACACTCAGGCTCAGTTTTAAAGTCCTAAAAGTAATTATTACTTTCATTTTAGAAAGCACCCATCTCTCAAAACTAGAACTATTTTGAACAAGATGAGATGAGTTGACTAAAAGAGTCTTTAGATAAGAAAAGAATGCTAAGAGGAAAAGATTAGCAATCCTTTCTAAGATTTAAGAACCATTCCTATGGTTGAATTAGTTTGCAAAATTTTATTCTAAGTCTAATCTATTAACCATTCTACCTAGGGCTTGTCCTACCGTTAGTATGGCTCGATACAGCACACATCGGACCCTAGAGCGTGGAATACCTATGGATCTTATGTGTATATAGTGCTAGTCCCAGGAATAAAGACTAACACACACATTCACAACATTTGGCATCACAATCATACATTCACATACTAAAGTAAAGCAAAAGGGTGTAATCTACTTAAGTTATTACAACGGTTATTACAAAACACTACCGACTAGCCAAATAAAAGTAGTCATCGAGAAAGAAATAAAGTCATGAGGAAAACATAGTAATAGTAGTAACAAAGTCCAGCAGCATGCCCATCCGATCCATCGGGCAATCGACAAGGAAACAAGGCCTAAGTTGACCGTTATCGAACCCCTCGGTGCTAGGTGCAAAGAACTCAATGCGTCAGCGTCGGATCATCTGCAAATTCTAAAGCAACAATAATAGCAAGATTGAGTACTTGTGTATTCAAGAAGACTTGTAGTGTATCGCAAAAATTATATTAGATGCAAGGTTTGTCAAATGTATGGCTCTATTCTCTGAGTTCCTTTGCTCAAAGCCAAGTTTATTTGCAATAATCATAAGTAATAATTTGCAGCGAAGTTTGAAAGCGATTTAACAAAAAGTGAAGTCTGAGGACAATAGATAGAGAATGGCTGAATAAGTAACGACAAACACTCACAACCCTACTCGGTTGTAAGCAAAAATATAATCAGGTTTTGCCATAGAAATGGCAATGACAAGTTCGTGTTCAACCATAGACATGGCAATCCTGCTATATACATAGCAAATCAGTCATAGAAATGACAATCAACTATAGACATAGCAACAAAAACCGTAGACCTGGCAGTTAACTCAACAAAGTAAAACCCCATGTCATTACCCCAACATTTTGTGACAAAACAGTTTGGAAAACAAAAGCTACCGCCATACTAGTCGCACTAAGCATGCTCATGACCGCGAGCGTGGCTATTCGAATAGTTTATCACTCTGCGAGGTGTACAACT